>KK120295.1:65075-147474 GCA_000611955.2 Stegodyphus mimosarum
CTTCGATATTATAATTGGGACAGAAATTTCCTTTCCTGTGTTTGTAAGTCTGTCGTACCTTTGGTGTATCCTGGGCAACGTTCTCGGTGATGAGACTACTGAATCACTGTTGGGATTAGCAATTTCCCAGAGGATGCATTAAGTTACAAAAGTCCGGCAACAACAACAAAAACATCCTTTCTAGTTCTGAAACTAACGGCTGTGTTAGTTTTCAGCCAGTCGGCAGTGTCAGTTTTGGCTGAAAGCTAATATTAAATATGTTTTCAGGTTACTTCCTTTTTATTTTTTATTTTCATTTTCAGAGATCAATTTTCGTTTGCAATCGAATATCTTAAATCTTACTACAATTTTTTACACTGATTTACTCAAAGATCAATTATTCTTAGTAATCGTATATATTAAGTATTATTGCAATTTGGAATGAAAATTTGGTAATAATTTCGGTTTCTCTATGTAGGTTTTGAACGGTGGAAAGATGCCACACTGGAAGCGTGCTATCCAGACTTTGAGGCGATGTAATTTCGGTCGACATGTCGAAAAAATAACATGGCGGACTTTTGAATGGGGAATGAAACGGAAATCTAAGCAAAAAGAAGTGAGTTAAGAATGAATTATAAAAGCATTATTTATATTTGTTTTCAAATCCTACTAACTCTTTCAGAAATGGTGATTTCAGTTTTTAAACCCTTCAAAAGTGTTAAGAAGCAAGCATGAAGAATATCGCTTTAATGTTTCTGAACACAGAGACATTAAATTATTTCAAAATATGTCTCTGACATATCGGATCACTTACTCTGAAGATCCACGAATTGTGGATTCAAAACATTCAACAGAATTGCAGTTCTATCTGTGACAAGAAAAGCTATAGGACTTCCCGATGAAAATCGCGAGAAATTATTCAGGAACGACATGATGGAATCAAAACAAGTCTGCAATCCTCAGAAGTGAGCGTATAAAGCGGGGCGTGCGCTTGTAATACACTGCTCGACATTGAAAATGCAACACCAAGAAGGAGTGGTCAGAAAGTGATGAAATTTGGAAAAAATACAGATACAGCAAGCAGCAATAAGTGATCTTTATTTTAAAATGATAGTCAGAATACAGAGCGAGAACGGCGTCGGTTCAGTAGGATGTAGGACCACCGCGGACAGCGATGCACGAAGATACACGTCTAGGCATAGAGTTAATAAGAGTGCGGATGGTGTCCTGAGGGATGGCTTTCCATTCCCTTTCAACCATTTGCCACAGTTCGTCTTCTGAACGAGGCAGGGGCAGAGTCTGCAAACGGCGTCCAATCACATCCCCCACATGTTCGATTGGTGACAGGTCAGGAGAGTACGGTGGCTAGGGAAGCATCTGTATACCTTGCACAACATGTTGGCAGATGCGAGCACTGTGTGGTCAGACAGTCCCTGAAGATAGGGGATTGCTGCCGGCCGTAGTACATTATCCAAGTATCGTTGGGCCGTCATAGGGCCCTGAATATACGAACTAGAGGTGACCGGGAATCGTAGGCAATAGCGCCCCAATCATTATGCCACGTCGTCGCGCGGTGGGGCGTTCCACAGTTACTGCCGGATTAGATCTGTCTCCACTTCGACGCCACACACGTATGAGGCGACTGTCACTGGATAAACAGAAGCGTGACTCATCTGAGAACACGGCGTTTCGCCATTATGTCATCCACATCGCTCCAGTTCGGCATCATTCTAAAAGTTGGCGTCTATGCGGTGGGGTCAATGGCAGTATTCTTAACGGACGCCGTGAGAGCAGGCCACGTTCAACTAATCGACAGAAAATGGTTCTCGTCGATACGGAAACATCCAGGGTATCTTGCACATGCTGCAGAATCGCGGTACAAGTGACTTGCGGGACCGCCACAGCTTGTCGGCGGATGCGTCGATCCACGGGTGCTGACGTCACTCTGTCTGCACCTGTACCCCTCCTTCGTCCCACATTCCCTTGTTCCAACCATGTTCGCCATAGCCGATGCACAGTGCTCGCATCCATGTGGGTATCAGCTGCGATTTGACGTAAGGACCAACCCGCCCTTCTCAGTCCGATCACCATACCCCTCGTAAAATCGTCTATCTGCTGGAAGTGCCTTCGTTGACTGCGGCCTGGCATTCTCTCCTATTACACGTATCCTTCGGGACAAAACCAGCTTTCTTCGATAATTCATCTGGCAGAAATAACGATACGAATATTGCCCATTTTGCACGTTCCTTCCCTTATATCTTACTTCACATGCGTCGGAGAGTTGCGCATTTCACATCATTCGCATAACTCAGTGACGTTAGTCTGCTCTGAAATTTGCATAAATTTCTGACCACTCCTTCTTGGTGTTGCATTTTCAATGTCGAGCAGTGTATTTGCAGCCATAGATTGGAAAACATAAAGTATATTTGAGGTTTGCGGCTTTGTTCCGTCAAGAAAAATCACGTCAAAAAATCCGTAAATTCGCACACATCATACACATACTCCACTTCATGGCATGGTAATGTGGCGGGTGAAGGCACAGCTGTCAGCAAAGTTGATGCATGTACCAGGAGAGGGTAATGATGACACTAGACTGGCATATAGGTGTAACACATGTCGTACAGTCTTACGTCTAGAACCAAAGAAGTGTTTGAGGTAGTGAAGGACTTGTGTGCTGGGTTTAAAAGTGGGATAGTTTCTTTGACATATTTCTTTAAATGCCACTATTGCCAAATTGTGAGTCTCAGTTACGCGCTTTGCGAAATTTGATGTACATATTCTAATTCGAGCAAATTTGTTTTTCATCTTACACCTGTCCCGCTTTCATTGAGCAATTTGTTGCATTATCCGTCGTGCAATTTTTTTCAGTGCTGTCTTGTTTTTTGGCGAAAGCTAAAGATTTTTGTTGCTCCGGCTGGGTAAACAGTTCCTCTTTGTATCACGGCATCAGGATTATAAACGTTTTGCCTAACGTCCGACGTACTTCTATTCCGCACTACTATGTGCTAGCAGTCAAATGTGCTCTTTCTGATCATATTGCTGAAGCAATGGTCCCTGCCTTGTGACACACTCTCCCCTGCCCAAGGATGCGTTTTATCACACAGCGAGCTAGCAACTCACAGATGCACCATCTTTTATACTTTGTGGCTGTAAATATTGAAGACATATGCGTGATGTCATGTGCCATGTTCTGGCGTTTGCGTGCGAAAATTTTGCGCTTGTTACTTTACATGCTTGAATACTTCTGAAAGTTCTGTGGTTGACTACTCGTGCTACCTCTTGTGGTTGTTTAGTCTGCGATTCGTACCTTGAGTATTATGCTCTAGAAGGCACAGAATGCACGAACTAATTATTTATCTTACATCCACCTGAGAGGTAGCATAGTGAACAGGACTCTTTTCATACTGGATTCGTGTATCTATAAATTTTGAGTAGTGTGTTGAACAGGTCGAGTCTTCAGGACCGGGTTGAATCGGCAAACGCTTCGGGCTAGTATTTAGAGTTGCAAAATGCGGCATTTTAAATTGAACTCCAAACTTTCACCTATATTGAAAGTTTCATTTAACGGCTGATTCCCTGTAGACAGCTTAATTGCCAAGAGTAGCTATGCACTTAGTAATTTAGTTAGTAATCTAACAGAAACGGCGAATATTAGAGTTTGCGGCATTCATGCAAGATCCCATTATACTGTTCTATTCTTAGTCTTCCCTTTTTTCAAACAACTTAGGCAAAGGATTGCCATAATTGATTCTTTTATCTTAGCATCTTTGCAACAGCATCTTAAATTGAAAAGTTTTTGAAAAGGAAAAGGAAGAATTCCTATCTGATAATAAATACATAAGCTTTGAATTCAACAAAAGAAGGGTCATAGATAGTGGTAGCAAAACATTTTTCAGCCCTTCAACATCTCAATCCAATAAATACATGAAAATATCAAAAGTGCAAACACTGTACAAGAAATCAAGGCAGGCACACATACTCTTACAAAGCTCATACAAAAGAATGAAATCTTCAAAATCAATCAACCGAATTGTCAAGCTCATATTAACTGATAGACAGCTGAAGTACGTGCTTCAAGAAACAGAACCAAAACACTTAAAAGAAAGATGAAAATCGCTTCTGCTTCAGAAAAAAGAAACAAAGCATATTTAGATTACGCCAAGCGAAAAGTTATTTATGAAAGGGACATAAGAGAGACCAAATTAAAGAGTTGGAGAGAATTCTGTAGCAACAATACTAATCCCTACGGAATTCTCCGTAAATTCACAACAGGAAAAGTTTTTAAACTAACTCAAATCACACTGCCAACCAATAGTCTAAATTTCACAAACAAGTCAGTTGATGCAACATTGTTCTCGTTGAAAGAAAAAAAGGATGTCGTTTTTGTACAGGAGTCTTCTGAAAACGATCCGTCAAAACAAGCCGCATTCAGAAGAGATCAAAACATTCCAGATTCCAGGGACGACTGCTATTTTACTACTAAACAAATTTACAAAGTCCTTTCAAATAAAAAGGCACCAGACAGAACGGTAAAAATAATAAAATCAGGAAGGTAATTCAAAAAAACCTCACCCCGACTACTTACATATTTATTCAATAAATACTATTAAACTAGGAATCTTCTCCGATGTCTTCAAGACAGAACGTTTCATTCTTTTCTTCAAAAAAGACCAAGATCCAACAGATCCTTGTTCATATAGGTCCATATGTCTCCTGCCAGCAGTTGGTAAAGTTCTGAAAAGAGCCGTTGGAAGAAAAGGCATGGTTTTTATAAATTTCAAATAATCGGAAAGAATCAGTTTAAATTCATCCCAAATAATTCTTCTATCCATACTGTAGAACGAATTCTTAAGAACAATTCAATATAATAAATCACAATATCCTTTCTGCTGTGCAATATGTTGACTTAAAAAAGGCATTTGATTCTGCATTTCTGGTAGCCTGCTGTACTTCAAGCTCTCGATAAACATCTCAAAAAATATCTTTATTACTATACAAAACTATCTATTCAACATGAGAAGTATAATCATCCGCAATATCCGAACAGTAGAAACATGCCATACAAATAGATTTCCGCAAGGCTACTGTTTGAGCACAGGTCTCTAGATTCTTACCTTTTATCATATAATATCACTAACCAAATCCTGTAAAAGCTATGACATTCCTAGACGCCGCCGCATTCATTACCTCTGGCAGAGCAAAAGAACAAAGATAACACCAACCTTTCTCTTGCCATCTTGAACCAGATATGTATCATACAAAAACTAACAGTTTCAAAGAAAAAAGTCCACAGCGATGATCGCCATTTACTTAATGTTAAATTAAACTAGCCACATGTATTCTTATTTTTTGGGCAGATCATCTTCCCTTTCGAGCATTTAATTTTACATAGTGCAACGAATTCTGCAATTTCCCATGTAATTTCACTAAAATTATTTACATATGTGCAAAATTCAGTAATCAGTTAAAGTAAATTATAATCACAGGCAAACTGTCATAAATTTAAAATTAGAAACTATTATAATCTGAAAATCTGTTTAATATAATTGCCAATTACTTTTGGCTGAGCGTGATAATACTGTTGGAAACTGCAAACGAGAAAATGTTAGCTGAATTATTTCTTTCTTACTGTAACTTATGTCTAAGCTTATGTTAACTTACGTTGGAAATTGGAAACGAGAAAATTTTAGCTGAATTATTCCTTTGTTACTGTAACTTATGTTTAACCCTTAAATGCATATAGTTGCCATTTGGCAACATACTCATATTTAGTCATGTAATTCAAATCGAAACACAAATTTTAGCTTATTGCATAGTGTAACCAATTGGATACGTAATGTTTATGTATATAGATTTGAAAGTTTCAGCGTGGTGTAATGGTCATTATTTACAATTTGAAGCCAAAACAAATTCCTATTTACAAATTCGTAAATTTTAAGTAATATTAAAATTTGTTTTAAAAATTTAAAATGCTTATGAAAATTTTTTATAAGCAGTAAAAGTTAAATCGGCATGAAAAAACTGCTTTATCAGCAATGGCTAATAGTAGTGGATATGCATAAAATATGCATAAATATTTTCCTAGCAGCTCAAGAGGCTCTAGAACATATGATTCTTTCTCTGACAAAGAAATTAACGAGCTTGAAATGAATTTTATTCCTCTTGATCCTGATTCAGTTAGTGATAAAGAACAAATAGATGATTATGCCACAAACTTTAACATAGTACCATGTAGAGAATCTGAAAGAGAAGATAACACATGAACTAGAAAAACTTTATCAAAAAAATTGTGAAGAACCTAATTTTGAAATAAAAGCCCTAAGGGAAAAAACTGTGAAGCCCAATTCGTGCTTTCACTAAGCTGTGTTCCTTTTCAAAACTATCAAAATATTGTAAATGTGGTTTCAAGAAAAACTCAAGTGGAACCTCTTACATGACGGTTTAAGACACGATATCACATACAGTTACAGAGACTAACCGGTATGCAAAACAAGCAAATTCTTTTAGTGTCAGTGAAAGTGAATTCAAGCAGTTTCTTAGGTACCTTGTTTTATAGTGGGTATCATATTTTACCACGTGAAAAATTGTACTGGGAAAATGCCTCGACCCTATTACATCTTTAGTGAGTCATGGTACATCCAGGAATCGATGCAATGATGTCAAACGTTATGTTCATTTGAATGGCAGCTTTAAAATTATTAAAGATGACCATTATTACCAAATTCGACCACTGTCAGAAAAACTGAATGTTGCCTTGAATCAGTTTAAGTGTAACGATAGATGAAAGAATGTTGTAAACATGGTTGTAAGATGTTCATGAAGAATAACGCCGTGAAATTCGGATACAAGTTATGGATGCTCACACCTTATGATGAATACCCCTTTAATATCCCTTTACCAAGGGGCTCAAGAAAAATACAAGGAACCTCATTTTCAGCGCGTTGAAGAAAGCTTGCTTTCGATAGTGGAAAATCCGAAATTTCACAGGATGTATATGGATAATTTTTTCACATCTCATAGGCTGCTTGCTCGTTTGCAAAAAAATTGTGCACCTGGGAACTATACAAGATAATAGAAAGTCAAAATATTCACTTGTGCTTTCGAAAACATTGAGTAAAATGGAGAGAAGCTTTTCTGATGCGCTGTTTGATGAAGAAAAGTGACAAAAGTGAAAAAGTAGAGCTCACGCGCTGGTTGAAACTAACCAGGAAGGAAATTGATGTTCCATTTTGTGTGACTTCTTGCAACAAATGCAAAAATGGGATGCATTCATTTGACAGCCACTTAGAAGTTTATTTTATTTCAATTGAAGGAAAAAAGTGGTACTGGACTCTTTTCTTGAATTGCTCTGAAACAGCTCTCATCGCAGTATAGAACATTACCTAACTTTTTTGTCCTGAGGAAGCACAGGCCATTTTAAGATTTCGAAGATCTATCACGGTAAGTTATTTAGGAGAGGTAGTACCTAGGAACAACATCAGATAACGCGGTTCGCTGTGAAATAATAAAGAGCTCCGCCGTCTCGACAGCGAACATGTATGGATAAAAAATCCCAAGGGCTGTTTAGAACAGATGAGTTAAAAACATGCAAGAGAAAATCAACAACTACTTGTTGTAAATTATGCAAAACTGGACTTTGTTTTGTCTGTTTTTCCAAATTTCCTTGCTAAATGCTTCTTAAATAAGTAAGCAAACATTTTGTAAAATTTAATAAGGCTATGAACCGTTGTCCTATTAATAGGACAATAAAAACAATTTTTTACAAACAATTGTTTCAATAAAATCAAAACAATGTCTGAAATTTTTTGTTTTACTCGTTGCCTTCTGTTATTGATATCCCGAAAGTGTTATATTTTTCTGGCGGGAATATTTCAGAGTGATTCAATATGGGTTAAATAAATTATAAAATATTTTTTAAAATAGTAAGGAATTGCCTTTAATTTTGTTTCATATTTTAAAAATATAATAGGTTTCTTTACACAATTTTAGCATCTTCCTGGTATGGTTTAATGTACTTCTATTAAATTATTAATTTAAGTTTATGTATATATATCTATATATAGCAAAATAAATTAAAAATACGCTTGAAATGCATCCCATATTCAATTCAGAATAAACAATATGCAATAAATAAAAAAACCATAAGCACATTAGAACACTGCATAATGAGCGCAAAAATGCCAGAACCAAAAATGAAAAGGAAAAACGAAATTTACATCTTTCGCTGTATGGTCATCAGTGAGTTGGTTCGTTGCACTCAATGATATAAATAACAAATAGAATCACTTTTAACTACAAGAAACTTGAGAAAATATTGATGAGCTTAAAAACCAGTATATTATTACCATTACTGACAACAAATTGAGTATTATTTATAAAAAAAACTATCAAGAAATTGTAAACAAGGAACTAAGTAAGAGAAGAGCAGGTCACGGGAACACAACTCAACCCGACGTTTCTTTATTTCTGTGTTCATGTTCATTTCTGATGAATATGGGTACCCATCAGATGCAAACTTTCCACATCCTGAACTTTTTATGCAGGATTTTTCAACTGATTTAATGGGCAGTTTCACAGAGTCTTTTCCATCATATATTCTTTGGCCTTAGCATATACCACACTTTAAGAGGTTATATCCATCCTATGGGTTGGTTCTGGACTCGTCTTGGATTGACGTTCTGCTCTTTCGAAGCACGGTAGGCAACCCTTTGATTTTAGTATAGAGGTACGGTTGATGGTAGTAATGAAATGTAGGGTTAAAGCGCCGGGATGAGAAAATTTTGTTTCGCAGTTCTTTCCTAAATCTGAGAGAAAAATTCTTATGTTTACTTCTTAATGACAACTGAAATCAGATCTAAATCTGTAAATTTGTTCTTAATATTTCCATGAATTGTGCACATATATATATAGAATTAATTTGTGTTTCATTTAAGCAAAATGAAAATTTTAAATAAGTTTAGTTTTCCTTCCGATTTTATAAATAACTTAAAAAATAATGTTTTTCATTTTTAAATCTTCTCACTCGAATAATGAAAACTATTTCACTTAATTTTCTACGTTAACTTGAAAATCTGTTCAAGTACCTACTTAATATTAAGAGTTAAGCATAGTTTCTTAGCATCCAGTGTAAAGTCATTAAATTTAAAACACTGTATTTTGTTAATCATTTGCAGATTGTAAAATAAAGAAATAGTTTTATCCATTAATCGTATTTTCAAATTTTAGGCTTATCAAGATGGTATAAATTTAGAAGACGAATTGTCTGAACGACTGCAGCACATTCCAGGTGCTTCTAAATGCAAATCAAGGTTGAAAGTGATAAAATTTGTGGACGAATATATGTAATGCAAAATACTTTACCATAATAATACGAAAAGATACGTAACTTTTATTTTGAGAACAATACATTATCTTCTATTCATCACACAGAATTCTAAATGCGAACTATGCATCTACTCTTTTTTATAAAATTTCGTATAAATAAATTAAAATAGTTTTTGAAAATGTGAAATATAATAACTTGATTTACATAAATTTATTATTGTTTTTATGTAGGTAAAATCTTTTTAACAAAATGTTAAATGAAGTTCCATTTGAAATTAAGTTAAATCAAATCTCCACCTGAATTGCAGATGATACTAGAGAGAAAAAAACTTCTTAAAATAAATTTGTTGCATTATAAAGTTTCGTTCACTTTTCTCGTAAGGTAAAAGCCTCGATTATCCAAACTAAATCCTCGGACAATGATTATTGGAATAAAAGCTTTGTTCTGATAATCGAATCTCATATTTAAAAAAGAAAGTGTTTTCAACAAAACATTTATTCACGAATCTTGTAGTATTAATTTTAAATGAAATAAAAGTTTCTTTTTAAGCACTTAGCACTTAACTTCAACATTAAGTTAGATAGAAAATTCAGAACATAGAATAGAAGAGTAGTATCCGCAAACGCTGAATTTATCCATTAAAATACAAACTTTTATTTCACTTTCTATTCTCTGACCATTTTACTGAATTAAACTCTTAATGAATTTTTGTAAGCCGAAAACAAAACTTTTTTACGTTGAGTCACTAATCATGAATAAAACATTAGCAAAGTAATTTTTTCTCTCCTTATAGTTAAAGATATAGCATTTCTCCCACCTTCTTTCCATGACTTCGTGATGTAGCGTCAGCACGTTCGGCGCGCATTCGAGAGGTCGGTGGTTCGAGTTCCGGCGAGGGCATTGCTGATTTCTCACCTCTCCCGTTTCAAAAAATCCTATTGTTTCTCACAAGAGTATTTCAATAGTAAAAGTATTTCAATATCATAAAGCGAAATCTACATTTGGGAAAAATCAAGATTTTCGAATGGCATTATGTTGATTCAAATGTTCAAAAATGTAAACTTTAGCTAATAATTCTAGAATTCAAGAGAGAGTAAGTGCATCAGCGATTGCAGTCTTATACAATACTATTATAGTAGGGGAAAATAATATTACGACTTAACGATGGTCGGTTTACAAGCCAAATTAGCAGCAATAAAAGAAAATTTTATGCGGATAATCGTTAACCTAGGAATTTTTTTAAACAAAGTTGTCCTTAAAATTTTTAATGATAAGTTTCAATATTATATAAATTTTTAGCATCTTGCAAAAACCAGCTGTATAGTATTTTAAAAGCGTTGCTTTCTTGTCATGATAAGACATTTGCCTATCATAACCGAGGTCCCAGATTTAAAGGAGAAGGTATAGATGCTTGTAGTGATCTATTGGCTTCCCTGAGAACTTGCCAGCTCTGGAGAGAAAAGTCGCTGAACTATGGCAGTCGAATTACGCTTAAGCCCAGCTAAAGTGTTGGGTGCGTAAGAGTTTAGAAGACTTTTTCTATGTGAAATATGAATACCAGAAAGTTTCTCTTAAAAAGTCCTGCATATAGGCATCCCTTCCCTCAGGCAGATAGTCATAGGAGCTTTGCCGTAATTGAGGATTCCTTCTTGTGGGTAGAGTATCACTCTATACCCCGTGGAGTACGCAGTGCAAAGCTCTTGGTAAAGAACATGGGGGTAAGAATAATCTAATTAATTAATTAAAGCATTATCTCCGTGGTGACGAGACTGCTAAATGACCGAGGCCATTTTCAGCTAATGTTTGAAGAGCGACTGTTCGGCTAGTTCGCGGGGGGAGGAACTAGAAGAATTTTAGAAATTAAATATGTTTTAGCCTCCGTACGGCAAAAGTTAATGCAAGATTATTCCATTCACATCAATATGAGGAAGGTTCCTCAAGATTATAACGTGCTTAACATGCATTACGTGACGTACCTTAATGCGCCTAACATGCATTACACGACGTACGAAAAAATAGACACTAAAATAACTGCCCAAAACAAATATGACTTCCCCGAAACTGAATTCCAAAGGAGAAAAGCTTAAAATTCCAGAAGTTCTTTGCACATGACTAATATACGCAGACACGGAATTTTTGACCGACTTACACTGTGCACGCTGGTTTCAAGTGTAAGGCAAATGGAAACATTCCTCCTTGGATCATGAATCTGGCAATCTGTCTAATATATGGCCTCTTCCACAAACTCCTTTACTATGCTGTCGTTCATTAAGGAAATCAGGAAAGCAGCAATACGGGAAGAAAATTTTAATGAAGCAAAACGTTTCGAGATAAAAACATTACTCAGAGTTTCATCAGTTAAAAGAACTGTAAACTGATATTTAAAATGAGACAACAAGGATTTAACTTTTTATGAGTTTTATTAAATGCCAGAAAATTAAGCAAAATATGTGTTTTAAATCTGAAATTTAATGAAAGGCCTTTGAAAACTGCTAGTCTAGTCAAAAGAACTCTAATTGTGAAAAAGTCGTTCAGGAAATTCCATTTGATATTATTTCTTCAAAAATAAGCTCTCATAGGATCGCTTTCTTAGATGAGGTTTTAAGTATTGTCTTGTATACAATCAAATAAAGGTCAAAACAGCACTGGTTGTACGCTTTGTCAACCTATCATGGTCAACGGTCAATGAGTAATGTACCACTTTTACCTTCTCCAATAACACAACTAATTCTTTTTAAGATCATATAAATAAACTTGTCAGTATATTGCAATTCAGTTTATAATGCTTAAGAGTGTGACTGATTCATTAATATACGAAGAATTTTTTGTGTTTCTTGTATTATTTATTTATTACTATTTGTTCCATTATTTACATTTTAAGTTTATGATTACTGTAACCAAGAGATGGCAGCACTTACAGAAAACATGAGTTCAATTGTAAAGACAAGTAGTTTTTCAATTAACTACGAGATGGCAGCACTAGCATACAGTTTTGAACCCCGGAATCGGACGTGAATTTCAATGCCCGAGCCAGTAAATAATCTACGAAATTCTAGGAAGAATAACACTGTAAAGGCTCAATAAATATTTCATGCAAATAGTTAGCGTTGTTTGACTTCGAAATTAAATAGTCAGTGTTTTAAAGCAAAAGTTTTCCAAAATTTTAAATTCTTGCAATACTTATTCTATTAATATGTTATTGAATAACCATACTAAAGTTAGGTTTTTTAAATGATACGATAATTTAACAATACGATAAAGCAGTTAGAAGTTTGTCACAATACAATTTGTTACGTGCAATTGTTCGATTTTCAAAAAGCTATGATTTTTATTATGAATTGATTTGATGCTATGATTTATGAATTATTTTAAACTACCTTCAGTGACGATGTTAGTTTTTGAAACAGGAAATATTTCCAATAGAATCTGTTAAATATGCAAAGTATTAACTTTTAATTGATGTTTATGCGATTCTAAGTTGTCATGAGTATAGCCTATTTTTAACGGACTTAAAACGCCCTACAGGCTTTTTTTTGTTGTTGTTGTGACTTATCTCGCTTGTCTGACAGTAACATCAGAACAAGTCCATAAAATTCATCGTGGCAAGGAGTGCAAGATGGTGCCTGTCGTTGGCAGTAGCCTTGAGTACCATTAAGGTGACAGTACGACCAGTGGCGTAGCTAGGGTGGAGCAAGAGGGGGGACATTTGTCCCCGGGCGCAGCATCCAGTGGATGCCAAATTAATTCTTTAAATTTCAGAATGAAATGTTTTCCATTTTCGGAACACGGAAAGGGGCGCAAAATCTTTAGTCGTCCCCGGGCGCCGAAAACCCTAGCTACACCTCTGAGTACGACTTTGCTCAGTTCCGCCCCCAACTCTGAAGGAGAGCAGCCCAGAATGGACCATCCAAGGGTCTCCTACCTTCCTCCTAGGAAGAGACGGGTCCGAGGGTCTCCCACCCCTTTTTCCCTACCATCAACCTCTCGAGAGGACTTTCGGTTCGCTAGACGTTACAAATATCCATGCTTTCTTCGGGATTCAAACTCAGGTCTTTCGGTGCGGCAGTCAGCGTCGCTAATCACTATTCTGTGCAGCGGTCCTGCAGACTTCGTTTTCAACATTGAAGCTATAGAAAATTTGAATATATGCTTTGATCTTATCGCAATGATGCTTATGTGAGTGGCTAGTAACTTCTTGCTGTGAAAAGGCTAAATGCTGTTATGTTTGTGAAAAGTATTCATAGACGTGAAATTTTACAACTCGCATGAATTTCCCTGAATGTGCACAATAACATGTTTTGAGCGATTTTATTCATTTAGCTTGGGTGCTTATAAAAGGCTTGGCTGCTTATGTACGTAAAAGCGAAACAAGCTAACAAACAAACAAAAATTATCTTTCGTCCAACAGAAAGGCTCTTGCGTATCTGTAAAAAAAGGCTAATTTGGTACTCTTCTGTTATCAGGACCGGATTCAGAAATGTATGTATGTACGCATGTATGGATGGATGGATGTGTTCATATATGCAGGTATATGTACGTAAGAATGTATGTGTGTGTATACATATATATATATACTCGCATACATTCATACACAAGTGCATACATACATACATTTCTGAATTCGGTCCCGATAATAGAAGAGTACCGCCTTATTCTTTGTTTTAATCTTTTAGTTAACATATGTAGATTGAATTTAAAGTCAAACAACAAAAATCAACGTTATATTTTCAAATTTTCACAGGACTAGTTTCGATGGTTTTACCGAACCACCACCCTCAGCTGCAAAAGCACAAATGAACGAGATAAGATATAATGATTAGGTAAGATAAGATAAGAAAGCTTGGACAGGAGACAAGCTACTGGCTCTATCTGTTGATAAAACCAGAACTAAAACATAAGTTCTGCAAAAGCTAAAGGCAAAGATGGATTGGAGTTAGGGTCGTTAACTAGAACAGAAAGATTTTTTTGAATGTGAAATGCCTTTAGAAAATCTAGTTCACCCATGGAAGATGTTTTTTGAATAATTTTGGCAGTAGAAAAATTGAGAGTGTGATTTTCGAACCAACAGTCTTGGGCAACAGAAGACTTCTGTGTTTCCTTTCTTCTAACATACGCCTCATGTTCCTTAACGCGAAATTTTAAGGCTCTCTTAGTTTGGCCAATGTAAATTAAACCACACTGGCAAGGAATCCTGTAAATACCCAGGAATTTTTATCCGGAATGGGGTCCTTGAGTATGGAACTCGGAATTTTATTGATGGGAGAATAAACGAACCGAAAGTTAAATTTCTGTAAAATATGTGCAACATTATATAGCTAATTGATGGAAAGAAGGGAATGACAACAGCATTTTTATAATCTCCTAAAACAAGATTCTGCCTTTTGATGTGTTGAGATAAGAATTTTTTAACTGCTTGATTAATAATGTTGGGTGAAAAGTCCCTGTCAATAGCTATTGCTTTTAAATAATTTAGTTCTTCATCGAGGGATAGTTTGGAGGAGCAAACTTGAAGAGCACGGAAAACATAGGAATAAAATGAAGCTAACTTTTGTTTAGTCGGATGACATGATTTGAAGTGTGGTGGAAGGCAAACCGATGAAGGTTTACGGGAAACCGTAGTACTGAAGTTGGATGTGTTACGTGTGACCAGAATGTCGAGAAACAGAAGAGAACTGCAAATCTCAAGTTCAAAAATGAACTGAATAGCAGGATCAATGGAATTCCTTGTTGAAAGAACTTTATTTAAATCATCTTTATTACCTTCAAACAGGGTAAAAGTATCGCCTACGTAGCGGAACCATACCGAGAAACAATTTTGATTCATAATAATGCATGTAGATGTCAGCCAGGATGGGACTGAGGGGGCTTCTCATGGCGAATCCCTCAGTTTGCTTGTAATATTTATTTTGGAAAACAAAATGCGTTTATTTCAAACAGAGTGAGATAAATTATCTCATCAATTTCGATGCAAGAGAAATGAAATTCGCGAAGTCTGGTTTCTAGACATCTTAATCACATTCCCTTCTTTCTATCAATTAGCTATAATGTTGCACGTATTTTATAGAAATTTAACTTTCGGGTCGTTTATTCTCCCATCAATAAAATTCCGCGTTCCATACTCAAGGACCCCATTCCGGATATGAACTCCTGAGGTATTTACGGGATTCCTTGCCAGTGTGGCTTAATTTACATTGGCCAAACTAAGAAAGCCTTAAAATTTCGCGTTAAGGAACATGAGGCATATGTTAGAAAAAAGGAAACACAGGAGGGACACACTCTTTTCAATAAAGGAGGAAAAAGCGCATTAACAGAAGGCAATGACAGAAAGAGATATGAGTGAGAAATGATGTTATGCAGCATTTAAAAATGTCGCCATTTCTTTTTGGTGTATTATTTCTTTTTGCGAAATTTCCGATATTAACTAAATTTATTGTTGTGTTAAGGTAAATGTTTCGCGTTGCAAAGCAAATGTTCCAAGGTTTAGGCCTTGGGCATCTTATGGGTCATAGTGAGAATTTGCTCTCCTCCATTCTCCTTTTGGAAGAGAATCCGGCTTCAAGCGGATCAGAAAATCTGCTTTTTGCTCCCCTACTATCAATCTCTCAAGAGAATTTTCGGCCTCGTGACGCAAAGATACTATGCGTCTTAGGAACTTGTACCTTTTCTCTGGGGTACGAACTCGGAATCAAGGCTATGATAGTTGGCTTTTCTGCCAGCATCCCAAACAATGCGCCTCTCATCACATATCGGATGCCTTATTCTGGAGGTTTTCAAACAGTTGTACGCTTATGTACGCCAAAGAAGTTGTTTTTGTTGTTGTTTACTCCAAAGGAACAAAATAAAAAAACGCAGTTTAAAAAGGTAAGCAAGCAGCATTTACAGAAAAATTAGCAAAATATCAATTAATTTAAACGAAAAAGCCTTTTTATACGTTAATATTTTTACAAGTTGATATTTGGGTAAATTTGGCTGAATACGGATTTTTATACGCTGATATTTGGCTGAATACGGATTTTTATACGCTGATATTTGGCTAAATTAGGAAGTGGATCCCCGCATGAGAATTTCAGATATACACCCAATTTAGTTATTTTCCCACGTTCCTTAAAACGCAAAAGGACTATCTGCAGGAGGGAAGGGATCTCTTCATAGAGAATCCTTCATTCGTCGCAGAAAAGGCATGGTGTCCTCAAAGCTTGAGACCGAAATGCATTTTTACTTTGATTATCTGAATTGTTGCAAAAGATCCTAAGCTGAAGCTTCATACTATAGCAGCAGCAAAGGAAAACTACTTTCACTGATGTCAACTGTCGGTAAATTTCACCATTATTAAATCTTAAGCTTTATTCTCCACAAACAAATGGTTCTACTTACCAAATATAAATAACGCCACGAGACATAAAAGTACCCACAGCAACAAACCAGTAGCTGTAGAAGAATCTCCAAGGTAAATTTCGTCATATTTTAACTTTAAATCAGATTTTAGGAATCATTAAGCTATGTATTCTCACTGAAAATCATTTGAAAGACAAATGTTCTAATTTCTTAGCTAAGATCACATTTCTTGCAGAAGCATAGAGGTTTGGAAAGAGGGATACGAATCTCTTCGATTCCATCATTTGATATGCTTTCCATTAAAATTAAGGTAAAGCGCATATGGACAAATCTCTTGTGCTTTGCCAAAGTTAAGTGGCGAAATCATATCTAAAAATTAGGTTAAATTATTTTTGTTATCAAATAAAACGCGGCAACCAATTTTCTGTATAAAGCTATAACTATCTTAAAAAGGACTGAAGTTTTTTGAAATGGAACAGAAACAAACGTATTCAAATTATTCTTTCAGTATTCAACAGTATTCAAATTATTCTTTCAGGAGACTCATGTATGGTCCGAATCTTTTTTTTAGTACCAGCAGCATGTTGTGAAATGTTGATACTGGAATGGCGTCGCATTCATGACTGATGGTTTGTTCCAATTCCGTGAATGTGACTGGATTATGTCGATACACCACCTCTTTCAAGTTGTAGCAAATAAAGATGATTAAGTTAATTGAGTATGCACATGAAAGATATCTGTCTGAAGAGGGTGATTCCTTCATGGAGAGCTTTCTGAGAGCTTGGTTTGATTTACTTGGTTATGGCAAAGGAAGCTCGGGCTATCTCTTAAGAGGAAGGATGTGGTCGTGGAGGACTTTCTAAGTGAAACTGGCTCGTATCCACGTTACACACTGAGAAAACCACGAAAATACCTATACAGACAGCCCATTCGACTGTGATTTGACCTCTGTCAAACGCTCCATATTCTGTGATTTTAACCGCTCGGTCACTGATAGAGGCCTCTAAAGAAAGAAATAGCTTGGACTGAGATCTTACAAATACGGTGTCTTTTTTAAATCTGTGACCCTTTCCAGTTGCATGAAGTAGAGTGATGCAGTGACATAGTTATCAAAAGATTGCTCCAGGAAAGTGAACACCTCAACTGATTCGCCCCATTCTGTAAGGCTGTTTCGGAGAATTGTTTAAGGCATTCAGCACAGGTACAAATTTGCAAAGGATTTGAATGCAGCGATTTTAGTTCACCGTCTCCTGCAGAAAAGTGGGCTCATCTATGCTAACTTCTTCAGAAAGCTGTACGCTAGTTGCTTCAAGACTGTCCTTCCCAATCAGTTGCAGCATTTCTTTCACAAAAAAAAAGAGTCTTTTATCCCTTGATACTACCTGTTTTTTCATCTGGATTTTGTCGGAAACATTTCCTTATTGGTGGCATTTGGTACTAACACACGAAAGCTTATTAAAAAATTCCTTTCTGCATGCATACATATACAGCACGAATAAATTTAACAATTGTCGTTGTTTATTTGTTATTTCATTTTATAAAGAGTCATTCTTTTTTAAGGCACCCTTTATGTGAACTAGTTTTGCATATTCTATGAATTCTATGAATATTCTTATGAAAGTTAAGAGCAAGGCCGTCGTTAAATTAAAGGTATCTTTAATTTAAAAAAATTAAAATATCTTTGAATTAAATTTAAAGATACCTTTAATTTAACGATGGCCTTGCTCTTAACTTTCATAAGAATATTCGTATTTCCAAAAACATTGCGAATAAAGTGTTTTAAAACCATTTCATTTTATGGCGTGGTTTGTTTATTGAAATATATAATCTAAAAGATATGTTTCGGAAAACATTACCACAGTCGAAATGAAAAAGCTTACTTTTCTGCGAAAAATATCAAGTTGATGTATCATAATGTACCATTTTCTGCCCTGACTTACATCTCTTTGTCGATCTGTTGTGTTAACACGAAGGCACTTAACGCGATAAATTGCGTTTTCGGAGCACCCCAACGACCATTAAGTCACGTGCAAGGCGGCATCTAGGTACTTGACTAAGAAAACTTTCATTAAGATCTTTCTGGAGAACATTGCTTTTTACACCTAATTCCTATAGCGAAAAGTTTCCTATTTCCTATATTTTTATTCTTAACTTCTGAACAAACCTTTTATAATAAAAGTTATTTATATAATTTTTTGATACACCTTAAAGATTCCCGGTAAGAAAATGTTAGGGTAAAAAGTTGGTTGGGCGGGGGAGATTCCTTTTTTAACTTCGTTATTGATTGAAAGAAAATCAACTCTGAATGGCGGCCAATTATTATTGGTTTTGTTACGGTCATTGACATATTATTGACATCTTATTCTTAATTAGCCTACGAACATTTTAAAATTTTTATTGAAAGCAAGTTTTATCAAAAGATGAAAAATAGTCTCAATAATTTGTAATATATTTTAAACAACATTTACTATTTAATAAATTTACGGAATTTTATCTCATGAAACTTTAGTCTTCACTTAGGGGCAGAATCCAAGTAAAAGAATGATGATCAAAATGATATTACTTTACGTATCATCCATATGTGTATATCTTAAATAATTAGAATCATACTGAATGTTTCTGGTTTATTGTATGTACACAAATATCCGTTTTACATTTTTATCATAAATTTTTGTAGGGTAGCTTCAGCTAGTTTCACGTTTATCCTCACTGCTCCAATCAGTTCCCTCTTCTCCTCGTTTATTTTCGGCGACCTGCTTACAAGAACCTATGAGTTTTAGGAAAATCAAAAGCTGCACCGAATCTTTGAGTGGTTTAGTCTTTCAGAACATGTTACATTTAATTAACCATTTTCTCTCCTGACTTATTTCTCTTTGTCGATCTGTTGTGTTAACACGAAGGCACTTAACGCGATAAATTGCATTTGCGGAGCACCCCAACGACCATTAAGTCACGTGCAATAAGGCATCTAGGTACTTGACTAAGAAAACTTTCATTAATTAGGAGCATTGAATAACGAAGCCAATTTTGAAGCCAAAAGTGGCCCTATGAGTAAAAGACAACGTAGTAATTTATGACATTCAAGTATCACGCGTTAATCAGTGTATAATTCTCTCAATAATTTTAATGCATAATTAAGTTATTAATGCAAGATTTACTACTAATTTTCCATTATTTGGAAAAGCAAGAGTTATACTGAAAAGGAAAATGCATTGAAATTCTCTGTAGCCAGTATTATAAAAATAACACTTTTACACGCATTTAAATCTTTTATGTAAAATAAGTCTAATTTTTTATTTTTGCTGAACTGAAGTGAACATGTAAATTGAATCTTTTGCCATGAATATTATGCAGAAAATACAAAATATGTCATTTTGATGCTGCGAAGGAGATATATAGCTAGAAATTAAAAAAATTTTAAAATCAGTTAAAGATTAAAGAAAACCTTAAAAACACTTTGCAAACTAGGAGTAATTTTTTTCGTTGTCTTTTATTATTTTTCTTATGAACTTCAACTTGAAACAAACCAGTGATCTTAAAATAAAACTGCAACAATGTTGTAAGGTTTTAGTTTAAACTAACAAAGTTTTACTTTAATTTGCCTTTTTCTATCTGTTCTTATTTCAACTTCCCGTTAGAATAAGCGCGCGTTTCAGCTTTATGCTAATTTGAAGTGGAGCCAAGTTCTATTTAAACGGTAGGAACCTCTCAGTGTGAGAGAGCTTTTAGTCTCAGACCACCGCTATTTTGTTCGACGTTCGCCTGACCAGCTTGTATTTAAATTCTAAGCCGTAGCGCTGTTACGCTATTACTTATTGAAGTAAATGTAAGTGCGTTAGTATTAGTTAAATCTTGCTACGCACAATTTAGCATAGAGGCCAACCTCTCGTTAATAGCTATGTGAGCAACGATTACTTAATTTCTAATTAGCTTTAGTTTAACTTATTTGATTGTTCAGTTTAGACCCAAGTGCGGTCATTATTTCCTGTATCCCTCGCGAGTTGGGAAGTGTCAGTATATAACTGTGGTTTAACCCCTTCCGCTACGATTTAATAATAAAAACTGTGCATGAAATAACCATTTAATTTTTATTAAAAAAACTTGTTTCATTTTATAATTCTTACATATTCTTAATTAATATCCCCTTTTACACATTGTTAAACCCTTCCGGTATTATGACGAGTCTAGCTCGTCATCGGTGTTTCATGTCATACGCACAATAACGAGCTACACTCGTTATTGTGCGATTCCAGAAAGTTCACTATCATCACTTATTAGTCGCCTAGCACGTTTTCGCTTCCTTGGTAATATTTTACTATCATCACTTTCATTATCAGAATCAGGTAAATGTACACTTATTTCTTCTGATTCTTCATAATCGCTCCAATGACCTTGACCTTCGTACTGTGTACTACTCTTATCCATTAAGGTATTTATTATACAACACGTTTTTTTCTTTTAGCAAAAATATACATCGACCGATGTTCACACCAACTGTTTACAAGAATGAAATCTTACAGACTAACAACAATTTCGCCGCGTCTTGTACCAAGAAATTCTAACGGTAAACAATATGTGATAGTGGTATGTGATATGTGATATTTCCACAAGTAACAAAAGTGTTGCCAAATTCAGTACACTAGAAATTTTAAACTAAATTAATTATCACATTCAACGGTAACTTTAGTCGCATGACGAGTGTATCTCGTCATTGTGCGTATGGCATGAAACACCGATGACGAGCTAGGCTCGTCATAATACCGGAAGGGGTTAATAAAAAAGGATTTTAAATCCTTCTGAAGTGCAGTTCTTCTACCACTTAACCACAGTTTTCTACCACAGAACATAGCTGCATTCAGCTCCCTGTTCAAGATCAGGACTTAAAGTTTTCACGAGATGTTCGCCAAGAATATGCACCGAGCACTCAGTCCTGACAATGTGACCATAGTTATATTTATATTTTTTCAAATTTTTATCAATTTCTTTACTGTACTTCCGCATTTATCATCTACAAAGCCTGGAAAATATTAATTTTCCTCAAGAAGACATGAGAGCTTTAATTTATTTTTCTCACGGATTCCCAGACAGAGCGCTGTTATTCGGTCGTGGCAAAAAAGCTTTATGTTTTTTTTTCAATTTAAAATTGTAATTTTGTAATTGTTGGAAGAAACTGCTTAATTAATTTAAATGAATTAAACTGACTCTGATTAAGAGATGTAATTGTCAATATATAAAACCTTAATTTTTATATTGTTTGCACTTTTATTTCAGAAACAGAGAACTTCTGAAGGCATACATTGCGTATCTTGGCATAGAGTATTAGGCTGGGCGTGGGTTAACAAAGACTATTTTACGGGTAGTTCGAATATTATACAATAAATCTGTGGCCGATAACTGCGGATGTATACTTTTCTATGTTAAAGTTATTACGGCCGTATAGTTTTCTATGTCCTTGTAAGTATTTATTACTTGTACTACACTGGTGTGCAAAACTTAAGCAACAATGTAAAAATTTAGCAGATAGCCATGAAATTGCAGAAAAGGAGGTTTGGAGATCAGTACAATGAGCACGTAAGTCAGTAGAAACGTCATGCGTATGCAAATATCAGGAACGAAACGTCAGAGGCGACATGAGCATACACAAAACGCGTGATGTCGGGGCGCGCAGCTCAACAGTAGAATAAAAGGAAGGAAAGAGACGCAATTCAACATATTCGCTGAAAGTGCCAGTGAGTCAGTTCATGAAATAGGGCTAGAAGAAATCACCTGGATGACTTCACATGTGGAAGAATGATCGGAAAGCTGGAGGATGGGCGTACTGTCACCAGTGTACTGCAGAGTTCGGAATCAACAAAAGTGTCGTTTCGCGCGCTTGGAAAGCGTTCCAAACCACAGGTACAACTGTTCGAAAGGTTGGTGGTGGCCGCCCGAGGACGACATCTGCAGGGGATGACCGATATATCATCCTGCAGGCGAAAAGAGGCCGACAGCAGTCAGCAAGCGCCATTGCTCAGCAACTCTGTACAGCAACGGGGCGACAAGTGTCGCGGTTTACTGTGGACAGACGCTTTCACAAAGATGGTTTATTCGACCGCCGTCCTGACCGCTGTCTCCTGTTGAAAGTTGGCCACCGACGCCACCGTTTACAGTGGTGCAGAGAACACAAAAACTGGACAACTGATCAATGGAGTCATGTCCTCTTTACGGATGAGAGTCGGTTCAGTACAAGAAGCGATTCTCAACGCGTTTTGATTTGGAGAGAGATCGAGACCCCGTTTTATACCAGTAACATCAAGGAAAGACACCGTAACGGTGGTCCTGGAGTTCTTGTCTGGGGAGGCATTATGCTGAACGGGCGAACTGAGCTCCGCGTTTTCGACAGAGGGTTTGAACCGGGGATCGCTATTGTGAGGAGGTACTACTTCCCCATTTGCGTCTGTTCCGAGGTGCCATTGGCCCAGACTTAATTTTTATGGATTACAATGCACGGCCACATCGGACTGTTGCTGTTGAGGAGCTACTGGAAAGTGAAGATATCACTCGAATGGATTGGCCAACGTACTCCCCAGATTTAAATCCCATCGAACATGTGTGGGATGCTTTGGGGAGATGCATTGCAGCACGCTTACATCCTCCGGAGAACACCCAACAACTCAAACAGATGCTGATTGAGGAATGGGCACTCCTACCGCAAGAAATGTTGCACTAACCGGTTCTGAGTATGCGGAGACGGTGTGAAGCAACCATTGCAGTGAGAGGAGGGCATATCCCATATTAAGGAACATCTGTTTGTTGTTCTTCCTCTTGTATAGATCTCTTGTGTATAATCATGAGTCACGACACTATGCGTTCAATAAAGCTTGTTTTTGTTTGATTCCATACCGTATGCATTGTATTCCTTTTTCGGCTCCGATGCTTTGATCATCCTTTACGTACATAATACTCTCTTTCATTTTTGCATTTCGTGTCTCTCAGTTGATTTCTCGTGGAGTTATGGCAAAAAACCCTCTTGTTGTTTAAGTTTTGCACACCAGTGTAAAATGTCTTAGAAACTAGACTAAAGTTACGTAAACTAAAGTAACAACAACAAAGGAAACGCATTTTCGTGTTCTTTGCCGCTCATGGTCGATTGGCTAAGAAAAATGAACGCTGTTAACTCGTCCTGGGCTCAAACTTAAGTGGGCGAGTTGATTTCAAGGACTTCGCGTTTTTTCTCTGGTACTGTATGAAGAAAACTAGCAGTATTTATTTGGAAAATCCCTGAGGAGTTTTACCTTTTCCCCGACGTTTCTTCAACATCGACGCTGACGTCATGTCCTGATTGCTCCTTCTAGCGTATGCGTGGATAAGCATCTCAACTTCAAAAAAGAACTTTTCTTCTTCTGTTTTATAATATCGCGACTACAGACTGTTCATAGCTGAGATAAACGTCATTCTTACGCTATGTATATATTATGATTTATTAAAAGAATTTATTCTTTATAAATGGGTGTTTAATTATCATCCAAAAACTCCAAACTTGTGACTACGGATTTTAATAGTTCGAACATGTCTGCAAACGACGATACTATTGCTTCAACGCAAGCACCTGAAATCAACATAATCACTTAATGTAGTACCTTTTCGTAAAGATATTCCGGGTATCTGGTTTCGCCAAATTGAAAGCCCGTTCATTAACAGTGGGATAACTGCCGATGCCATAAAATATCATATCGTGGTGGGCCACATCGAGATCAACACTTTAAGTCAGGTAAGTGACATAACTGATCCTCCTACGACTATTGATACATATGATAATATTAAAAAAAGATTAACTGAAGTTTTAAAGTCTCTGATGAACAAAAATTAAAAAAAAGCTTTTAGAGATATCGATTTAGGAGACAAAAGCCCATCTGTTTCACTTCTACAAATGCAGAATTAATAGCTGGACCTCTTGTCAGAACTGAATTATTAAAATCTTTGTGGCTTCAACGCCTTCCAGACCAGATACAAGCCATATTGGCCTCTTCTGATATCGAACTAAAAAAATTAACAACTATGGTTGACAAAATCTTTGACATTACTATTTCTGCTTAGCATCATGCAGTAAAAGTCAAATCGAAAGTAACTAATTCTAATGATGTAAATAATGCTTTAAATAATTTGCAGAAATAAATATCTAATTTAAATAGAAAAGTAGATAAGCATTTTACTTTGTATTCTCGTATTTGATCTCACTCTTGTGGTCGTTCTAATTCCATATCTTGATCCATGCAGACGAATAAAGAAAACTGAAAAGCATACATGTGTTGGTATCACTCCAAAGCCGTTAAATGCAGCAGCCTTTGCCTTTTTAAATCGGTAAACTAGCAGACCAAGCGCGTGTGGCGATGAACGTCGTAGGCCAAAGTAATTGTTGCCTCCTTGTATATGAAAAAGTTAAAACTTTTAACGACGAAAAGCACACTTTTTGGTCAAAACAGGAGCTGATTCGTCTGTCTAGCCTCCTACTCCATAAGGCCGTTTTAAACCAATATCTATGAGCAATTTAGCTGCAGCAAGCTAATTGATGTACTATCTAGTAAATTTAGACATAGGTTTGCACCGAATTTTTCCATGAGGTTTTACTATTGCTAATGTTTCGCGACCAGTTTTGGGCGCAGATGTTTCAAGGGATTATGGCATTGCTGTTAATTTGAAATCAAAAAAATTAATTGTCAGGATGAATATTGCGTCAGATGGTACGATATCCCGAGATATTGTAGCAAATTACAGTTTTAAAATCGTTGCATTTTAAATTTTTGCACGAAAATTGCACGAATTTACTTAAAAGGCACGATTCTCTCTCTGAGGATGTTTCAAAACAACCTCTGGATGAGAATACTCATGGTATTGGACACGTAATCGAAACTAAAGCTGCTCTGCTGAAGCGGTTAAGGCTAAACTCCTAGAGCCTTAAAAAATTGGCTGCCGCAAGAGCAGAATTCACTTACTTAGTGTAAAAAGGCATTTGTAATTCTTCGAAAAGCTGCCGGAGCAGTCCTCTGCACCAGGTGCCATTGAATGAAGAGGACGTACCCAAAACGGCAACAGTTACTCCTTTCGGATTATGGATTATTTGAGTTTAATTACATGGCATTGAGTTTATGTAATGCTGCGCAAACCATGCAAAGATTACTACTTCAAATTTTGTCAGTTCATGATCTCTCGATGAAAATATTCTTCATACCGAAGAAGTTTTTTAGAGACTAAAAATCTTAATTTGACTGTACACTTTCTTAAACGCGCATTTGTTTCAGAACGAGTAAAATGTTTAGGTCAGATTATTGACAAGAATGGAATCATTCCTTTACCAGAAAACATTAAAGTTGTTCAAGATTTTTCCAAACCAAAAAGTATTAGTGAACTCGGGAGTTTTTCGAAATTCTTACTTATTATATGACATTTTTAAATCATGTTACTGAAGTTGATTAATTTCTTTTAAATGGTATGTTGGGAAGTTGTAGGAAAAATGACAAAATATCCTTAGATTGGTCAATAGACTGAAACAGCTTTTGAGTGATGAAAACAGCTCTTGGCAGAAAGTACAAATTTAATGCATTCAGAACGAAAAAAGAATATTGCTGTTATGTGTGACGCCTCAGAAAAGGCCATAGGCACTTATGTGCAGCCACTTAATATAGAAACATGGGAACCACTAGGATTATTTTCGGGAAAATTGAGTGATACTAAAGGGAAGCATAGTACGTACGACAGAGAGCTTTTAGCTATATTTGCTGCTATTAAATATTTCAGACATCTGCTTGGAAGGTAAGAGCTTTATGGTAATTACTACTGGCTAGTGTACTCACAAAAGCTTTTTCCCAAAAGTATGAAAAGCTCTTCCCTCGAAAAAGTAATCAACTTAATCTCATAGCTCAGGTTGCTACTGATGTTCAACATGTCAGCGGTGCAGAAAATGGACTAGCCGATACTCTTTCTCGCACCGAAATGGTTATTAAGCTAATCCCTATTAACTATAAATCTATGTCGTAACCGTACTCCAATCCTTTTTATACAATTAAAAAAGTTGAAAATGTCTGAGAGTTTCGTAGAACTGTACTTCATCATTTCAATTAGCAAAATCCGTCCCTTTGTTCGAGACAGTCATAGAAAAATTATATTTTCAGCTCTGCATAACCTATCTCATCCTGGACCCAAAGCAACGTTCAAGTTGGTCAGTGACCGATTTCTCTGCCTCGAATGAAAGAGGATGTCACGAACTTCGCTAAAACTTGCATTATAACGTCAAAAGGCTAAAGTTTCTCTTCATGTTCATTCTCCTTTAACTACTTTTATGGTTCCACATGAAAGTTTTTTGCATATCAATATAGATTTCATAGAATCTGTTACTTCATCTCAATGTTTCACTGTCTGCCATGCATTGACATGTATACTCGCTGGCTTGCAGCTTATCCATTGAAAGATACACTGGCCAGAGACCGTCGCCACTGCTGTTTATGTAGGCTAGATTTCTAGATTTAGCCACTGCTGTTTATGTAGTACCTGCCCAGATCACCACTGACTGTGGTAGTCAATTCCGAAGTGAGCTCTTTCGAGAGCCAGTTAAAAACTTTGGTATTCGGCTTCACCGCATACAACCCACTAGCCAATGGTATCATTAAAAGATGGCATATATAGCTTAAACAGTCCATAATGTGCCCTACATCTGTGCACTGGACTATTGCATTACCCTCAGTTTTCTAGGACTTCAAACCACTTTTAAAGACAATTTAACTGCTTTTCAGCTGAACTTGTGTATAGTTGAACTTTACGTCTTCCAGGACAATTCTTTATACCCTCGAAAGCAAAGTCTGAAGAATGACTTCCTACAAAAATTCAATGACCATGTAGAGCACCTTCGACTGACTGCTACTACAAATCACTCGAAGAAACAAATATTTGTTAACAAAAACTTAGGCAAATGCTCTCATGCTTTTCTACATCCCACAATGGTCCTTGTAAAGGGCTTCAACGTAGTGATCAAACTTTTTCCATCTCTAAAAAAGGACAAAATATCACTGTGCCTATCGACAGGGTAAAATCTGCTTATTTGGCCCTAGAGGATGTACTTGCACGTCATATTTTATCCGATATTGACAAGGCCTCATCACAGCAACCAGCCTGTCTAGTAAACGAACAGTCTCCCGCGAAAGCAAATATACGAACTCGTTCTGGGCGTTATACTCACTTTCGAAAACGATTTGATACTAATGTTTTTTCTCTTTTACAGATTTTTAAACCAATTTTTTTCCAGGAAGGGAGATGGCACACCCAACATTTCATCAACAAAACGCTGACGTTTAGTCCTGATTTCTCCTTCTAGGGCATGCGCGATAATAATCTCGCCTTTAGAAAAGAACTTTTCCCCTTCTGTTTTACAAGCTCGCTTGCGCTTACTGTTTATCGCCGAGATTAATGTCATTCTAACCCTATGTATATGTTTTGATATACTAAAATAATTCATTCTTTAGAAATTGTTGTTTAATAATTACCTAAAAACACCAAATTCTCCACGAAGACCTCCCTACTTTTAGGAAGATAGACCTCGCGTGTTTTGCTGTAATGATGTAAGAAAAAAAGCAAATAGCGTCTTCTTTGTACTCTAGATTTCGTTTCGCTAATAAGTGAATGGTTAAGGCCACTGACCACTGATCCTTAGTCTCAGGTTTGATTTCTGGCAAAAGACTAGGCACATAAAGCTGATATAAAAGATGTCATCAGAGGCTGAATGGCTTTCACGTCGCTTCTTTGAGTTCGGACTCGAATCCTGGATAGCATAAGCATTTGTGATTTCAGCGTATTTGCGGCAGGGAATTTCTTTAAATCTATTGAGCCGGAAGTTTTCCCAGAAAAGAAAGTAACGGAACACAGATACGAAACCATCGAATTCCAGCCCACTGGGAAGTTGCGGGCAATATTATGGTAACGCTAATTAGATAATCCTCGGGCAGTTTGTTAAAGTTAAATAATCCAATTTAATCCACATTCTTTAGTTTCCAAATTAGCATCTAAATGGTTTTATTAAATGGCTCATTGAAAGAATTGAGTATATCAGTCAACAAATCAAAATCAAATTTCTTCGTAAGGCGAAAAATAAATCTTTCACGGGAATGATATGCAAATTATAAAGAGGATCTGTAAAGATTCTAATTTCTCAAAGTTGGAAGTTATTAAAAGATTCATTGAGGGAGAATAGCACAAAAATTTTGTTTTTATTCTTAATAAAACTAATACCTTGTATTGCCATCTAATAAAATTAATAATCTAATAATATATTTACCACTTAAATAAAAGTAGGAAAAGAAAAAATATAGATTTTTCTTGTTTTACATAAAGCTCTCTTATAATTTTTTGATTTTATTTCGTTATAAGGATAATAATAATATTAAAAAAGATAATAATAATAAAGATATAATCATACATAAAAAAGATAATAATAATATTAAGGCAAAAATGTTAATGCAGATTCTGTCAAAACGGAAAAATAACACAGAACGTTAAAAAATATTGCATTAATTTTATTAATTGTAGACTTATTGCAAAATACTAGTATTACTAAATTATTAAAAGATTGATACTGATTTTCATAATCAGCCTTTCTTTACTTTCTTTAGGAAAAGTAAAGCTTTAAATTTTAATATTTTTTTATTCTACGAGATGACAAATGTATTAAACGTAAAATCGAGAGATGTCAAAATATTTCAAGAACTTTCTGAAAAATACTTCATGCAATTAAAAAAATAATTTCAATATTTTCTTTTACAAGAAAAATTGATAAAAATGAGTGAAAGATGTAACTACAAATTTGCAAATGTTCGAATATGTTTGATACATTTGCATATCAGTTTAAAAATGTTCATCTATGAAAAAACATCGAAATACATTTATAAGTTTTCAGTAGATTGTAAATGCGTTTTCCCATTTCTAACATGTATGATAAAACTACATAAATGAAAATGAAAAAAAGGCGAAATCACCGCTTTTGAAATACGAGAATAAGTTGTTATTGCCTATGACACGTTATTACATTTTATCGTTATTATTGCTAAAGCTTAGTTCACACCAACGCAATCACGCGTTCGGGTGGAAAGCGGTGACCGATCAGAAGCGAGCTTAGAGGCGATACTTTCCGGACGACCGGAGATCGCGCGAATTGACTTAACTTCAACTTTTCTACTCTTGCCGCGCCAGTTTCAGACATCTTGGTTCAAATGTCCAGTTTACACCACAGCTTTTAAATTTTTACACTTTCAAAAATTCTTCTTTAAGCAAATAAAATGTCAAATGGACTAATCTTAATCAAAACTTCAAATGATAAATAAAAATGCATAATTTAATAGAATATCTTAAAAAATTATTTAAAGGAAAACTCTCAAGTTTATTACTGGTAATGAATCTTAATTATCAATCATAAATGATATATGGTTGATAATTTTTACAGCATAATCTAAAGTAATAGATTGTTGCGAGAAAATAGTGATGGATTGCGAAATCCCAAATTTTTAATTTTTCTTTAAATTTATCTAAATGAATTTAAGGTTGCTGCTGCTGCCTAATGGATAACACTTTGGCTTCCGGAGTTAAAGTTTGTGGATTCAAACGTCACCGGGGGGGGTAATGCAGTTGCTATTTTTTTTTTTTTTAATATTTACAGAAACATATACCGCTATTTTCAGAGTAGCACAGATGCTTCTTCAGTTTCCTGAAGGTGAAGTCTGAAAACCAACAGCTTATGCAAGACGTCTTAGCGCAGAGGTAGAAAATTTTTTTTTTCAGCTGGTACTAGGGATTTTTACTGCGGGTTCGGGCGCTGCTTTTCCCGCCTTTGATAACGGTGCGAATACACCAAATGTTTTTATCTACCACGACATTTTGGACATGGATATTTAAAACGTATTTCAAATATAAGTGAACAACTTCAGAGGTTAAGTTTCTGAGGGTGCGAATTTATTATTACAAGTGCTCAAATTGTGAAAAATGAACAAGAAACTATTACTTGCTTAAACAAAAACTGAATTTCTTTGTAGAATTAGATTAAAAAATGTCTTTTTCTTTTCTTTTTTTTTCAGACGCTGTTTATTTTAGAATCTTAGAATTCTGTTCAGCCCTGGTAAAGAAATATTTATCTAGATTATATTTACGAAATTTTCAAATGAAAAGTCGAAACAACATACAGACAGTAATTAAATTTTAAACGGTTGACATTCAGTTATTAATATAACTAAATTATATACACTCTTAGATAAAAAAAATAAACGACGCCCCTAGAAAATATAAAGCAAACTGGACACAAATTGATATGCATACAGGTTTCGACGGAAAAAGCAAAATTTTACATTTTGGCTGCCAATGAATGAACGGTTGTCGCTTCAGCGCATCTGATCTGCGCAACTGGTAGGCTATTTAAGAGGACAAATTACGATTCCAGGTCATAAATTCTTCACGAATTTCATTCCGTGTACTCTGGTAGACAGTAACTATGCCTCGCATACAGGTGAGCGAACGATATGCGCAGATGTCAGAATTTGAGATAGGTCGTGTAGTTGGGCTCAGAAGTTAATTGGCCTTATCGGAGAATAGCTCGACATTGGAGCAGAAACGATGCCACTATTCCACGATGTTGGCTGGAATGGGTGAACCATGGCCGCACACAGCGTCAAGAAGGAAGCGGTAGGCCTAGAGAAACGACAGAATATGAAGACCAAGCAATCGTCAGAGTGGCACTCACAGCCCCAGATGCATCATTATCATAGATTGTACGTGCAATTAGTGCTTCAGTGACCGCAAGAACCATTCACAGACGGCTAACAGAAAAAGGGCTGAGGTCACGGCGCCCCTTGCCCCGACTACCATTGACCTCTGTACAACGTCAAGCCCGTTTGCAGTGGTGTCGGTTTCATTCGCACTGGAATGTCACTGACTGGAGTAGAATAGTCTTCAGTGATGAGTCCCGCTTTGAACTGAGCCCCGATGACCAGAGAAGGCGAGTCTGGAGACGCCCCGGACAGCGGTGTGATATCAACTTGACTGTCTTCCGGCAGACAGGCCGACAACCAGAAGTGATGGTCTGGGGTGCCATTTAATTTCATAGTAGGACCCCTTTGGTTGTCATCCGTCGCAACCTTATAGCACAGCGGTACGTCGACGAAGTTCTAAGGCCCGTTATGTTGCCCTTCATGTCACGCCACCATGGGCTTACATTTCAGCAAGATAATGCCTGCAACAACATTGCACATGTTTCTACTGCTTGCCTTAGAGCTTGCCGAACATTACCTTGGCCAGCAAGGTCGCCGGATCTCTCTCCTATTGAGTACATTTGGAGCATTATGGGCAATGACATTCAGCCAGCTCGGGATGTTGACGATCTAACGCGCCAGTTGGACAGAATTTGGCACAGTATCCCCCAGGAGGACATCCGCAACCTCTATCAATCGATGCCAAGCCGAATAACTGTTTGCATAAAGGCCAGAGGTGGACAAACGCGTTACTGACTTTTTCACTTTGTGAAGCTATATCACTTTAATAAATCGTCCAATTTTCTCAAACTGCAATCATTTGTTTTTCTGTACATGTACATGACTTCTACAGATTTTCGTCCCATTCGGATAACTCCTTCTTGGTGCGTCGTTTTTGTTGTCTAAGAGTGTATTTGCTTAGTATTACACTTCACAAAACATGATTAACAATGAATGTTTTAGATTCTTGGTGATACTCGAGAAATTATTAAAGCCGATTATTACAGTCCCAAATTAAGTAGACAATTTAGAGAGTTTTTGTGGAGAGTGATATTTCGCTAGGTGATAGCACAAACAGACTGAAATTTATGTACGATGAAACTACCCTTCGTTTTCTTTGCACATCAATTAGCGTTTCTTTGACAAGAATATAATACGGCAACTCGCCTTTCGACAGGCAATAAGTCCACGCCGTATTTGAAAGCTTGAGGCATTGCGTTAAGCAGTTTACCGGAAATGGTTTAACTCTTAAGTAATCTTCCTCGATTGCAGTAATCACAGTAACACGCAAAAATCGGTATTTCAGTAACAGAATTTTGCTTCTAACGTACTTTCAAATAGATGCTGTTAATGTATTAAGGAAGTTATTAAAATTCAGTCAGATGGAAACTTTATTTAGTGTCTTTAAAAGTACTTATGAGGCCTTTATATTCACAACCAGTGGTTGTGGACATGTACATTACAATTGCAAAAATTTTCAAATGACGCAAGTACTTATGTTTCAACAGTTTTAAAAATAAAAATTCTATTTTGAAAAAAAAAAAATTACGGAAACTAACTATTTAAAAAAAGTTTGCGAAAACTATCTTTCTGTATGGTGTCAAGGATTTATATTTAGCTATGTTCTGTACACATTATAAAAATCAAAACACAAGAAATTAGACTCTTGAGTCGCAGATTTGCAAGATACATTTGATTAGATATTTTACTAGCCGAGTAAAATTCCTTAGTAAATAAACTTATACATATCTAATTTAATTAGTTTTTGCTTTGAAGTCAATACTGCCAGCGAAAGAAGTTTTTCTGAATAGGGTTTCACTCTCCACTCGCTTCCTAGATTTTTTCTTTTCTTTCCCCTTACTTTTTTTTAAAGAGAAAAAACAAAATATCATTCCGTAAGGTATGAATATTTGTCATTTCTCACCTTAAAGGTTTCAGCAAATTTCACAAATAAATTTGACGCTTTACTAATATTTACTAAATAACGCTGCGTGATTTTGGTTGGATATTCTTCATCACTTTTGCTACACACGGATTGAACAGATTTTGAATTATGGTGTCGTTACTTAAAACTCTTTGAAAATGGTCCCTTTTTTGTCATTTTAAATTCATTCAACAATTTCTTTTCTAAAAGCATGATTAATGGATAACTCGTAAGGGTTGGTCAATGGATCACAAAACTGTCTCTTTATTTCGACTGAATTTTGCTTTATTTGGCCACAACAGTTTGCGCCGAGGGTTTTGTAACGTTGCACTGTTTACATATTTCCCAGCAATAGCAGCTGCGAAAATAGAAGCTACTGTGAGTTATTAAAGTCATATGCTTCCGTTTCGGCAATTTTATCAAATTTTGAAAACATTCTGAACAAATAAGGAAAAACAAACAAACGATATATAAACTCGAAACTTTGAACAAACGACTAATTGAAAGTGGCAAAAAGGAGCTTAGCATCAGCTGAGCCTTTCTGAATGTCATGCTCTCGCATATAAGCTAGGCCTTCAATTTTTATCTCTAATTAAAAAAATATGTCTGACGTGGACACCACATGATTTCTTTGTAAGGCCTATTAAATTATACACATTTCTTGCTGCACTGTGCTTTAATTTATTTCCTCGAACTTCATTAGAGATGTATTTCTGATTCAATGAATTTAGTTCTCACTTCGCGAAAAGGAAAAAATTCACAAAAACTCAAAATATCTTCATTAAAGATAGCAAAATACAAAAAAAAAAAAAAAAAAAAAAAAAAAAAAAAAAAAAAAAAAACCTAAAACATCAAATAAGTTAAACAAGTTGAAAACATTTTGCTATTCAAATTAGAGTTTTAGGCAAAACAAGCAATTTGGCCACCGGACAAAAAGACAAAATTTTCGATTGACAAAAATTTAAAGTTAACATTTTGGTCCCACTGTGCAAAAAACACACTAAAATTGGTGCACCAGCTGACTTAATTCATTATACTAGTAAGAGTTTCAAACACAAACAAATGGCCGCCATTTTAGGCTTACAACCACTTACACTTTTAAATTGTTGACAATTCTACAACTATTACATGCAAATTAACTAAGGCATAAAAACTTTAAACGGAAAATAACAACAACATAATTCAATCCCTTTTAAAGCAAAAATGCAAAATCTTCGAACATATAAGAATAAAAAAGCACAGCTCACCAAGCCAGGAAAGAGGGTGAATACATATGTATAGCTATATATAATCGGCCTCACCAAATGTTACTGTATGTTAACTAGATGTTATAGAACTGTAATATAAAAAATTTCAACGTTGTACAGCTTATAGATTTTGAGTTATGTGAGATATGTATGTAGCGAGATATGTAGTGTGTAGTGACACATATACATGTGTACGTTCAAAAGTGTGCATGTATCTCGCTACACACATACGTACGTACGTACCTACAGAAGTCGCGAAAAAATTCCTTCTGAATCCATTTAAATCCATTTTACAATCCGCTTTCGAATAAAACGTTCTTTATTCTGGCCGTACGTGCAGATGTCACCCAAAAGCATCGATCAAATTAATTCGAGAGCGGCCAAAATGTATATTTTCGTTGAAATATGATACCGGAAAATTTTCGCAATTACAATACTTCCTTTATCATACAAGAAAGCAAAAAATGTTCTCGAGTGTAAGCCACGGATAACTAGTCTACTATCTAAAATACTTTTTTCAGTTTAGAGGTGTAAAAGTAGCTAAATTTAAAACAATATTTACCACGCACCGAAGCAAAATTTTTGTTATCATTCAAAAGGAATACGTTTCTGCTTTTAACAGCTCTTATTCACTCTCTCTATCTATACCACTTAGAGTAGTTGCTTGAACTTAGAGTAGTTGACTACGAATATCACTATCGCTGGTACCTATATCACATCATTCTCAGAGCCAGCTAGTACACTAGCATGTCATCCTCAGAGCCGTCCAGAGCACTAGATAGTTCATACTTAGAGAATCCTTTAATGATTGTTTCAGGGTTGACACTTTACCAAGTTGCCCAAATTCCTTCACACATGCAACGTGCATTCGGACATTTGATTTTCCTTTTTCGTGTAAGATTATGATTTTATGTACTTATCCAATCATTAAAAAGTCTCCGAAATAAACTTTAAAAGAAGCAATTTACAGTGACACAATGTGCTGGAGCGTAGAAATTCAACAAACCTTAGGTTTCCGCAAACCACTAGGGCATCTATTCCAAGCTATTTCTAACCAGCCCAATAACGTGATTCTCTTTATTTGCATGTCTCATTTTTACCGCACACAGTAGCTGGCGGTAAGTGTTTGGATTTTTTGGCTTTTCACACAACGGACAATGGCAGTTTTCTTCCATCTACCAGAAAGTCAGCATAATTAATTGTACATCGCTCTTTTACACCACCTGCAGTCATGATTCTTACCGTGCGCGAACCTCTTGGATCAATTATATTAAGGCATAGACATGTTCCAGTAAATGGTTGTTTGATCTACATTATCGATTTTCACTGGTGTATATCCATTAGCTTTTTATTTGTGAATAACTTGTTTCTAAAATTTCAAAATTTCATCTTTAAAGTCTCCGAAAGACGTCGTGCAACTGTTATCGTACAATGGTAACACCAACCTGCACTTACTCTAAAATCACGGCTTATCTCTAACCAACCAGCTTCTTCACGAGCTGGAAAACGTACTACAGGGTGGGTGAGAAAAATGTAAATACACTTCGAAATTTATTTTCCATCCTAAAAGGTTAAATTTCTGAAAAAGGTATTGTCCAATTAGAAAAAGAATTGTATTTTCTGGTCAAACTGAATGTTCCAAATGAGGTTTCAAAAATATTCAAAAAGGTGGCTTCAGCATCGATACATATCTCAGTACGAGTCACGACTGGTTCCATACTTCGCAATAAAGTGTCCAATGGGATTTCTGCGCACACACCGCTTGAATTTCATCTCAAAGTGTGTCAAGATTACGTGGTTTACGACAATACATTTCATCTTTTTGTGCCTATAAATGAAATCGAGCGGTGTACGGTCTGGAGACCGTCTAGGAAACTGGATTGGTCTTCTGCGTCCTATCCACCGGCCTGATACATTTTGATTCCTGTATGTTGGCATATCCCTATGATAGATCGGAGGAGCGCCATCTTGTTGGTAATAAAACTTGGCATCACATACATTACAGTATTGTAGTGAAAATGGAATCTGCAAGCACTGTTAGGTACTTTTCCCCAATTACACTTCCTTCAAAAGAGAAAGGACCAATGAGTAGTTAGGAGATAAAACATATCATACATTTAAACCAGGCAAATTCACAGTCTTTTCAACAATAATGTGGAGATTATCTTCAGCACAGTATACACAATTAGGCCTATTGATAGTTCCATTAAGTTTAAATTTAGCTTCGTCCAACCAAAAAGTGCTACTCATACATCTCGCTTCACGTGTAATCATCTCCTGAACCCATTCAGAAAATTGTACCGAACCATAACTTGAGATTTTGAGCTGCTCAATTTTTTTATGGGACGCACTAAACGATAAGGTGTGCTGTCGTAAGCCAAGTGACCGTGACACGCTTTGGGATGAAATTCGAACTGTGTGCGCAGAAACCCCATTGGACACTTTAGTACAAAGTACGGAATTAATCGTGATTCGTACTTGGAAATATGTCGATGCTGAAGGCCATCATTTTGAACATTTATTTTAAACACCTTTTGGAACATTGAATTTGACCAGAAAGTGTGCTTATTTTTCAAATTGGACCATAACCTTAATTTTCCCAGAAATTTAACCTTGTATTTTGAAAGATAAATTTTCTATGACAGTTGAAAGTGTGTATACATTTTCTGACGCATTCTGCATATCAATAGTTATAGGTACAGGTTGAAGCGAAGCCGGCACCTGTGCATCCATATAGACATATTAAATATCGCGTGGCCTTGCTAACTGCTGAACTTCCGTCCCAACTTGGAATTTCGAAGGAGAACACCCAGAGGGCGGTCCGAGGGTCTTCCATCCCTCTTTTCCTACCACCAACTCTCATAAAAATTTTGACTTCCTATCTACTTGTATGTGCCATTTTTGCCGCACAGAAACTTACGCTTATAAGCATTCATGCTTGCTCAGGGATACGAACCCGGGCCTTTCGTTACGGCAGTTAGCGTCACTAACCGTATTTTGTCTGGGCGACTGCAAGCATAACTTCTTTCCTAGTTTACATAGGGTTAAAAATTATCTTCCAGTTACAGATACTTAACTGCTTTTCTACTTTCATACCGCTTATTCTAAAGAAGTTGCGCATCCCTATGTGACATTCACCCAACATTAATGGATTTTATATTCCATAGTTAAATGCGCTCCGCTGTTCTACTGGGCCGATTGGCGAAATTCAGCTTGCGTTTTTCATGTCTCGAAAGAGCGACTTAAAATATGTATTATATTACACATAGCAGTGTTCTAATATAGGTATTTTGACACAAAATCGAACTTTTTCTGAAATGAGATGCCAATTTTTTTACGTATTTGATTCTACGACTCAAATTATGCCAAACTGCCAAGTTTTGTAAAAATTTGCGGGAATAGTTTTTAAAAAATTAGCTGTCAAAATTTTAACTCTTCAATATTAATTGAATTTGATATATATTTATTAATATCTCTTTTTTTATTAAACTTACTTGATTTCTTCTACCATAATTCGAAATTTGGGCTTAATCCAAATATAATTCGCACATTTCCTATGATTTATTTTTAAAATTTGTGTTTTTAAATAATTTTTATAAATGTTTCGAAAATTGTTTTTACTATAACCTATAAATTTTTAACATCATCTTAAAGTAGATCTATTTCTAGACATTTTTTCAAAAAATTAGAGTTTTTTATTCAAAATTTCCTAAGATATATGGGAATTTACACATTGGCACGTTTTAAAATTTGGCATATTCGTTACAAGGGATAATAACGCCAAATGTGGTTTACGCACTTTATTAAAATTATTTGAAAGTAAAATCGCTATCACATATGCTTCCGCTACGCGGGACTGGACATCGAAAGGGACAATTCTCAGAACACGCACATTTCCAGGAAACCCATGTAGCTAGGTTACCATTTCCATTTACTACAAAAACTTGAACACTAAACAGCAATCGATTATCGCTCACAGTGAAATCACGTGATCTTTCAGAAGCAGAACTTTCGTCTGATTGGTTGATCTCTACCCGGGACAAAGCTCCAGCCGAAACATTTTCGGAAAAAAATCACGCTTAGCCGGTACATCGTTTCTGTAGCTAGGCGGGACTTCGCTTTTAGCGGACCTGTTTTTTCTGGGAATCCTCCCGTTTATAACAGTGCTACTAGGATCTCGTTCTTCAGAGAAGTCCCGTCTAGATCTCGTATACAGTAGGAAAAAAAAAAGGAAAATAGGTTCTTATAAATTAAGTAGTTCACCAAGTGAATTATCCTTGGCGCAAACTGAAAAGAAAGTTCGCCGAAACAAATTTTTTAATTTCTTCATAAATTTTCTCACCGAAAATAGTAAAATTTAATATCTAGGCATAATTTGAGTTGTAGAATCGAAATATGGAAAAAAAAATTGGTATGTCATTTCAGGAAAAGTCCGATTTTGTGTCAAAATACCTATGTTAGAACAATGGTATATATTAATCATATATATATCCTAAGTCGCGCTTTTCAGACATGAAAAACGCAATTTGAATTTCGTCAATCGGCCCAGTAGATCGGGAGATATAGAACTGTCCCATTTTTTTCCCCTTTTGTTGCGCAGTGTACCTACATCCTCATTCGCTTGTATAAGCCATATCCCTGAATATGATCTACTTTTTTACAAAAAAATGTGGCTTATACTCAGAAGAATACGGTATAGACAAGGAAAATACTACTATAGCCTGCTTCTTTAAAATGAACAATTTAAGGTCATTGCCTTTTCTCTCCATTTGCGATTGTAATGCGTGTCGTTATTACACAGCAGTTCTTTTCTCCACCTTTAGGCTGCAATTGAAGCCAGCTTTGTTCGCGGGCTTTTAATGAGGCTGTAAACGGAGGGAGAGGGAAGGATCAAGTGACTCGTACCATACGTAGCAGCTGGCGTTTCTATGATGTTACGAGTGAAGTCGGGTTGCGGACAAAAAACCTGAAGTTCCTATGTCAAAGTAAAAGACTATAGCGCTATCTTGCATCAGTAACATTAGTGAAAAGGTGACAGATTATCAGCTGTATCGATATGTTGAATGCTAAGTATTGGACTTTAACTCTAGTAGGAGTCTGAACAGTCTTATCATCAAAATTCGTTTATTTGTGTTAACTCTGTTTTATTTTTAGATGGATAACAAATTAATTTTTCTCTCCAAAAAAATTTAAATTCGTTTGCATGCATGGTAACATTATATTCTAATTGACCTTTGCTTCTCTGATAATAAAGACTTGAACTTTTTTTCGCTTTTTTATGATGTTACTTCTCGAAAGGAATCTGTTTTATTACCAGAAATTTTGTTTCAAAACTTTTGACTGCACTGCTGATGTGTCTTACCTTTAAAGGATTTTTTAGGACGTTAAAAATCATACTACTCTCCTTCGCTTATTGAGCAGACCATAACCAATTCCTTCCCAAATGGGAAAATTAAGCCTGTTAAACTATTGTTGCAAACTCAGAAAACAAGAGAACTTTCTTCGTTAAGTTCAACAGATAACAAAGTTTCTTGATTGAAACGAATAAGAGTCTTAAATTCCGAAAAGAATCAATAATTAACACCAAATGAATCACCCCTTTGCTTAATTTTTGTTTAACTATTGGTTTATAGGATAAAGAAAATACTCAGAATTTTCAATCATCCAGCAGCTATTTTCTGCTGTGCATTTTAATTTTTAAAGGAAGTGGAACTCTTCCGAATAATCAATGTTCGTCCCTCGCGAGTTTAGCAGAAATATTAAGACTAGACTGAAAAGATATTTTAGTTTCGCTAGTAATTCAGCACAATTAAAAGAAACATTTTTCTCCCAAGAATTCAAGTTATATACCTCAGTTACGAGAAAGGATTTTGCCGTTAGTCCAATAAATTGTCTTTCAATTTTATTGACATTTAAGTTTTGAAACTACCCCTAGGAGATCTGTTTGCAGATACTTTGTATACATTGTTAAAGTGTCATTCCAAAAGATCTCAGAATTAAATTTCTAATGAAGGCATTCTCAAGAATTATAAAAAAAATAAACAAATGTAGCTCTTTTAAAACTGTATAATATCATAAAATTTAAAATGAGAATTGTGTATATCAAATAATATGCTATAATAAACGCAATAATAATATTAATAATAAATGCATCTTTCAATTCCTTTTTTTTACTGACATAGGAAATATTTCAATTTAAATGCATTATGTAGTTGAAAGCGTGTATAAAACTCATTTGAATTCATTGGCTTTTAGAATAATTTGTAGGTTTCATTTTAATGCAGGAAAATGTATTTTTTGTATTACATTTCATATGAAATTTTCCTAACACTCCAATGGATAACTGAACTGATCTTTTGTGTTTGATCATAGCAATAGTTATGTCTAATTATAATTTATTATATATACATATATATTGTGTGGGTATCTTCTAGAGTTCTTGAATAAGAACTCTAGCTTCGAGTCACACAGATTATTTATATTATTAAAGATTATTTATAATAGGATGGTTAAGATATGTAGAGGATATATGGCAGAAGTAGACGCGTTCAGAACCAGTGCCTGCACGCACAGAAGTTAGAGTCAATAAGATATTAATATTACCTTCTCGTGGCGTGTAGATTGTCACTACTTATTTAAATTACTGTTGAAAACGTATGACGTAAGACCATCTGCGTATGACCCAGGATCTAGCTCCTTCTCTAACGTAACATCTTTTTGGTACCTTCTTAGGTGACCGAAGGCCACGAGGCATAGGTACCTGGGCCTAAGCCCTATCCCAGCATGTATGATGGAAGAGCACTGTATGCAGAGGGCTGCGTCACGTATCACAAGAATCTTAGCTATTGGCTAATGGGCACCTAGCTATTGGTTGAAAGAAAGGAGAGAAATAGAGCAACCAAAATCTATGGCTTTGTCCCAAATAAAATGATAATAATGTACAATGTAACAAACAGTTAGTAGGCAGAGCAGTCGGTAATCTTTCTGGTACTGCATTTCGTCTCATTCTACGCGGAAGGCATTGCATTGTTCTCGACGGCATCCGATCGGTGATTCCGATGTCATCTGTCGGCGAAGATGGGACGCATCCCATATACATAGACGTAAAGGTGTTATTTAATTATTAAATTCAAATTAAGGGCACGAGGCTAGGAAACCCACTAGCAGAGGACCAGTATATTTATATATATATGTCACATATGTTATAATTAGTTCTCTTTGGGCTTATAAGCATCCAGATTTGTTTGCTTCTCAGTGATGCATCTTTTACTTGAGACTGATCGATTTAATTACTGTAAATTATTTATGAGTATACAATATGTTCAAATAGCAACGATCAAAATAAAATAATGAGGTAAGTAAAAGTTAAAACCTATATTAAAATCTTCTAGCTGTAAATTAAAGAAAAAAAATCTTAAAACTTTCCATGTTTTGTGGATTACCTTTATTTATTAAATATCATGTTCTTCGCACTTAAGCGATAAAATTCAGTTCAACAGCAATATTTCAAAATAATTTTAAAATTAGCATATCTTTAGAATTTCCGATACACAGCCTCGCGCGCTGGAGACAAAAATGTTTTTTTTTCGTACAGTGCTGCCATTCCTCGCTTTGAAATCGCTGAGTTTGTTAATCAAAAATTCGTTAAAGTTTTAGAAAATATGAAGTAGATAATAAAACAAATTCCAAATTTGGGCTTCCAGGTGCCCATATTCGGCTAGAAACGCACGTTATTCAAAATTTGATGGTTCTAGCCACCGTTGTTTTATCACAATACCAGAAACATACATACATTTATGCAGATTCTTCTTTATTTAATTTCTTTAAATATAATACAGGGCTCTAATATTTGGTGGCAACAATTTGAAACGTGAACCCACATTTATAACGAACCAACGCAAAATGACAAAATGAAATTAATAGTCCTTCAGGACAGACTTTCTTTTGCCCCTTCTGGACTAAAAATGCACATATTTGCCCACTCTTTTGGAGTAAAAATCTGTTCTTTGATTATTATTGCAATATCTTCCTCATCTTGCTCGAGAATTTCATGACCAATGCTAATATCTGTATTTTAATTGCTTTTCATGTGTACCTATATTTTAGATTACGGATTGAAGCACTATATAGTCCGTATGAATTGAAAGATTTAGCTTCCAGTTGCAAAGAAGCATTCTGAACTGAATTCGAAAGAGACGCACAAGCTGAGCTTATGTGGTTTTCTTTGTACATATAGTGTTCATAAAAGTACTTATGCGGCTGTTATTTTCGCAACTGTTGATCGGAACCATGCACATCCGTTTACACTAATGACAAGAAAAATATTAATGTTATGGCATTTTTAAATTAAAAAAATAATTTTGTGAAGATTACGAAATCTAATTTTTCATACTCTCTCATAACTGCAATTAAAAATTCATACTTATTTTAAAATATAAAACACAAAACTTTTGACTCCGTACGACAAAAATATTTGATTTTTTTTATTTTAAACTGAGATATTTCATTTTCAAATTTGGGATCATATTCAAGAGTCGTATACAAACTAAAGACAAAATGTTTGGATTTGTATGTAGTTAAAATTCAAATACTAGATTAAATAAAGTTTCCGTATATTAATAGATTACGTGGCAAGCATTATTAAGCATATGGCAGTGAAAATATTGATCCATATAAAGTTTTTCCAAGTATATAAACTCGGGCTCTAGGAAATCGGGACAGAATTCAGTACTGGAATAACCAACATGCAACTTTATTTCCGGAAATTAAAACTGAAAAATGATTTTAGTTTAATAAATATTTTGGATGGTTATTACGTTACGGTAATAAGGTAATGAAACTGCATGAAAATATGTGGTTTTAGCACTTGAAAATTTTAAATTACTTGTGTGAACGTTTTTTCAGCATACCATATATAATAAATTTATGAACCAAAAAGTGTTGCACACTAGTAAATTATAAAACAGTTGTAGCGTTGTGATCACGGCTAGCTGTAAACAAAACTGGTAAAATTTAACCCAGACAAGCTTTAACATTTAACAAAAGAATTTAATTTCACACAAACACTACATAAAGAAAGTTACACACAAAACTAACAAGAACTAGTACAAAGAAATATTACTCAAAATAAGAAGTACATGTTTACAGTCCTCTGCCGAAACTCGAACTAACTAGTTCGGGCTTAGGTGTTTTTTGAAGTGTCCGATAAGGTGGCGCTGCAATACAGGGGGCTGTTTGCTAGCGTTCGTTACAAACTCCCCCTCGGGCTCTGATGACGTCCCGGCAAAGAGGCCGTGTTGGATAGTTCAATTTTGCGAGGTCTGCCTCTTTTCCTTATGGGAGTCACAGGCCCTTGGTCTTTCGATGGAGGCAGTTTATAGGGTTTTAGCATATTTGTATGATAAGTACCTAACACTTGATCAGGAGTAGCAGGATCTGCAACGTCATATGTTGTGGGAGATCTGTTAGTAATCACTAGATACGGACCTTCACGTTTAGGCATAAATTTTTTACTTTTCTTGTGTATGGATTTACTGACTGGATGAATAGTTATCCATACTTTATCACCAGGCTGATAGTAAGTTTGTCTACGTCTTTTATCAAAGTATTCCTTTCTTTTGTCTTGTTTTTGTTCGACACGCTCTCTGATTTGAGGTGTCAAGCGAGCGAATTCTTTCAGATACGGCGTAATTTCAGCAACAAAGTTGTCGTTTTCAATAAGTGCTCTTAAGTCGTGATTAACGTCATCCGTCGTCCTAAGCTCTCTTCCGAACTGCAAATAAGCAGCGGTATGACCTGTTGTGTCACATATTGCTGTATTCATGGCAAAACGAATCATGGGCAGTTTTTCTTCCCAAGAATCATGAGCATCACCGACTAGTATGGCTAGTTTAGGTTTTAAATCTCTGTTCTTTCGTTCGGAGGGATTCGCTTGAGGGTGATAAACAGGAATGAGTTCTTGTTTAATACCAAGAAAGTTACAGGTTTGCTGCATTACCGCACTAACAAATTGTGTACCATTATCACTAATCAACCTTCTGGGTAAACCATAACGTAAAAAAACTTCTTCAATTAAGGTTTTTGCACAATTTTTCGCAGTGGCTTCTTCCAAGGCGAAGAGCTCTATCCATTTTGTACTGGTGTCTTCAATAAGAAAAATCCATTTTTTCCCAGTTGGGGTTTCTGGAAGTGGGCCAAAAAGGTCTATAGCAAGTGTTTCAAACCTCTGTGCATACACAGGTGTTCTAAGTAATCCAGCAGGTTTCTGGTTATTTGGTTTATACCGATTGCACTCAGCACAATTTTTCACGTATTCTGAGATATACTTTCTCATACCAGGAAAGTAATATCTGGAGGCAATCTTATGGTACGTGCCTTCAGCTCCACAATGTCCTGCAGTGGGGGAATCGTGATACTGCTGTAGGACTCGTTCTCGCTCTTGACAAGGGACAACTAACTGAGCCTCTTCGGAGTCTGTGTCGGGAGAGTATCGATATAAAACTCCTTGATTCATGAGATATCCTCTACTAGTCCAATTTACATAATTTTCATCTTTTTTGCCACTCTCAAAACATTCTATAATCTTCCTTACATCTTCATCTTTCATTTGTTCTTCACGAATGTCTTTAGATTTCCGGGATGGTAAATCTATAGATACAGCATTTAAATCACAAACAAAGTCATTATTTGGATAAGATGGTCTAGAAAGAAGATCTGCTATAACATTGGATTTTCCTGGAGTGTAGACAATTTTTGGATGATATGACTGGATTTGAAGGGCCCATCGAGCCAAACGACCAGATGGTGATTTAATACTCATTAGCCATTTAAGAGGTTGGTGGTCAGATGCAATTATTATTTCTTGGTTTTCTATATAACCGCGGAACTTCTCAAGGGCCCAAACTACTGCAAGAGCTTCTCTTTCGGTAGTTGAATAATTTCTTTCTGCTGAGCTTAGCAATCGACTTGCATACTCAATCACACGTTCCTCTGGACCTTCTCCTTGGATAAGGACTGCTCCTAAAGCATAATTACTGGCATCTGTCCTAATGATGAACGGTTTAGTTCCATCAGGTTGAGATAACACAGGCGGTGAAATCAACCTTTTTTTCAACTCTTCAAATGCTTTTTGTTCGGTTTCACCCCATGTCCACTGTTTATTCTTTTTGGTTAAGTCACTCAGGGGTCTAGCAACTTCTGAAAAATTAGGGACATATCTTCGGAACCAGGAACACGTCTGTAGAAAAGACTGAACTTCCTTTACGCATGTTGGTTTAGGAATTTTCTGAATGGAAGATACTTTCTCGGCATCTACTTCTACACCGTCTTCTGTAATCCAATGACCTAAATACTTTACTCTGTCACAAGCAAAATGGCATTTGCTCCTGTTAGCATTTAGTTTAAACACAGATAGTCTTTCAAACACTTTCCTCAAATCTGATAAATGTTTATCAAATGTTTCTGATAACACTATGATATCGTCGAGATATGACAAGGCAAAAACATCTTTTAACCCTGATCTAAATTTATCAATAAGTCGTTGAAAAGTTGCAGGGGCGTTTCGCAACCCAAATGGCATTCGCAAAAACTTGAAAGTACCAAATGGACACACAAAGGCAGTTTTCTCTTGATCTGCTTTATGAACTTTAACTTGATGATAACCTGCTCTTAGGTCAATCGTAGACATGTATTTTGTTGATTTGGCTTCAGTTAGCAAATCATCCATTCTTGGTAATGGATAGGTATCTGGAACGGTTTGGGAGTTTAATTTTCTATAATCTATACACAGTCTGATTGAACCATTAGGTTTAGGGACCAACACAACAGGACTCGCATAGGGTGATTCGCATTCCTCAATGATACCCTGAGCTAGTAAGGAATCTAGCTCCTTTTTTAACAACTCTTTCTTCGCGGGTGTCATTCTATATGGTGGTTCAGCAACAGGTAAATTATTTCCAGTCTGGATTCTGTGCTCAATATAAGGAGTAGGGTCTCCCCCTGGCTGAAAGCTGGTTTTATACTCTTCTAACAATGCATTTAATTTCTTCTGTTGTTCTCTCGTCAAATGTTTTCCTTCATCATCTCTCAACTTCACGGATTCGGTTGCTTCCGGTATTGCAACAGGAATGTTAGCAGACGTTTTTGTTTCTGGAGATGTTACTTTCAGAGATGTTAGAACGTTCGGAGTCTCTTTAGTTTCAGATGGTTCTTTGTAAAAGGCATACTGCTTCAGTGGATTGTCACTAAAATACCAAGTGCCATTCTGGATGTTAAGCACTATTCCCGCAGCCTGTAGAAAATCAGTTCCAAGTAATGTCCTGTTTCCTTTTGCTTTTGGCAAAGCAATAAACTTCATACGAACTATCTTTCCTTCAACATTAAGATTTACCATCGTAGTCAAAGCCTGAACATTTCTTTCCTTGCCATCAGCTAGTACCATCGTAATATTTGTTGTTTTAAATCCAAATCCTCGATCTCGTAACAATTTATAAAATCTTTCTCCTGCAATAGAATTTGATGCTCCTGTATCAGCGCAAAAAGCTGCTTTTTCTCCACAAACAGTTAAAAAAATGGAACTGGACAGTAGATCGGATGATTCAACTGCATACAATTTTACACAATTGACGACAGTTTTAATTTCTTCTTTTAACTTATTACACTTAGGACACTTTGATTGTATGAAACCGGGATATCCACATCCATAGCAATGAATAGAAGTTTTTCTTTCTTGTCTAGAATTAGTAAATTTAGAATTGTCAACGTTTGTATTTTTAATCTGGTTAACGTTTTTAGGATTACTAGCTTTAGATTTACCTTCTGGAACAAATTTAATATTTTCTTTATAGTATGGTTTCTTTGCATTGGGGGGTGCATTTTTCTTCATGCCAAGTCTTACATTTTCATAATAATCGAGCTTTTCTGCGAGCTCCAACGGATTGTTCATTTCTGATAAACTGTCCACAAAATGTTCTCTTACCTCGGGAGGTGTTCTTTTCTTTATTTGATCTGCAATGATCAAGTTTTGTAGCTGCTCAAAACTAGAGATATTCAATTCTTTAATCCATCCTTCAAAATAAGATTTCAATTCAAAAGCAAAGTCCTTCCATGTAATTTCTGCAGATTTTCTATGCTGAGAAAACATTTGTCGAAACCTATCAGCTGTGAGTCTATATCGCTTCAAAAGCATAGCTTTTACTTTTGCATAATCTTTGGAATCCTCTTCGTTTTCTCTAACAACTAATTTATTTATTTCAGATGGTAATGATCCAACCAAGTATGGAATCCAATCAGTTTCAGGTATATTTACGAACTTCAATTGACGCTCAAACATGGTCAGATAAAGTCCTATCTCATCTTCCTTTGGGTTAAACTTTGGAAGAATGCGACTCAAATCAAATTTAGGCTGATCTACTTGAGAAACAGATTCCTTAGGCATACTCTTATTAACTTCAAGTTGGAGTTTAAACTTTTCTAATTCAATCTCGCGTTCCTTCGCTAATCTTGCTTCTACTGCTTCTTTTTCAGCCCTAACTTCAGCTTCTTTTTCCGCTTTTACGCGTTCATCGATTATGTTACTTAACATATTTTTTGTAAATTCTTCATCATAAGTTTTAGAATTCGTTATCAGATCTCGCAATTGCACAACTTTTAAGTTATCTGCAACTTGTAATCCAAGCTCTAACTTCAGCTTCTTTTTCCGCTTTTACGCGTTCATCGATTATGTTACTTAAGATATTTTTTGTAAATTCTTCATCATAAGTTTTAGAATAATTTAAAATTTCGAAGCCCACCGTTGGGCAGCCATTTTCTTTTATGTAGCGTTTTGATCACGGCTAGCTGTAAACAAAACTGGTAAAATTTAACCCAGACAAACTTTAACATTTAACAAAAGAATTTAATTTCACACAAACACTACATAAAGAAAGTTACACACAAAACTAACAAGAACTAGTACAAAGAAATATTACTCAAAATAAGAAGTACATGTTTACAGTCCTCTGCCGAAACTCGAACTAACTAGTTCGGGCTTAGGTGTTTTTTGAAGTGTCCGATAAGGTGGCGCTGCAATACAGGGGGCTGTTTGCTAGCGTTCGTTACACAGTTTAATTAATCAATTTATAAAAATATGAAGTTATATAATTTTATTGATATATTTATAATAAGTAAAAACAACCCATAAGTTTTCTAATTTATTTTGAACCGGTCCCTCAACTGCAGAACAAGAATCACAACGACGAAGTGGTTGTCCTCATACATTTTTGGAGGTGCCCGCTATGTCATTTACTTCTGACTCTCTGCCGCTAATTCTGGCGATAAATCTATCATCTGCGTCTTACAAAACCTCTGCTCGTAATTATAATGCGTGCCGGCACGCATAGTGTTTATTTGACTGACGTTTGTAAATATCAAATGCTTTTTCCAATAAATACACTCACGTTTGTGAAAATTGCAACACCATGAAGGACTTACGCGAGTGAGCTGAAATTTTCAGGAAATGCAAAGTAGCCCATGATATGCAAATGATTAGAATTGCAAATCCGTAGCGCATGCGTATGCTGAGCAGCGCCCTCTGAACGGCTGATGGATCCGAATAAGTAGACGGCTGTAGCGAGGCGTGTATGGTTATCGGTGGTTATCTGCTAGTGGTAAACGTTAACTCAATCTGTACTTATGCCTCGTCGACGAAAGAGAGCGAGATTTGAACAACTTACAGAGTTTGAACGAGGGAGAATCATCGGCCTTCGTGAAGCTGGATTGTCGTATCGTGCAGTAGCCTCTCGTGTGCAGCGTAACAGCAGCACAGTGATGCGCGTTTGGAAGCAGTGGACGGACGAGTGTCGGACAACTCGGAAATCCGGGAGTGGACCCCGAAATGTGACGTCAGCTCGCGATGATAGACACCTGGTCCGCATGGCGCGGACGGACCGTACAGCTTCCTCTAGACAATTGGCAGCACTGTGGTCAATAGCTACAGGTGTTTCATTGTGTGCTTCATCAATTCGTAGACGTCTGCTGCAGTGTGGACTGCGCGCACGGACTCCTTTATACAGGATCCCCCTAACGCACGACCATCGCCGCCTGCGGCTACAATGGGCCAATCAGCATAGAGACTGGCGTGCTGATTGGCAGCATGTCGTGTTTTCTGACGAATCCCGCTTTAATTTGTGGTACCATGATGGCCGCATTCGTGTCAGACGCTATGCCGGTGAACGCCACCTTCCGGAGTGCATTATCGAACGCCACAGTGGACGAACACCCGGAGTTATGGTCTGGGGCGCCATAGCATATCATAGACGATCTCAATTGCTACGAATTGTGGGCAATCTGAACAGCAACCGGTATATCCGTGAAGTTCTACAGCCCGAAGCTGTTCCCTTCCTTCAAAGCTTGCCAGGCGCTGTATTTCAACAGGACAATGCCCGCCCTCATACTGCTCGGATTGTTAAATCCTTCTTTGCAGCGCAGCAGGTACAGCTTCTTCCTTGGCCTGCGTGTTCCCCGGATATGTCGCCAATTGAACATGTGTGGGATGTCATTGGTCGGCGTCTTGCTCGTGATCCTCGTCCTGTTGCGTCTGCAGACGAACTTTGGGTACGCGTACAAACGATATGGAATGCTCTTCCTCAGTCAGACATTCAAACTTTGTTTGACTCCATGCCACGTCGTGTAGCAGCACTTATTGTGGCGCGTGGTGGCCACACAAAATACTGATTCTGATCTCTTGTTCTTGTTTGTTTGCTTTGAACATTTAATCATTTATTTGTACCACTACCACTCAACTGTGTATTAAATTGCATTCAATTATGACGATTCCTTCTTGGTGTTGCGATTTTCACAAACGTGAGTGTATTATCAAAAAGTGCAAATACGGCATGTATACGCTTTATTTCTGCTTATAAATCTGCTCAAGCACAAATACAGAGGTAGTGTTGCATCTAGGAAGAGCACTGTACTCACAGAAAGTTGCACTGCTGTCTTTGTCCGCTTTCACATCCCCAATATTAAACAGTTGTGAATTTTTATACATACTCATAGTTTTATTTTTGTATTCAAAATATCTCTTATGTTTGTATTTAAATCAATCATGTATGTACATACGTAAATTTTTATTTGTTGTATTTCCTGGTGTTGGAGTTTTTAATACTTAAGAGTTTATGTTTATGTTTTAAGTTCAATATCAAATGAAAGTCAATATTTGGATAATCAATTCTAAATCACATGAATATGAAAAGTTTGTGACAACATGATAAACACAATATATACTGTAAAACTAGTGTTCAAATCAATAGTAAATAGTGGTATAGTTTTTATCTCCAACAGAATAATTAATTTAATGCGTTGTGTAAAATACAGTCGGGTCCAGTGTTCTAAATTAAAGTGAAAACATTACAAGAAAGTTAAAATTAAATATGGAATTTATTAAGAGATACTAAATAAATACAGAATTTTACATTGGTGGCGATTCGGATAGTTTTTTCTTTCGTGTCTCGCTCTCCGCTCCGTCTCCTTCCGTCTGGCTGCCCCCGTCGCTAGCTCCCAAGCTTTTTACTCCATTCGCCAAAACTGCTCGATTGGCGATTTTAGATGGCAGGAAAACCGCCAACAGCCCGGCAACCCCAGGGGAAAAACACGCAGGAAAGTGAAACCAATGTAGGATGAACTCCAGAAATTGGCGAATACTCGCTGATACACCAAGGTCAATCACCTCTAACCTCGTCGAGGGGTCCCAATCCTGTGTAGAAAAAGCCTGCGAGTAAGCAAAACACCCCGTCCCCTCGACCTTGCTGCAGGGTTAGTAGTGTATGAACTAGCCTCTACAGCAGGGTGCAAAACGTTTCAATGATGACAGATGTTTCACAGACTACCGTCTAGCGGGTGAAGAAATCGAAAACAAGCTCATAAATTATTTGGAAAGGCAACGGAAAAGTTTTTGAGGAATAGGTATTAGTTATTGATTTTACACACAAATTAACTTCAATGCTGATAAGTACTTCAATAAAAATATAATAATTACATAGATAATTTTCTTGGGTTTATTACAACACCAAACACGACCACCATAGTAAGGAAATAAAAATTACTTCAGCTAAAATACAATAATCAAGTATGAAAAATTTTATATGTTCTCCACAACACCAAAACGACCACCATAGTCAGAAAATATGGATCCCCAAATTTAGCAGAAAAGGGGGCACATTAAAACTTAATTAAACTTTAAACACCAACTTGTGTAAACAAAACTTTAAAAAAGATTGACCTTAAGGGTCAACTTATCAAGAGATTAACATTAACAACCAAGGTTAAGAAAAAAATATTAACTAAACAGAAATTTAAATAGTTAACCAACCAAAAGAAAAGAAGAAAAATTAATTACTCAAGCAACTTAAAATCGGCGTTAACCAAAACTGTCAAGAGAACAAATTAAATGACTACAATTACTTTTCAACAAGCCAAAGAAACTTAAATTCAACTACAAAAAATAAAAACAAATTAATCTTTAAGTCTGAAGCAAAATAAGTTAAATCATTACCTTTAAAACAATTTAAATCACAACTGAAATAAGTAATACATAACACTGGCATACGTTTTCATTTGCATTTGTCGGATGCATTTGCTGACGGCATGGAATGCTTGAGATATATATTTTTTTACGTCTAATACAAACACGGATTAATTTTAGTTAGAAAATTATCGATGATAGTATTTTTTCTTTTGATTTCTAACTCTGAAATATATTAAGTAAGTAATTAAGAAACCAGTAAATAAGGATTTTATTCAAATGGATAAAAAATTTTAATATGGATCTTACAATCTTAAAAGTAATTTGTCTTTAGACTGTAAACACTAGCCTATTCCATAAGAATTTTATTTCAACAGAATGAAAATTATCTACAATAGAATGACCACTAGGAATTTGTAATTGGTAATCTGTAGGTAAGCTATAAAATTTACAAGGTCTGTTCAAAATATATCCGATCTTATCCGGTAAAAATAACTTTACTCCAATGCAGTTACAGGTCTAAAAGCTGAACACTCATCAGAATACATTCCCTTGGAGCATATATACTTTTTTAAAGGATCTCTCTGTTTATTCGAAGTATTTCTAGAAAACTTTCTTGAGCAGACTGGATAGGATAGAATTAAATAATCTCATCCACGTAATGTCTTCTCATAACTCAAATCTAGGCTTTGCAATGGCTTTTTTAGCTTGTGGAATAGCCAGAAACTGAAACTAGTAGTATTAGAAGAAGAGGGAGCCAAATGAACTACATGAATTTGTGTTTGACCACGAATATTATAACCATGAGGTTCATTCCTATTTAAAGTAACTGTTTCATATTTTTTATGTATTCATTTGTTTATTGGGAAGAATAGAGCGCTGTGCTGTTGTGACGCAACTACGAACTTCTAGCTGCTCCCATGCCCGGTCACTTACGCTGCAATAACATCATGAAGGCTACGGAGAATTTAAAGTTTTCATTTTTTGATGCACATTTTTGATAATGGAAGAAACTGCTGCTTATGAATACCGTCAGTATTACTTTACTTCCCACCTTTAATGGCCTAACAGAGGTATAATGAAAAATGCTTTTCCATTATATCTCTGTTTCAAGTCGTACCTGTAAACCCACGACTTATTATTAGTCGTGGGCTAATAATGATAAGGCTAATGATAAGTCGTAACTCACGACGTATTATTAGTTGTGGGTTACGACTTATTATTAGCCAGCAGTTTGGGGTCGTCATTTGAGATACTTCTATGCAGATTTATTTTTATTCCATTTTCAGAAACTTCGATTTGAAATTTAAGAGATGAAAATCAGATGAGGGTTCAATACTCTACCTCTTGTACAACATTCTGAAGGACCTTCAGTTAAGAAATATTATTTTGTTTTGTTTTGATCTTCTCATACGTTTTTGAAATGCATTATTCCCTGAATGAAAGAGATGATAGCAAAAACAGTTAGAAGGATTTTCAAGCTTTTCTGGTTTCAGAATGATGAATGTTTCTACTGTATCTTGGCTTTCAAATCATGATTGTACATGTGATATTAATCATCAGTTACTTCGGTAGAATGTTGCTAGAAATTGTTTAGCGGGCGTATCAAGAGAAAAATCGAAAAGTCATCAGAGACTTTTTTGACGTCTTAAGTACGCGAGCTCAGATGACTTCTGACGTTATTAACCAGTCTCCGTGTGCTGTTATAATTTGATTCTTTCTCATTTTGTACGAGACGTAAAGAAATGTGATTTTTTGACCTCTTAGGTTCGTAAGTCCACATGAGCTCTGACGTCATTATAAAGTTCCGTCGGTTACGGAATGCAATTCGATTCTTAATGGTTATATTACATATATTAATTTTAACGAAAATATTAAAACCATATTGCTAATTTTCCATTGTTTAAATCTCCATTTCTTCCTTTAACTAATTTTAGGTTGTTATTTTATAGTTAATATATTCATATCCATTATTAGGTGCTTTCTCACGTTTAGATTTGTTAATGCTACACAGTCCAGTCACATTAATGTGACCACCACGTACTTTCCATGTCAGAGTTAAATAATCAATCACAGAAGGCAGGTGGCAGCACAGTGCAGTTGAGCGTATATAAAGGGTGTGTGAGGGCTTCGGAAAACATTTCAATCGTTGGCGTAATGCAGAAACGAAGCGATTTATCCGACTTCCAAAAGGGCATGATCATTGGCTTTCGGGCCAACGGTGGAAGCATTTCCGAAACGGCTGAGTTTGTGAACTGTTCGCGTGCCGCCGTGGTAAAAGTGTACCGTGCATGGCAAAATGGGACTGTCCAAAATCAGCGACGTGGCAAATGTGGTGCACCACGGGCCATAGATGACAGAGGCGAACGACGGTTGCGGAGATGCGTTCGGGCAGATAGACGGGCTACCGTTGAGCAACTGACCACCAAAATGAACCAAGGGGCTACCAAAAGTGTCTCCCAAAGTACTATTCAGCGAACATTGCTGCGTCTGGGCCTCCGAAGCAGACGCCTGGTTCGTGCACCTATGCTGACTGCTGTTCATCGACGGCGAAGGCTAGAATTTGCACGCCAGTACAGCAGCTGGACGTCCACTGAGTGGCGACAGGTTGCGTTTTCGGATGAATCGCGTTTTATGCTCCATCGGACAGATGGACGTTGGCGTATAAGGCGTGAAACCTCTGAAAGGAACCACCCTGCAACCATTGCCGGAACGGTCCAAGCTGGAGGCGGGAGCATTATGGTCTGGGGAATGTTTTCCTGGCATTCTCTAGGTTCACTGATCATTGTGGAAGGCACAATGGATCAATACAAGTACGCATCTGTCCTTGCGGACCATGTTCACCCCTACATGCGCATTGTTTTTCCTCAGGATGATGGCATCTTCCAGCAGGACAATGCGAGGTGCCATACAGCTGCCAGTGTACGTGCGTGGTTCGAAGAGCACCAGGATGAGTTTACCGTCCTCCCCTGGCCAGCAAACTCACCTGACTTAAACCCAATCGAGCATCTGTGGGACCATCTCGATCGAGTTGTTCGCGCCATGGATCCTCAACCGCGTAATCTAGCGCAGCTGGCCACGGCATTAGAGTCGGCATGGCTCAACATCCCAGAGAACACCTTCAGGGACCTATATGACTCTCTTCCTGCACGTCTCGCAGCAGTCCGCTCTGCGAAAGGTGGTTATTCTGGCTTTTGACAGATGGTCACATTAATGTGACTGGACTGTGTATAATGCTTTACAGTTGGTGGTTTACTTTCATCTGCATTTAGTTCACATTTGCACAGGCTGTAATATACAATTGCCTTATCTATTTTCATTCTTTATAATCTATTCTCAAACATGGGAGTTTTAAGTAAAGTATTTTGAATGCTAAAGTTGAATTTTTTCACGTTACTCGTAATTTATACTTTAATTAACACTGCAGCTATAACCTGACTTTGTAATCTTATTCACAGATTACTAATAAACAAAGCAATCATTTAAGCACGTGAAAACATCAGCGACTTCTGTTGAAATCCAAAGGCAATGTATTCATGGATTACGATTGCAGAACTGCCATTCACTAATTTCCATTCAAGTATACATAAATCATTATTTTCATTATACGTGAATTACAATAGACACATTATATTAAATACGTACTTTGTAATGCATTAAAACATTTTAAAAGTAGCAAAAAGTAACACAAAAATATGATAAAGTCCAAAAATTTCGCAAAATATCATAAATTTTAGTAGCACAAGTTTGTCAAAAGTAGCAAATTTGCAAAAATCGCTCATTTGCGGAAATGCTCATACAGCCAGCTCGTTCTATGGGATTTGAAACCGGTTGACCTATTAGTATACAGTTGCCTTATCTACTTGGTCATTTGCGACTCCATACTTTTTGTAAACATGTGTGGTCTAACCTTCGATGTTAAATCTTTCAAATATTTTGAGCAACTGCATTGTTGTTGGAAAGGCTCTGAAATATGTAAATAGTCGTTAAGGTAAATTACACGAAATGAAGTATTTAAAATATTTATTGTTAAATTAGATTTGTATCTGCAAATATTCAATACACTGAAAATTTAAAAACTGCTGCAATTAGCAGTTGCAAAAGCCTAAATGTAGTCTTTGTGGGAATCCGCTTGTGGCGAAGTAGTAACGGAACTGAACACGGATGGTCAGTAGGTCAGTTTAGAAAGTCTAGTATCCTTCCTATCGCAGATAGCTTATTACAACGTAGCATCTGTTGTACCCCATAACCCTTTTATTATTTTTTATTATAACCTTTTTATTATATATAACCCTTTTATTATATTTAATCTTTATGTCTTTTTATAGTCAATAAATGAGCATATTAATGCTATAAATTCATTGGAAACAAGAGCAGAAAGTACAGAGTAGAAATAAAAATCAAAATTCTTGAAATAAAATTTTAGATTATTGCAAAACATTTCTTCATCTAATGATATTTGTATTTGAACTGCAGTAAGAATATTTAATACTAGGGTACAAACTTCTACGAATACAGTAATGAGTTAAATATTACTAAACTTATGATATGCATCATTTTCAAAATGCAATAATCATCATTAGTCTAGAAACTATCTCCTCCCAAAAAAGAGCATCAAACAAAATCCCCTTTCTAGCTTTTAATTTCGTTAAAACTCAAAGCAATCTCTCGGGCATATTAAAGAAATAAAATAGAAAATTTGACTTTGTAGAGAACTAGCTTCTATCGATCACCAAATTCAGATCCCCATTGTGTTTGATACCCAACCGATGTAGAAGACATCCTTATTGATTACAAAATGGACCCCAGAAGCCTTCCTTTAAACAGGAATACGATAATTCACAGGTTGAGTCTGGAACTTAAGCTGTGGGCATTGTCATGTTTTAACAAAAGAAGAGAGGCAATTAAGGGAATAAAGCAGTTTCTTCATGAACTAAAAAATAAAGGCCTTCGTAAAATTAAGATGTGGCTGATAGTTGTGAGAATTATGGTCATTCAAGGAATGAACTAGAACATCACGATGAAAGTAACTCTTCTTTACATATTTAAATTATTAAATTTATTCTAAGCGAATGCTTTATATGCCATTTTTAAGGAACATAATATTAACAATACAAAACGTTAATTTGCTCAGTTCTGTATTAAGCAATTACCAGTTTTCGAGTTTGTTAATGGAATTAAATTTAACAAAATAGTGATTTTGGACGGTTAAGCACTTTTGACGATGTTCGTAAGCCAGTAGGAAGCAGTTGTTTGATTCATTCTTTGATAATACTTTGAGATGATGTTTCGACAATGGAAATGATGTCGTAGTGGTTTTGAACTACTTTTCTTTCATCTCGGATTTGAAGCAGGGAAGTGTGCAGATATCATCTGAAGGCATTGGGAATATGTGGATGTTCTATCGTTGACACTTTATTATTTTCTAGATTCTAACCTACCACCCAGTTCCGTGAGGGACTGTGATGATTCTTACTTCCTTGATAGCTTATACTGCTTGTACAGCATAAGTACAATAGCGCCGCTGGTTGTACAGTACCTGTGATGCTTACTTCACACAGTTTCACGCGGCTGGTACACAAAATTAAACACAAGAGCAATTGGACTGTATATTTTCACTTTTATTTTATTACATTTATTCTAATAATGCGAAAATTACTACAACATAGCGAGCCATTCCATACGGACGTCACAAGAACGAAGTTCTATTCAACACTAGTTTAGTTGCCACACGCAACAAGTATTAAAGAGAAACATTCCAAAACTATAAATTACAGATTAATTACCTTACAACTTCCGGTTGGAGCGGAGTGATGAGCCATCAAATAAAAACCAAACGATCTTATTTTATAAGCTCGCAATACTCACATGAACAACCTGAGAATGGTGAAAGTGAAACGAAGAGTTTAAAAAAAAATTCCTCAAAACTGTTCTGGTATAGTTTCTATAACAGAATGCAAAAAGACGAAGGAACGTTTGCTTTGTGAAAACATTAGGCTGGTTACAGACTCCCTCGAATTTCAGATTTTTAATAATGAAACGAAGACCAATCTAAGACTGAACTTTGCCTAAATTTATATTCGATATAGGCTATCACTGAGATTCTACTGTATAGAATGCTGAAGCAATGAGGTAATGTTAATGGTAGTTGTTATTCTAGTGCATCTTTCGGAGGCATAATTTATCTTTGCAGAATTTATCTCGAATTTATCTTTGCAGAGATTAAAGTGACACTTCATTGCACTATGGCTGTTGATAGACCACTGTAAGTGAAGGCATGATAAATGATGTAAGCTGTTTCCTCCAATCTAAATCTGGCACTGTGCAGATTTTGCAACAGGACCACATCCATTGAAAACATTTCAATAATAGAAAACGGTATAAGCAAAAGAATGAATAATCCTCCACCTATAGCATTTAGTAGTAGCATATGATGCGAACCATGCACCATATTGTGCGGATATCATACCTCTTAACGTTTACCTTAACTCATGTCTCTTGCCTTGATTTGAACTCTGCTTATGATTCTTCATTATAACCACAATCAATACAATTCTTAATAAAATGCCGTCGCATATTTTATATCTATTATTTTTACTACATTATCTTAATAATTTTGGTATCATCTAAATGATTTTTCTTATTATTTTCTTTGTCCTTGGCACTTCAGTTTAAAACTGCAGATGAAAGGTATTCCTTAAGGTTTAGTATGCCAATGAACTAAGAAGTTGATTTCTTACCTATTTTCATAGATTTAGTCGCGTTGTTATTAAACATATTTACATATTTATTGTGAACTAAAGTTAAACTATATAGTTAGGTTTGCTACACTGTAAAATGTCAGCTTATTTTCCCTGTTTTTAACGGGATACTTTAGCTTTTTTCTTATTAGTTTTTAAATGTGATATGAATTATTTACTTTCTATTTCTTTCTAATTGCTGTTTTCCTCTACATTATTCAGGTACAAGTGCTCATTAATATATTAAGGAGAAAATCTCAAAAAGCTTTTCGAATTTCTTTCCGTTTATGAAACGCTTTAATACTACTATAGGAAAAGCGTGGATAATGACGAAATGTGCTAAGGAATATGAATGGCATTCATCAATTCTACAATATTCTAACCTTAAATTCATTCGTTACTACGTATCACAGATGCGTAACAGGTCAGCCACTAGTGACTAATCTGTTGCTCAAAGCCAAGGATCATTCGCATATCACTTCAGGTTTTCTTGCAGCTGAAAACTTGGTAGCAAACTTTATTCATGAGTTTTAGTCATACATAACTTGAATGCGCATCAATTTTTGATAAAAAGAATCCCACGGAGGCGTCGTTCTCCTTAGGTAGACATCTTCTTCTGCTTTTAATTAATTAAAAAGAACACCGATCGACTTCAGCTTGCTCTTGCTTAATTGTATTAACATTACTAACTCTGAGGTTTTCCTATTAATTTTTTTCTAGTTCAGTGCAGACTAATTTTAGCTTCAGCAAAAGATGGGCAAATGTATAAAAATAAAATCTAACTATATTAAAATGGATTGAAAACTGCCATTCCGGTAAATTTAGAAACTAGGAGCTGAAACTTCTGCAGGCTCGACAAAAAAGCATACTGTATAATATACGAAATTATTTGCAAATTCTAAAAACGGTCATTACTTGCAGACTGAAGATATCCCTTCCATTTTCTACCGCGAATCTCCCCACTTTTATGGGAGATTTTGTGGCTAATCCTTAGCTCTCGTGTTTAAATGATCCAATAATTTTTGGATTAATTGGATTAAGACTCATCAACTTTTTTAATTAGTCAATTTCAAATACAGTATTCAATAACTATGTTTAACTAACAATTTTAAGAATGGTAAATGTTATACACAGAAAAGTTTCTTAATAGCAAGAGAAAGGTAGTGGTAATAACAAATAATGTCATAACTTACACATTTCTTTCCTACTTTAACTGGCTTAAGGAAATTTTCATAGCTCTAAAAAGAAAGAGCCGATAGTTTAGGCTTAACGTCAATCATTAATCAAAATCTTACAATACAGATGTATTGAAAGATTATAATGATGAATTAAAGTTATTTTTTTGATAAATATGTAAGTGGCTGTAATTTGTCATTATTTAGTAGGATATTTAGTAAAGTTCGTCTGTTTTGAGAATGGAACGAGAGAATTTTATTTATAAAAATCACAATATTTCTTAAATTTTATTTTGTTGGAAAGAATGAAATTTTACTCTAAATAATGTATCTAGCATGAAAATTATTCGATTTACAGTAATCCGAATATGTGGGTTCAGGGTGTCTAGAAACTAAGGAAACATATTTTAAAGTATGATAACACACATGAAAAAAATATTCTTTTTTCAAAGTATGCATGATTGCACATCAAGCGATAGGGTATGTACTTTACGTTCTCCTATACACACCTTCTATCGCAGTACAAAGAGAGATGGTAAATATTCTGTTTTTCTCATTCCAGTGTTTACCTAATAATGGTGCCCGAGCTGTGAATCTGTTTTTAACCTGAATATCGCGCGTGCCCAGTTCAATGAAAACCAGATGATTGAAGATTTATGACGGAGTTAAATTTAATGCTGTAAGCGCCTCCGAAAATATAATGGAATAACGGAATAGAAAGAAGATTATTATATTTTATTCAGACAATATTTAGACAGTTTAAGAGAATTCTAAAGCCTCTATTAATTATGAGTTTTAAGTATAAATAATAAAATAATAAAAAAGGCGTTCCAGAATCGTGGGAGCACAAATCCCTTCTCAAATAAAAAAATCCCGACAAAAATGCTAAATAAAAAAATAATAAAACGAATGCAAAAAGAATAAAGGCGGCGTATATGAACATAATATTTACATGCGCGTCTGGAAGAGTTCTATTTTTTTTTCGTTACGAAAGACACTGTGAATAGAGAAAGAGAAATCACCTTCCAGTGCCTAACCGTTTTAATGTTCGACGACGCATTCTATGCAGAAAAGTATTTATTTCGGTATACCCTACAAAGATTTAAATTTTGTTTCTGGTTTTGAAATACTGTGTATATAGTAAGACTGCAGATCAAAGTGAAGTGCACTGTTGTTCAACACTATTTATGATCACTTTGTTCAAGCAAGGGTAATATACAAATGTTGAAATTTCGGTGCAAAATCTTCAAGCAAAGCCATAAAGCACTTCAAAATTTATTAACCGCCTGTATTATTGACTTCGTATTGTCTGTTTCATAAAATCTTAGGTAACGTAATATGCTTGCTGAAGAAATCTTAAATAAACTTCTAAAAAAACATTGTGAGAACTGAGAACGAGAAATCGTGGGAAAACAGTTTAATGATAACTCTGATTTCCTCTTGCTGAAAAGATGCTTTCACAATTTCTTCGTCTAACAAGTGTCCCTCCAAGCCATTTCTACTTAACTAGCATGCACTCGATTACTTTGTCGTAATTATTTAATCAGCTAAACTTCATAGAAGCGTTATCAGTATCTGTGGCACAGAAAATGAGAAGATTTTATGAATCTTAATGGATCAACATTATTATTTTTATCTATACTGTTTCCATGAAAGTCTTTATGCGTTCTTTATTTTCTCAAAAACTGGTCATAGATTATATTTCTCGTTAAAAAATGCATTATATACTGAATATATTCGCATTATGGTTCTTTTACTTAAAAAAACTTTTTGTACGTTGCTTCGGTTGTTACAATTATGCTTAGAAAAAAATGTTAAGCAAGGTAAATTTAGTTAATTTAAAACTTTATAATATTATATTTTTAAAGTCGAAGGTTTTGCTATCCTTTTTGGCTTTTTGTGAAGGGAAGTGAAAAATTAAAATTAATAAAAAAATCATAAATAAAGGTTGATTTTTTCCCCTTTAACATCCCTTTATTATCAAAAAATTCTTTTATAATTTACCAATGTATGACGTTATTTAATTCATAGCTTTATTATATTTGGTATATGGAAAGCATTTTAAGCTAATAGTTTATGAGTTTGTAAATCTTAAAAATGCATTAAAATATTTACTTAAAGTTTTATTACTTTATGATCATAATCCAAAGTCATCAGAAATATTCTGCATTTTAAAATTTATACATATAATGTTACATATCGGCCACCTGCCAGTACTGAGGCCTGCTGCTGTTTTCTAGAACAAGAGCTCTACATGATTCTGTGAACATCTCCAGTTTGAAACACTTCGCATTCGCCAAAACGTTTCATGACAGTGTGCACAGTAATGTTCGTCACTGAATCTATTAACAAGGAAAACCTCTTCCGAAATTTACATTTTAATTTCAGTTGTGTACAAATTTAAATATCCCAATCTTCAGGTTTTGTGCGACTCTTTAACAGGATCGTGAGTTTTAAAACTGAATACCTTGGCCAATTTTTGCCGTACGGGAATCAATCATTCCGTGTTTTATTTTATAGAACGAGCATAAAATTTTACTGAATATATCTATAAGGGTTGGGAAATCATTTGAAAATTTAGGTTTCCTAATTTTTACAAAATTGATTTTTTATATTTAAAATTATGGTAACGGGTATATTTTCTCTATTTAAAGCATTTTTGGAAGACAAAGTTTGCGTCTACGACCAATGATTACGGAATACATGCCACATAAGAAATTTTGTATACACGTGTATATTCCACGAAAATTCTGGTTGCCTATTTTAGAAAGGCTCAGATAATCAAAAGAATATCACGAGCAATAGGTCAAAGCAATGATTTCCCAAATGAGGTTAAAACTGACAGTTCTGTGTATTTCACGTCACTGGATTTTCAGCTTTAATTAACGAAGCTCCCGACGGTACAGCTCTAATCGAACTAGAGTGCGTCATTTATTAATGGTGAGTTACAGTGACTTTTGAGCTTGGTACTGCTTTTAGTGATTAACTCTTCATCGCTTCATAGAACTGATTTACGCTACTTATTCAGTATTTTCCACCACATGGAGACGTAGAATTTCATTAGTTACAGGAGAAGTATGAAAGAATATTCAAAGAAATCTACTTTCAAATACCTACACTTATGCATAAGAAAACAGAACTTAGGGATCTCAGATTTAATTGAATACTCATTCCCTTTATCATTTATTTTAAAATATCAATTCTTTGTGCGTATTGCTATACTTCAACACATGTTTCTGTTTATAATTTGCAATCCACGACAAACAGACAATGTTTTCAATGGATAGTATATATATTTTCCATATATCTTCGGTACTATAAAAATGTTACTTAGTACCATTTTAAGTGAACCAACCAAACTGCTAGATTTTCAGTACTTTGTAACAATAGTTTCCAAAAGTTGTTGAGTGCGTTCACGTCATAAATCACACAGGTTGCTAACACCCCGTAGTTGGTCAACTTAAAATTTGTAATTTTCCTTTTTGCACACATTAGCTCGGCATACGAATTAAAATTAAATTATGATGATGAATTTTGTAAAATATAGATTTTAGGCCTCGCTAAATAATCTGGTGTTTATAATTATTCAAATGGTAAAATAGGTTTTAAAATTTTGACATTTTGTTTGAGCCAATACAGGTTTCCTTTTCCTCAGAAAGGGCAGAAATAAACGTCCGAGCATTTAAAAGCGAAATTGATTTTGGTACTTATTTTTATTAAAAAGTCTATGTTTAGTTATATAAAAATTATTTTTAATATTTTATTTAATATTTTAATTTAAAAATATTGGTAAACTATTTTCTGAGTCTTTAAGTTACAATCTAAAGTTTTCATTCAACAAGAAATCTTTCTTTTTCAAATTTCATTAGCCTCTCATTGCCTATTTTAGAGACTAAGGAATACTTTATTTCACGAAAGGGATTTAGTTCACATAGTTTCAGGTACTAACTGCATCAGAATGACTCTTGAAGATGTTGAGAAAGGTTATTCAGACTAAAAAAGAAACAGTGTTTTAAGGATGATAAAATCTGTATCTAATACCTTTGCAATGGACACAGTATTATCCAAAATCTATGTCACACCAAGATTGATTTTTTTGCTTAATTTAAAAGTCTTTCAAGTCTGTTATTTTCAGTTCTTACAGTTCCAGGACATAAAATAACAAGACATTGATATTGTGCACGGAGTAAGTTTTTCTTTTTCTTCCAAGTAAAACAATGCAATAAATTAAGCTGTTTCAAATTAGTATACTATTTTTAACATTTTATTAAAGTTGACTTTTCTTGCTTACCTGACTGCATGAAAGTGAATATGAAAATTAAAGCAGTCACAAAGTAGCTTGTAGCGAGTTGCATCGACTTTTATTTTGCGACTACCTAATATACGAGGCGATCGAAAAGTTTCCCTACGTAGTCTATATATTCCATATTTGGTAGGCCACTCATGCAAAATCGCCTTGAACATTTAGGCAATCATCTCGCAGCTTCAACAGTAGTTACGTAAAACTTCTTTTCTGCTGCTTGGAGAAGTCCGAAGCTTCTTTCTGCACTTCTTCCGACAGGAATCGTCTACCTTTAAGGGATATTTTTAAGGGATCGAAGGCCTGAAAATTACGTGAGGAGAGATGAAGACTGTAAGACGAATGTTCCAGTGCCTCCCACTTTAGTGTGTGTTGCTTCGGTGTTACGATATTTCTGATATGGGGACGTGCACTGTCATGAAGCCAAATCACTCCATTCCGCAGCTTTCCAGGAAGTTTCGCCTTATTTGTATTTCGTAATCTCTCCAGCGTTTCACAGTACCATTCTCTAGTGGCGGAGACACCTAGGTCCTTGGAATCAATAAGTATTAAGCAATACTTATTGATTCAAAGGACCCAGGTGTCTCCGTCCCAGGTCTCTGATGTAAAGGTGATTCAAAACAGCCAGTCGATTCGATTTTTTTCTGAATCCAACGCCCAGGGTTTCCATTGTCTGCAGATCTTACAGTAGTCTACTCCAGCAACGCATTATCCGGACGCTACAAAAGCTTATGCCGAAATTTCTTAAGAGCCTACGAATGGATATATGACATTCCGCTCTAATCGCATCATCAGCTGCCTACTTAATGGATGTGGACTGCCTCCCAGATCGACTTGCATCGAGTCGAATCGCGACCAGAACTGAACATACAGCACCATTCGCAGAAGCAGTTTCAACGAGCATGTTTCCTTCGTAAACAAGTTTTCATTTTTCGATGAAGGTCTACCGGTTTTTGTCTTGAGGCAGCCAAAAAAGGAATAACAGCGCATTAGTCCTATTTGAACACATTTGGTCATAACGTCGCCAATGTTAACTTTGAAAATTTTCCATACACTGATCGGAAATAGACGAATTCCTTAATCATTCCATTCCAAGATATCGGTGCTTATATACTCGGGGTCTAGGACTTTTCGCGGTCACCATTTCACCGTGGCCGTTTCGTCGTCGGGCCGTTTCGCTGTCGAGCCGTTTCGCCGTCAGGATATAATTTTCTTTGCACGACTGTATTATATCTTGCCGTATTATACTCGTATTAAATTTATGTAATTTAATAATTCTGTTTACCTTTCGTATACGTGATAAAGGTTGCTTATAATATATACAGTTGTTTACAAATCTGCGATACAAAGAAATTACACATAGTTAGTTAGAAAATTATTATATTATTATAAGAGAGTTGGGGCTATACCTATGATATAACAGAAGTTATATTATCGGTTTAAAAATTTTGCAGGTACAATATTTGCATGATGCGTCAAAATTTCTTGAAATTTAATTGGCTAGTTCAGAGAAATCATTCACGCAAGTAAGAAATTCACACTTTTACTAAGTCTGAATTAAGCAGGAAATTGACTTTTTTATGAAATCTGAATTGAAAACGGAATTATTTAGCAATTTTTCAGCCTATTACTCTCTTAAGATTAATATGCCATGCGTAGAGATGTATTTGTATAAAACTGGGCACGAAAATATTTTATATAAAATGTTTATTAAATTAAATTATAAAACTAAACTATTAAACTAAATCAACTTAATATAATATGGCAAGATATAATACAGTCGTGTAAAGAAAAATATGTCTTGATGGCGAAACGTCTCGGCGGCGAAATCGTCCGACGACGAAACGGCCAAGCCAAATAGTTCCATTCCCTATACTCGCATTAGCGAAGCCGTAATTTGCATATACACTGCAGCGACGCTCTCGGAAACCTTTTGTTCGCCCCTTATACCCGGTAAAGCTTGTTAGAGGTAAACATTAGTTCAACTTTAGTTTAAAAAATTTTTTTAGCAAAGGTGGTTAAATTAATCTTTACCCATAAAGCATTTATTAAGTGCATGATCAAAAGAGGCCGTTATTCGTTCCGTAAAATAATGTCAGAAAGAACAAAAGGATACTATTCTTGCAGATAAAAAAGTCCTCTAATAGAAAATGTGGAGAAAGGATTATCTTGACCCCCCTTTCATGCACTCTGGCACTTTTAGATGTACTCTTAAATACAGCCCAATAAGGAGTTTTATTAAGCTATAACGCTTCTATAAACAGTCAATTAGACAAGAGAGTCGCACTTAAGAAACAACAGAGGAGAAAGAAAAAAAGGTGACTGTTGTCAAGTGGTCTTGCACTGAAAGGAAGGCACAATATTGAAGGTTGGAGAATAAATACCAATTAGGGAAATAGTAGAATTATGTAATAAAAGTGAAAAGGTGCAGTAGAGAAATATATACATTATGTTGGAGTTTTTACTAATTTAAGTTTTAAAGTTCAATATTCAATAACACATGAAAGTCAGAATTAGGATAACAATTTCTAAATCACATGACTATAACAAATACTGCATGGGTGTAAAAGTTTGTGACATACATGATAAAACAACATTTAGACTGTGAAACTTGTGTGTTCAAATAAAACAGTAAATAGTACCAGAAAATACTCCAACAGAAGGAATTAAGAATTTGCGTTGTGTTAATTTAATCTATTGGTTCCCGTGTTCTAAGTTATTAGAGAAGACATTACAAGATAAGTTAAATTAAATATATGATTTATTGGAGATAAACTGATTTAGTACAAAATTTTACATGGGTGATGGTGGTGGTGTACAAAAATAAAATAAAATTTTTCATACCGATTTAACAAGTACATTACATAACCGCTTCCATGAAGATACATGCTTCCCTTAACATCAGGCCAGTGATGGGAACTTCTGCCACGTCACAGCGCAGCCACATTTTTAGCTATAAAGGAAAAGAATGAAAATTAGTAAACTGAGCAGGTAATGGTGGCCTCGGAGCCTTCCGCCCCTTCTATGTGGGATTCGTCCTCATTGCGTCGCCCAACATAGGTAGTTTTCTCTCCTCCATTACTTCAGACATCGTTCACTGATAACGCAGACAGCTACTCTGGACGAAGCGACAGTTTTCTGGTCTCGTGACACCTTCAGTATAATTTGCCTTCTCGCCGTCTGCCCTCGTCTCCCTCCTCGTAGATCGCTGCAAGCCTTTTTCTTCTTTCCGCCAAATACTCGTTTGGCGATCCGAGATGGTACAAAACAAGTCAAGTGCAGAGCAACCGCAGGGGAAAGAATGCACACAGGAAGGTGAAGCAAGGGAGTTGGAATGCTGTAAGTTGGCGAATAATCGCCGATCGTCCAAGGTCATCAACCTGTCAGCAGGAGCTAGCCTCGTCTCGGGGTCCCATACCAGCATGGTGAAAGCCTGCAAGTAAGCGAATCACCCCGACCCCTCAACCTTGGCATAGCGTAGTTAGATATAAAATATGCTGATCCAGCAGGGTGCAGATTTCTCACTTGATGACAGATTTTTCCCAGACCACTGTCTGGCGGGCGAAGGAAATTCGAAAACAAAGTCATAAATCTTGATTTCCCAAAAGGCAACGTAAAAACTTTTCGAAAAGAATTAAGAATTTTGTTTTTAAATACTAATTAATACAAGTCGGAAGAAAAGTACTTCAATTAAAATATAATAATCACATAGAAAAATTTCTTAGGTTTTCTACAACACCAAACACGACCACCATAGTCAGAAAATAAAAATTACTTCAATTAAAATGTAATAGTCACATAGGAAAAATTTTATGTTTTCCACAACACCAAACACGACCACCATAGTCAGAAAATATGGATCCCAAATTTAGCAGAAAAGGGGGCACATTAACAAAACTTAATTAAAACTTTAAACACCAACTTGTGTAAGCAAAAACTTTAAAAGTGCTTTAAAAATTGACCTTAAGGGTCAACTTAACAAGAGATTAAACACTAAGCAAACAAATTAAGAATAAGTATTAACTAAACAAAAAAAATAAATAGTTAACCAAACTACCAAAGGAAAAGAAAAAAAAAATTAATTACTCAAGCAACTTAAAATCAGAGTTAATCAAAACTGTCAAAAAAAAATTAAATGACAACAATTACTTTTCAACAAGGCGAATAAACTTAAGATCAACTACAAAATAAAAACAAATTAATAACTTTTAAGTCTGAAAACAGAATTAAGTTAAATCATTACAATTAAGACATTTTAATTCAACAACAGAAATAGCTAAGTATGTAATACATAACAATTACAAAGAAGGTAAACACGAACAAAACAGAATATCCGTGAATAAATGAAGTATATATCGCCATTTACAATGCTATATAAATGGAGAAATAATGCTGACAAAGATTTTTGTTCTGAAGGATGAGCGTTGCATAAGGATAAATGAAAATTACTATTATTTTATAATTAAGAATTTGTGACAAATGAGTAGAATAATTGTGAATGCGTTTTTGAGGAATTTGTAAGGAAGTTTCTTCTTCCATACGGCATGCCTCAGTGGTGTGAATGGAAACACGTCCACCTAATAGTCAAGAGTCACGTTTCGAATTCTGGCAAGAGCGTAGCTTACTTTTCATTTTTCCTGCCTCGAAAATCTAATAAACTCTAAAATTTAGCTTTTCTTTGAATATATTTAATAACTGTCTCCCTTTTATGGTCTTTGTGCTGTAGGTCAGTGATCTTAATCTCGCAGCAACCCGAAGCAATTTTATATAGCTCGCAAATACTTTTCAATTATGTATTTGTTGTAAATACGGTACTTACAGTTTGAGACATAAAGATATGGACTCTTTTTATGTGCGCGTCTGCTAGTGAAGGAAAGTACAAAATGAATAGATTGGAGCTTTGTGACTATATGTTTGTATGCCAAGCCACGTGACTAGGCACACTAAGTTTCTAAGAACTAAGAACTAACTAAGAACACTAAGAACTTGGGAAAGTTCCTACCTTGATATAGCCAGTCAATTTAGTTTCCAGCTGACAGCTGGGTGGCGCTTCTGCAGTCTAAAATTTCTGGTTTTCGGTTTAAGGTTAAAGGTAAGTTATTTAGTGTTTAATTTAACACATAGAAACTACCTGTAATAATTGTCAGCCTAAAATTTAATATTTTAACTATCAGGGCGTTTGAATTACAAAGTATAACCAACTTAGGAAATAGATATAAATATAACTTTTACCTCAGTGTTATTTTTATTATTGTTTATGTATGCTTTTATAAATATTCAATGACTGGAACTTAAAATTTAGTTAAAACTGTTTTTATTTTGTTAAAAAGGTTTTAAAATTTTGTTAAAAAAGTGTTCTGCTGCATTCATATAGAAATTTGAGTTTGCAATATTATGCAGTTTGAGTTTGAGACGACTGCTGTAGTTTATTTGGAATAAAGTAAGGTTCTTTAGTGATAAAAAGTAAAAAAAAATATTGTGAATAGTCTGGAAGCTTCGAATATTCTTTGCATTAGCAGTTGCCGATAACGGTCATGAGTAGAACGAGATTGGACGAGATTAGATTAATATCTCTGTATATTTTTTATTTTTTATTTACAGAATTATTTAAGTATTGAAGAAGTATATAGATAATTCGTGTCTTCTTTCCACATACATGGTTTATGTAATCATTCCAAACAAATTTTAACTAATTATTACTCGCAAATAATTGGGAATTCGAAATATTTTCTTTATCCCTCGAGAAGGGGGTTCTAATACAAACATTTATACATACTAACAAGAAAGCAATTCAGTGAAATTAAGTAAGTATTGTGTAAGAGCTTAAGAGTTAATAGCAATGCGTTAAAGCAATGCGTTAAAGTTAATAGCAATGAAAAATCAACCTAAGTAGCGGAAGTTCTTTCGACAATTACAACTAAACTGCATTCTGCGGCTGCAGCTGAATGAAGGCGAAGCACCACAAGGAGAATTAGACGAACCAATCTTTGATAATTTCTTCTACCTTCATTCATCAAGTTGACACTTGCTAGAACTCATAAGCAAATAACTGTGAACTATTGTGACTCGCATGCTTTATTACTCGGGAAGGGGATTCTCTGAAGAAAACAATGTAATAGTGAAATAATAATAAATATTATTAATTAATTGACTTATACAATAAGGCATAGAATATCTCCAAACGTTTCGTAAGCCACATTTGGGCACTCAGCTAGTGAAAAGTTAATGAAAGATCTCAATCTGTTTCCTGTATTTATCATCCATTTACTTGCACCGGAAGGAGGTAATACAGTTACAATTACAATTGATGATTTCTGATACGAACCATGATGGTTTCGTTTGGGTATTTTTTTAATTTGGTACATCGTTTTTAACAATTTACGTGTTAAATTAGTTTGCGTACTTTTTAAGGAGTAATAAATAATGAAAGTTTTAGCTATTTTATCTATGTCCCATTTGGTAACTTTGGATTCAATCTCTGCGATAAGACTAACTGGCTGAGTATAGTGATGAGATTAGCCACATTATTTAGAATTTAAGACCAAACATAACATACATTAAGATTCAATAATCATCAATTATTTAAATACTAATCGATGGTGGTATGAATTATTTGAAGATTACACAATGATTCAACAATGCAAACTGAAAATGATTTGATTTGAAATTATTTAGCATTGTCAAGTCGAGAATGAGCTGCATTAATATAATGCCACTGAGTAACAACAGCTATGTCCGAATATAAGATCAGGGATGACACTTCAAACGCAGTTGCGCTTCGAATTCATTACGTCTATCGCTTTGTGCCCTCATTCTAAGAGACAATTCGTTGAATTACAATTGACCCAGAGGGGGATCTTCAGATACTAAGCGCTTCACTGTCTAAACCATTTGTCTGAATGCCAGATATTCGCCTGCTTTGTAAGGCCTTTAGTATTAAATGCGTATTAAGTCTGAAAGCTAGTCATAATATGCAATGTGATGCAGAATTTATAAAAGGCTCATAAAGATTTCCTAAAGTAAATTATTCGTTGAAAAATTTTTAAACTGTATCGGTGTAGCATATTTAAAGCTTAAACTTGAGTAACAAATTAATTCCTTTTAGCTCGATTCTAATCTGCTCCATGAATAACTTTTTTTTACATTATTTTTTGTTCTTTAAACCTCGTATGTCTTCTACACTTATATCTGAGGCAGGAGGAAGAATATTTTTTTTTAAATGTAAACTTCCAAACAAGCTTCTAAACATATTGTGCTTTCCCTTTACAGTTTTATAAAATTTACTCAAAATGTATACTGAATTATGAAACATAAGATGTGAAAAATGTCACCTTTGTTTGTTTAAGTGAATACACAAACATTAACTAGCGCTATCTGCTTAAATGAAAGGATGCATGGTTAGATGACTTCCTAAGGGAAATTAGCTCATATTAACGCTACGCGTAAGGAAGCCACCCATTCACCGGAATTCCAGGTTTGTCAGACTACTAGAGGTCAGTGATTCAATTGTTATCTACCCAGCTATTGCTAAGCTTAAAATTAGCTTGGACTGACTTTGGCTTGACGAAACATTTATCGATTTGGACAGCGTTGAGAAAGAAGTGCTTCTTCTTCAAGGAGATCAGACAATGTGCTTCCATGAAAAACAAGGAAACCTTTCTTAAAAACCCTCCAAATATATAAGATTTTTATCCGTATTATTTAAATGTAACTGAAATAGCACATTTGCATATTCAACTGCAGATAGATACAATACGGGAAGAAGCACAACAAAGAAAGAAAAACATCTCTCTCTCCCTATATATATATATATATAAAGATGCAGTGAATGTAAATCAAAATGCTAACTTTACAATTTTAGTGCGTTAAATAACTTTTAAATCTGTTTATTTTTCTTTTCTGTTCTAAAATAGTAATTGCTTATGATAAACCTCTTTAAACTGCTTTATTCCAAAACTAAATCTTTTTATTTGATACTTATGTAACGTTGATGATGCAGAGCTTTGCGAACAGGAGCTATGATTAAAACTGATCCAAAATTAAATAATTCTAAACGGGAACTTTTATCTTGGATGCATCACATTTTTTTCTTGCCTCTTTAGGCTATAAATTTCGTTAACTGTCTCTCTTTCTTTTCTGTATCCAACTCTAATACTGTGAAACTTAACGATGGAACATGGGTCACATATCTTTACACTTGTGTAATAGTGTGCAGTGTTTTGTTCATCGAGTTACGCAAAAAATAAAGAGAACCTGCGAATATCCACCACTTCTTATTATAAAAAAGATTTTCAACAGCAAAAGCATCATAATGCATCTATTTCTTTTGGGTTCTCCTGTGTTCTTATTTCAAAAGTTATTTATATGTATGTATTCACATACACGTATACACACATATACATATAAACGCATATACATATGCACATATATACATACATAAATATACACATATATACATGCACTCATACATATATTAGTAATGATACGGAAAACAAAATTCTGAAGCATAACCATCTTTGGCATTTCTATAATTTTGTTATCCATTATAAGTCATCTAGCGACCAGTCTTTACTCTTTGTTAGTTTCTTACATCTCATAATTATGAGTTTTAAATTATGAGAAAATATGGAATTTGTTTTTGGTTATTCCACTTTACTTAACTTTCGCACGTCTGAAATTTCCTTATAATTTACACCAATTTGTCGCGTACTTTTATTTTTATTCTTATATTTACATATTATTTTTTTATTCTGGTTATTGCACATTGTTATGATCTATATATTGGCTCTGAAGGAGAGAGATTCATATTATTACATTCTTCCCTTTGCTTTTAAAAATAAATTTAAATATAAATAATATATCATTAGATATATATATATATAAACGGTTTAATAAACATGCGAGCCATGTTAATAAAAATCCTTAAAGGATTATTTACGGCATTTATTTCTGGATTACAAAATATTTTAGAAGTAATAATCTATTCATATTATGGTTATATAATGCAAATACTCATATTTTAGTATTTTTAAATTTTAAAAATCAATTTTTTAAAAATTACGAAATCTATCTTTTTATACGGGCCTCTCGCCTAAAGTTGTGTTTAGGAAACTCTTATACTCATTATAAAAATAAAATTCAAAAAGTTTAAATTTCATACCCCAAACATTGACCGAGTTGCTTAATTTTAAAATTTCAGATCGTATTCATAGGCCGTACATAAATTGAAGAACGAAGCGTTGCCATTTATACATATGACAATAATGCGAATTTATTTTATTTAACACAATAATGAGAATATTAATAATGTATATTTGGCGTTTAAAAAGTTATAAATAATTTATAACTTTCAAATAATTTATGAAACTTCTTTCGATATACCAATTGTAAAAAAATTAAAAGAACATAAGGAATCAAGGTTTCATCTAATTAACTTTGCTTCTCGTAGCAAAATTAGTGGCATATTTATAACGCATAGCTATTTTGAGACTTTTGGAGTGATTTTTTAAAGAAAATCTTTAATTATTAAAAACATTCCAATGACACTTTTTTTGGATCGCTTGCTGATGATGCTTATAAATATTTCTCCCAGTTAGAGTGAAGACAATGTCTATTTTAGCAGGATAGGGAATTCACGAAATGAAGAATTTCACCCATAATAAAAAGCCTTTTTTTATTCGACTTACAATAATTTGTTACATTGCTGGGCACCGAATCAATCATGAGTTTGCAGAAACCTTTTTCAGTCCTTCGAAACATATCATTTGAAATTAACGAAAATGTTTGTACAAGCAGAACAATAAATGATACGGCTTAATCCTGGTGTTTCGTAAGGGCTTCCCGCAAGCAGGCTGACTGCATAAGGTTACTATTGTAAATTAATCAAGCATTTGAAAAAATATCTTTTGCAACTCACTTCTCCAAAAACGATATCCCATAACCCTTTTGTTCTGTTCTTTTCTTTTTTTATTATAACTTTATTTTGTATTCTTGTATGCATATTTAATGTATCCGTCGCTTCTTCTTATTATTTTACTTAAAACTGTATAAACGTAATTTGTGTAAGTCTATGCATTTATACCGTTAATGGATAAATGTTAAAACATCCCTCAAACTAATTTTAATTTCGGAGATTTACCCGGCGCTGCTGGACACATGAATAAAAGGTAAGCAAAATTTGCTATCTTTATCTTCAGCTACTACAATATACTAGTTTCAATTACAAACTACGTTACGTAAGCATTCCGGTTAGAGTAGATGGGGTTAACGTATTAATGTCGCAGTCAATTAGCAAACTTTGCTGGAATGATCTTTGGAAGATTATTTTGGTATTCGCTGCAGGGATGTTATTTTACATTTTAACGAACGACAGCTAAGTTCTTCCTAAACGTACATTTGAGTTCTAATCGTAGTCTTTTACGGGGAGAAGAAAGATTTCTATGTAAGTGGGGATTTTGGTCTAGCATTTTTTAAATTCCAGAATTCAGTATACTACACTCAAACAAAAAAGTAATATTAACTGCATATAAAACTTAAGTTTCGAAGAATCAGATCACACAGGGAACAGAAAAAGCTGGCCTTCTTCAAATGTATTCAAAAAAGCCGAAACAAAATATTCATAAACGACAAAATTGAAAAACGAATTTTGCTCTTTTATTGCCGTTAAGCCAACTTTTGGATATAATGTTTTACAATACTACAGTAATTTGTCCAATATTTCTGATCTTGCATCACCCCAGAGTAACATTTCGGATTCTTAAGACACAAGTATATAGAACTGAAAGAATCGAAATAAGGCAAAACGATAATCCCGTACATGCTAGAGAAATCACAAAGTTGGTATAGAGCTGACGTATGAATGGGTCTCTGGGGTCTCATTCGCACTCTGGAAGAGACGGATACAAACATAAAATCTTGTCTCTTCTGCTTCCATATTTTATCTTTCTCGAATATAACAACTAACAGATGCCTTCTATGTAGGCTGCTATAAATAGTGTATAAGGCAAAGACAGAACTATTTTGATGAAAGAAATTGAATTTTAAACTTTATGTAGGTCTAAGATCTAGAAGTTTGTTTGTTATGTAGAATCTCATAATAATATATCTACTATAAGACAGCTACTGAGGAAACCAGTAAAAGAAGGATAATCTTCAAATGTACACTATTTTCTTGATCAATATTTAATTTAGCAAAGCTTATTTACAATGAAGTGAATACTTTAATATATGTTAAAGTGTTATTTCTCTAAGTCATTAAACTCAAAACTCGGGAATTCTTTATAAAAATAAGGAACACTTTTTCGGGCTCAAAAATAATCTTTAAATTATAAAAAATTATTTTTTAACAATAAAAGGGCTTTAAATAGTACCTGATTATAATTCGAAAATGCAACCATTAATTATTAAATCAAATCTAGTAGTCGTTAATTTTTAAATTAATAAAAGTCGTTAATTTTTAAATTAATAACAGTAGTTAATTCTTAAATAACGTAATATAAGATAGCTTGACTTAAAATTATTAACTTGAGCAAAATTCTTAAATAACTTCATAAATTAACATAATAAATATCATTAATTCTTAATCGAAGATAGTAGAAAAATACTTACATGTATTCAAACCCTATTATTATTCAGATTCAAATAACAGGCCGAATAATGATTATTGGAGAAGTGAAACAAAAAGAATCAGCGTAATATTTGGAAATTTTGCAGAACTAGTTTCGATGGTTTAACTACAAAACCGTCTGTCTCAGCTACCTAAGTGCAAATAACGAGATAAGATACGGAGATAAAGTAAGATAAAAAATGGCTGGACAGAATTTAAACTACTTACACCATCTATTGATGAAACAAGAAAACTGAAACATAATTTCCTTAGGTAAAGATGGATTGGAATCATCATGTTTTAATGCCATTTTTATAAAACCCTTTTAAAACTGACATAAAACTTTCATCTTGATAAGAAAGATTTCAAAATTGAGACCACGAAACCGCAATTTTACGTTCAGGGAAAACTTTGACATGATCCTAAATCAGAAAAATACGGAGATTGCAGAGCGTATTAGTTGAATTTTGGGCCAAAAATTCACGAACTACAAGAGCATTTTGGAGCAAGTGATTATCGTGGGCCAAAATAAATCAGTATGAGTCATCCAGTCATTCTCGACGATCCGCTTCACATAAATGCCCCAAAACATTACACATTTTCTTTTAAATGTTTTGCTAAAGTGTTGTTCTCAGAGATTTTTACAAACGTTTTTGTAGGAGAGATTCCTTTTTGGAAAGAAAATCTAATACATATTGTTTGCTAACTTACATTCGCTCTTTTAAGAGATCACCAAAGCAAAAAATATTTATCATTAAAAACGAATTTATTCGTAAATTAGTTTGAAGGATAAAAGGAAATAAATTTTGATTACGGCAGTATACGTACAGGACATAAAATGCAGCAAAAATCTTTGTTTCCTTAAATAATACACTCATGTCCAAAATTATGTTTACATGCATAAATTCACGGATTTCTCAGAGACTATGACTTATAATTTAATGAATTTTCGTGGAATCATACATAACATGATGACACATAAATGCAAAAGAAAAAATTGAAGATCACCTCATATGATATAAAATTGTAGCATGAAACAATAAAAATGGTAATAAAGTGTGACAAAGAGAGTTAAGAAAAAAAGGAATGATTCAGAAAAAGAATTAAGTCTTACGAATTTAATATGGAATATGATCTCCCCTGACTTGTACACACATATCACAACGTGTTTTAAGGCTGGAAATAACGTTGTTAACCACAGTTTGGGGAATTAATCTCCACTCTTCCAGCAATGCCGTCTTCAGAGCATTTACATCTCTAGGAGGAGGATGTATACGTGCAATTGCTCTTCCAAGGTAGTCCCATAAGTTCTCTATCGGGTTAAGGTCAGGAGAGTTTGGTGGCCAAGGTATTCGCTTAATGTCTTCACTTTCAAGGAATTCATCAACGAGGTTTGCTCGATGTGGACGGGCATTATCATCCATAAATAAAAAGTCAGGTCCATATGCACCCCTGAAAAGTCTTACATAAGGATCTAAGACCTCATCCCGATATATCTGGCCTGTCACAGATCCGCTGCTGAACACGTGTAGGGGCGTACGTCCATCGATCATTATTCCACCCCATACCATCACACCTCCACTACCGAAACGGTCACGTTCCACAATGTTCGAGGGATCATTTCGTGTTCCTGACTCCCTCCAGATGTAAACACGTTTAGAATCACCAGTTAAACTAAACCGCGACTCATCAGTAAAGAGAACATGGGACCATTGATGTTCAGTCCAGTTTTGATGTTCTTTACACCAATTAAAGCGATCCCTCTTTTTCTGTGAAGACAGTAAAACACATACCCTTGGCTTTCTGGCATAAAGGCCTTTTTCATTAAGCCTTCTGTATATTGTTTGCCGTGATGCAACAGTTCCAGTGGCGGCTGCAAGCTCTGAACTTAACTGGCGAGCAGTAGCCTTTCTGTTACGACGGGCAGTTAATGCCAGATACCGATCTTCAGAAGCAGTTGTCATTCGTTTCCGACCTTGTCCAGGCCTCCTTACAACACTTCCATCATTTTGAAACTGTTTCCATAGCTTAGAGACTGTCTGTCTTGAAATATTCAGACATGTGGCTGTTTCCATGATTGACTGCACTGCTTCTAAACGGCCGATAATTCGCCACTTTACAGATTCTTCCAAATGATACTTCGAAGCCATAACAAACCGCTTTGAGTCCCTACACACTGAAATCAAATGCTATGTTGCAGAAATTCACTCAAATATTCAGTTTGCGCAAAGCGCTTGATTAACCCTTGGATGACGTAACGCCTAGATTTGCATATCACAAACCGTTTGATTACTTTTGATTAGATAATGCTAATTAGGCTTGGTTTTCACAAATTCCCTGCAAATGCGGATCACATTGATTCGATATTTCATTGAATATCATCATTTTTGGGTATGTAAAGATAATTTTGGACATGAGTGTATAAATATACTTTTCATATATCTCACTCTAATATCTCTTGTATTAAGGTACAGAATTTTATGAGAACAGTTTCGATAATGCGTGAAGGAATGCTCTGTAAGTATAAAGTATAGTTGTTTGATAGTTATTTGTTGGAAAGGAATGCTCTGCAAGCATAAAGCATAGTTGTTGATAGATCCCGTAGGAAAAAAAAGGTAATTAGTAAAATATTCATTGAACTTTAAGTTAAACACAAAACGGCCCATTCCATTATGCGCAAAATCCAAAAAGATACTCAAGAACAAATTTAATGTAATAGAGATTTACTATCGTATTATCTTTCGTTCAAATTTCGAGAAAATTCATAAACTACAAAGCAAAAGCTCAAAGGTTTCGTATTGAGTAATTAAATACGCGCTATATAATTTGTAGCTGGCGACATGAATATAACCTCATAATCACGTGGCAAGGAGCTCAAGATACGTCTGTCATTGGCAACAGCCTTGAGCATACAGGTGACAGTGCGATTTAGTTCAGTTCCTTCTCCTATTTTGATGGAGAGCACCGCGAGGGCACGGGTCCGAAGGTATTCCACCCTTGTCCGCTTCCACCAAACCACACGAGAGGATTTTCGGCTCGCTGCATATTTAAGTGCCGTCATGCCGCACCGACACTATACATTTACAAACATCTAAGCCTTCTCCGAAATTCGAACCCGGGCCCTTCGGTATGGCACTAGGCTCCATTAGTTTCTATACCTGTTGGGCGGCGGTAGGATATGGCGTAACCTAAGTAAACGTGAATATTATAATTCCGATTGCTAAACATAACCTTCTTCCTCAGCAAGGTAAAATACTAAGCCACAAGTACTTGCGTGAAAACAAAGAAAAAATTTCGAGATTTATTATAGGAATGAAAGTTATGGGAAATGAAATCTCGAAAGCATCCTACCGACGGAAAAGTGAATGAGAACAAGTTCACTCATTTTTCGTCATAGACCGTTGTTGACCATTGATCGTGATGGGCTGATCAGGGATAAAATAACCATAGTTTTAACCTGTAGATGGTAATTCTGTTGGTCATTGGCGGTTAAATATGAAACAAAGGCCAATGAACAGCGAGAGAATTATAGCTGTTCCCAGCTGGTAACGGAAATGTTTTCGCAGAAATGAGTGTTAAACTGTACATTGGCGTCTATGTGGCAGTGAGAAGAATGCGAAGACGGAAATAAAGATCTTGGCATACACAACAGTAGGGTCTTTGAAATTAAACAAATAGCTTTCGGAAATATAAACACAGACATATATGAAATAATATAACGAGTTAAGTGTTTTGAACACAATATGGGAAACTAAATACTCTAATGATGATAATGACTCTGAATATTTATTATGAATCTGTAAGGTTGTAGAAACATTAGGTATTTATGAAGAAGTAGATGTGAAAAATGAGCAGTGCCCTCGCGGGTACTCGAACCAAGGACCTCTAGAATACGCGCCGAGCGTGCTGACCGCTTCACCACGAAGGCATGCGATGAAGGAGGGAGAAATACCATATAATGTTAAATTAACTAAACCATGGTCTTAGTATTGGATCTATCCTATCACTTCTACTTTTCTAGTGAATCTGGCTTTCAAGCCATATAGAAAGGTAGCTGCGCAAGCGACTGGTCATTTGTAATTTTAAAGTCGCGAAAGAGAATGTAATATTACGTTTCCCAATAAAATTCAGAAAATCAAATTTTTATAATGAAATGAAAAGGAAAATGTACATAAACACGTTTAAGCCATTCGATGCTTAAACCCCTTGTTTTATACAGTAAAGCAGAAAGCAAGAAGGATATTAATAAAATAAAATTAGTACTAAGTTAAAATAATAATTATAAAAGCCACTTATATATATATTAAAAAATAGCGTTTATAAAGAGGCAGAGGACATCCATAATAAGCCTAATTTCTTTGCAAATAATTCTTTCCATGAAGGAGAGAAGAAAATTCAACAAAGGAATAAATAGAATCTCTGGTTTAGAAATCTATACAGAACAAAAAAAAATAGAGCGACATAAATTGATGTCATGTCCTCGAAACCAAGTTTCATGAAAATAACGTCATGCCGAAGAAAGACCAGGAATTTCTCCTTCTACTTAAGATCATACATGTGTTCTGTCCTATATACAGCATATATAAGAGAAATTCTACAAAATCGTCTTTTTTATATATATATTTTTTATCATTCTTGTTTTTAAAAAAAATGCGAAGAATTTGTTTTACTATCAACTTTAGAGTAGCTGCAGCGCAGGATGTTGGAGTTTTAAAATAACTGATGTAAAGTGGTCGAAAAATATTCAACAATTTTCCCACTGTCATCCATATTAGTCAATTACGTTGAAAGCTTTGAATAAACTTCATTTAAAATTTCAGTTTCGCTTCATTCATTTCAGTTTCGCTTTATCTTACGGTACAAGTAGTAAAACTGTAAGACGTTTTGCGTTTTCTTTAAAAGAAGGTATGTATGTAAAATTTAGCAAAAAATCGTCCCAAAATGATATTAAAAATCTACGTCGAATTTCGAAAATTCCTTTCAAGGGCAAACCTTCGTCATTAGCATTGGTGAGTACGTATGCCATTTCTTAAAAGGCGTTACATGCGCGATGTAACTAGTTGAATGATTTTGATAATTTCAGTCGGAAAAATATTTAAGCTGTTGATTAAAATGCTTGTCCTTTATCTTTCTGAAAAGTAATAATAGCTGCCACTTAACATTCATCACAAGTTAGATGTGAAGATTAACTCAAAGAAAATATTATATCCTAAAGCGTAAGCCGCAGTAAAATCAAACATTCTGGGAGACCAAATCTTTATTACTATGCATTAGTTCAAGGACACCCAAGATATATAATGTTATGAAATTCATTAAAATGTTTGAAAGCTTAAAATAATGATTACTGCGTTACCTATAGAATTTATACTTTGAGGAAATGCCATCTCTATACCGGAACGTTCGAAATTCAGACTGTTAACACCCGAGTCCGAAATTCCACTTAATGTAGATAGCTATTCCACTTCAATCAGCAATCTGAGACCGAAGAGGGTGGCGATGCTGAAATCAGTCCAACACTAATTTGTGTGTTATATGTTTGTGCCTTTCAAGTACATTCCTTGTTGATTTATTTTCTGCTGCACACACGAATTTAATCACGGCCGGCATTGCGAATAAAACGATTATGAAAACTACAACTAGAGAATGAAATTCTTCTGCAGTAACAGAAATAAATTAAACATCCTAGTTACTCATTTTGTTTTCAGAATTTTTGGGCTAAGTTCATCAAAAATCAGATTTGAAGAAAACAAATTTTTATTACCTTTAAGTTTGTTCAGTATTAGTAAGCTGCTGCTTAATGAATGGAGCAAAGCACGAGAGAGCTGTCTGCCTAAGGGAAGAGGTGTCTTCGTGGAGGATGTTGAATGGCAAATGGAGTTGTATTCATGATTCTCATGGAGAAAACGAAAGGATTAGAATCAATATATGTTATTGTTTTGACACGTTCGTAGAAGTTCTAGATGCCTTTCTAAAAATTACTTATAGGAAAATTCGTTTTATGCCTTTCTTAAATATTCTCAAAATGATATTTTATCAGGGAATAGAAAATCTACAGATACCAAATCAAGTGAGTTAGAAGTAAGATAAATAACTAACATATTTCATTAAATATTGTAAATAGCGTAAAGTTCCTTTATTTTTATCAGCTAATTATTTTATGTTTTGGATCTTTACGCAAATTTGGTTCGCAAAAATGCAAATTTACTTCACGTGGCTTGTATTTAAGGAGAATTTAGATTGTAAGACTGAGCGTGTTCTGCCTCTCGAGATCACGTTAGTAGGACTGCTGGATAAGGTAATATTTGAAGTCTATAAAATAATCTAATTTAATCTTCAGGATACTGATCAAGAACACACACAATCTTAACATCACAAAGGCAAAAGAACACTATGTTTCAGGTTTCTACTTTCAAGTTTATTCAAGACAAAAACTAATTCAATTGGCGCTGCCAGTCATAGGTCATCTTCCTAAATCATGAGTGTTCGATCCGAAGATCTTTACTCATCCATAAT
>KL820815.1:0-17718 GCA_000611955.2 Stegodyphus mimosarum
CTGTGGTGCCGGGAACACCGGAATTGCAGAGACAATGAATGGGGACGAGTACTCTTTAGAGATCAGAGCAGATTTAGTCTGAGTTGCGATTTTAGACACATACACATCTGGATAGAGCGGGGAACACGCAATAACCCCTTCAACATTATCAAAAGGGACTGTTTTGGAGGTCGCGGAGTTCTCGTTCGAGCAGACATAATGCTTAATGCTTGGACCGACCTTCATATCTCCCAAGGAGGTTCCTCACCTGGGACTGCTATTGTAACGAGGTTCTTCTTCCTTACATGCGTCTTTTCACAAGGGCTGTGGGTCCTCAGTTCCTCTTCATGGACGACAACGCTCCACCTCATCGCACAGTTACTGTCGAAGAGCTGTAGGCAGAATTAATTGTTGGAGAGTGAAGATATTGAACACATGGATTGGTCGGAACACATGTACGGAACTTACTAGGGAGACCCGTGGCAGCACGCAACTTATCGCCAGTAACGATTCCGAAACTGCGATTGGTGCTACAAGAGGAACGAGCAGCAGTGTCTCAACAGCTCATTAACAACCACATATCCAGCATGCACAAATGATATGAAACCTGCCTAGCAGTCAGGGGACATCATATCCCCTATTAAAGACCGGATGTTTCTTGCTGGACACCCATCACAGGGATGTTTCGGCCTTCAGTCGCATTGCGCTCCATGCTACTTTTTCAATAAAGCTTCTTTTTATCCCCCCTTGCCCTCTGATTTCTCTTTTAGTAAGTGTTGCTTACATTACTCATGTCCTTACGTATTGGGGATCTTACGGTATTAAATGTGTTGATTTGGAAAGCTTTTGTAAAAAGTTATATTGAAAAAACCGTCTCGTCCTTAATTTTTGCGCACCAGTGTATATACGAACCTATTTCGCTTAGAATGTCCTCCTCCAACGCATTCCTCCCCTTAGACTGTTACCCTTCGCGTATTTTGCCATTATTCAATAAACTTAACCTTGCTCTGCTTTTGTCAGCAACGCTTCAATTCGCGATGCTTTCACCTAACACAGTTACAATAAAAGAAATAGCTCTGAAAATGTCCTGGTTAAAAAACCGGTTTTTACAAAATAAATTTATTTAAAATTTTTAACTTTGGCAGCTGTTGCTAATTACTGTACTCCGCATTTAGCTACAATTCAAATTTAATAGATCATCGGCGTTCGTGATTAAAATAAAATACTTTGAATATATTTACACACCTTTAAGTTTTTAAACTGACAGAACATAGCTTAATTTTTATTTACCACTCATTTTTCACGGAAACGAGAAAGGTTTATGTCTTTAATGTTATTCTTGCTTTAAAGTTTCCGAGTTTTCAAACATTCTTTCGCTTCCTACGAGTCTGTTAAATCGAGATCCTTCTGTATTGTGTTCATTCATGTAACGATTGTGAAATACTTTCGACTTCTATTATAAATTTAGAATGAACTAAATAGGACGTTTTTGCAGTATGACTTAATCCTGCAAACTCAAAATTTGCGGAATTCGGAATTTTTTGTGAGTTGTTACATACTCAGAACTACACCTGACTGATTCCTATTTTTAGTAACGACAAGGAATGGAAATTCGGATATCTGAAAAGTTGCCCCAAATATTTTATTAATATTATTAAATATTTTATGCATATCATATATTCTCAAATGTTGAATGTATTCATGTGCTTCATGTAAATTTCATGCTTCCCAAAATATGTAATATACTGACCAAAGTAATCCATACTAAATATAGCTCATAACGGCATTTTCCTAGCATATCATAAGTGGGTTCTCAGTTATTCAATATGCTGACTAATACTATAAACAAAATGAACCTAATTGCAAATTTGATGTGAATTTTAGAAGTATGTGTGCCATTGTGTTTTCTAGGGTACAGCCGAAAAAACTGCGGATGAAAATATCTCAGAGAAAACAGTCAAGGCGAAATCGTCGTAGTACAAAGCATCGGAGAAGAGAAAGCAAAGAGAAAACATCTCAGTTCTGAAACATCGTAGTACAGAATATCGTCGTCGAAAATAATGCTTTTTAAAAACGCCGCAGTTTAAAAACATCTTCGTCCAAAACATCATGGTAAAAAAAGCACCTGCAAATCATCGCATGACGATAACATCGCAGATACGCATTTTTCAAGCTTTAAAAGTTGTAAATCCATATTCGCATAATAATTTATGAGCACAAAAAGAGAAGAAGGATATTTTTACTTTTACATTTCATATTTTTACATTGATTAATAATTTTTTGCTGAAAAAGTAAATTTCATTAAAAGACTATCAAATTAACCAACGTGAAAGAAAATAATTTAAAAATTAATTAAACAATTTTTATATAGGTAACCTCATGCAGTTACTTATCTTTCCTTTTCTAATGCTTTTAGACTATACTTTTCATGAAAAATTACCAGTAAAACTTTACAAAAAACAGTTTATTAATGACCTTATTAGTTAACTATGTAAGTTTAAAATCCGATTAAGTGCTATAAATTGTATTAATATTTTACTCATTTTCAGTTAAGTTGCTAAGTTTCCTTCTTACGTTTTCAGCAGAAATTTATTAGTTAATCAAAAATATGAAACGAATAAATCAACATATCCCCCTTTCATTCTTGCGCTGACAAAGTATTATGCGAATGCGCATTTACATTTATAAAAACGTGAAAAAGCGTGTCTGCGATGTTTTGTAGGTGCTTCATTTTTTACTACGATATGTTGGACAACAATGTTTTAAAACTGTGAAGTTTTTGAACGGCTTTATTTTCAACGATAATATTTTGTGCTACGATTTTTTAAAACAACGTTGTTTTCTCTTTGCTTTCTTCTCTCTCACGATGTTTTTTACCACAGTGTTTTCGTTTTGGGCTGTTTTCTCCTCGACGTTTTCGACCGCGATTTTTTTGCCGCGATGTATTCCACGGACACCGTTTTATAAGAGAACGTGTTATAGGAGAATTATACCTACCTCTCTTTCAGTACATCATAGCTGTTCTCTATTCTTACTGGCATCTGCTTATAATCGAATCCATCGAAACACATAAGAGAGATAGAAACCTTTGTTATATATAGAACAGGTTTTTTTTTTTTCTCAACTGCGAAAAACTGAGAAAGAACTAGATGTAAGTGAAAAAAATCACACTTTTAAAAGAACTCAATGAAAATAGAAAACTTTTTTGGTGATAAGCAAAAATATTTTTGGAATTTAAGACTATTTCTAAAAACATTTATTGTATTTGTAATAATAAATAAATTTTTAAGTAGTTAGAAGGTGAATTTAAACATTCAAACTATAAATTTTTTTATGCATTTTTGTACACTTTATTTGTTTACATATGGAAAGAACATTCGTTATATTTGAAAATTTATATTTCTAATATTCTTTCAATTAGGCTCGTTTAAGAGGCACTGTGTTCAAGTTTTTTGACAGGAAAATATGTTTATTTAGTTATATCTTTTATGTTCAACTACCTTCTTCCTGTGCAGATACGAATAGTTTGCAGCCATCATCCGATGTAAAATATCTTATTTAACTTTTTTTTAACAAAATTGTGTTGACCCTTGTAACCAAAAAGGTTTATTTAAATGACATTTAGATCTTTTATTCACAGCTATTTTTACAGTAATGGAAAGAAATACTCAATATATTAACTAATGATAATAGCATAAAAATAAAAATCGAAGGAATGAATGTAAGTAGCAGCACTGAATTTGTAAATTGCCTAACCCTGCCAAACCCTGCTAGGCTGACTGCAAATTATTCCGCAGTCCGAAACAAATCCTGAAGTCGTGAGAAGGTTAAACTAATCTTTTTATTTAAGTCTGAAAAGAACAGAAAGCCTCAGACTGCGCCAAAGATGAGCATCCGCTAATTGCGTGTATTTAAACTAAGATCAGGTAAGATTCAAATGCAGGTGACGTAGTCTGAGAGTATAAAACATAATTTTCTACTAAAGCTGGCTCAGCTAGTTTGACGGCGCGTATTTTAGAAATCGGCTAGTAAGAGGCTAAAGCCGGAGTGCAACACATGCAGAGCCGGTGATGGTAAGTAACAGCAGGACGCGGCTACCAAAAGTTCGAATATAAACATTCAAACCGTTAGTTCAAATACACCCAGAACTAATTTGCATTACGCTGAAGACTACGGTTGCGAAGGGCTACGAAAGAGAAGTTATATTAAGGCTTAAATCATAATTATTGGTTTATCAAACTAAAATATGAAAAACAATTAAATTATTAATGGAAATTGTTGTACTAACTAAATAACTGACATTTCTACGCACATTCGTTTCATTATTGTAAGCGAATAATTAGCGCAGTCGAAAACAGTTCAAAGGTTCTTAATATCACAATTTCATAAATGGGAATGCTATTAAAAATACCAACCTCTTTAGAACAAGGCTGTTGCTCGTAAATTGAAGGCTAGAGCAAACTCTAGATGTCTGCGTTACAGTAATGTTTTTCAACATTGTACTGTAATGCAGAAGATTTCAGTTTCATTTTGGATACGCTTAGTTTTGAATTTTTATTAAATGTGTTATTAAAAAAATTCTTGCTAGTAGAGTATTGATTGTATAACTTAAAACTGGACTACACATGAGATTTTAATCTAAATTATATGAACTATGCATACATATGCATACATATGCATCATACATGTATCCTAGTTCGAGATTTATGTACCTCTGAAGTAATGTTTCTACTGTAGTCTTCTGAGGTAGATTTTTATTTTAAAGTAAGAAGGCATAAAGCGATTTGTTTTAGCTCGCAGCAAAGTAATTGTAATAGCAAAGCCAAATAACCCAGAAACAGTGGTAATGATTATAAACTAGGTATAATCCTATTTCATAAACTACACTCACGTTTGTGAAAATTGCAACACCAAGAAGGAATCGTCATAATTGAATGCAATTTAATACACAGTTGAGTGGTAGTGGTACAAATAAATGATTAAATGTTCAAAGCAAACAAACAAGAACAAGAGATAAGAATCTGTATTTTGTGTGGCCACCACGCGCCGCAATAAGTGCTGCTACACGACGTGGCATGGAGTCAAACAAAGTTTGAATGTCTGACTGAGGAAGAGCATTCCATATCGTTTGTACGCGTACCCAAAGTTCGTCTGCAGACGCAACAGGACGAGGATCACGAGCAAGACGCCGACCAATGACATCCCACACATGTTCAATTGGCGACATATCCGGGGAACACGCAGGCCAAGGAAGAAGCTGTACCTGCTGCGCTGCAAAGAAGGATTTAACAATCCGAGCAGTATGAGGGCGGGCATTGTCCTGTTGAAATACAGCGCCTGGCAAGCTTTGAAGGAAGGGAACAGCTTCGGGCTGTAGAACTTCACGGATATACCGGTTGCTGTTCAGATTGCCCACAATTCGTAGCAATTGAGATCGTCTATGATATGCTATGGCGCCCCAGACCATAACTCCGGGTGTTCGTCCACTGTGGCGTTCGATAATGCACTCCGGAAGGTGGCGTTCACCGGCATAGCGTCTGACACGAATGCGGCCATCATGGTACCACAAATTAAAGCGGGATTCGTCAGAAAACACGACATGCTGCCAATCAGCACGCCAGTCTCTATGCTGATTGGCCCATTGTAGCCGCAGGCGGCGATGGTCGTGCGTTAGGGGGATCCTGTATAAAGGAGTCCGTGCGCGCAGTCCACACTGCAGCAGACGTCTACGAATTGATGAAGCACACAATGAAACACCTGTAGCTATTGACCACAGTGCTGCCAATTGTCTAGAGGAAGCTGTACGGTCCGTCCGCGCCATGCGGACCAGGTGTCTATCATCGCGAGCTGACGTCACATTTCGGGGTCCACTCCCGGATTTCCGAGTTGTCCGACACTCGTCCGTCCACTGCTTCCAAACGCGCATCACTGTGCTGCTGTTACGCTGCACACGAGAGGCTACTGCACGATACGACAATCCAGCTTCACGAAGGCCGATGATTCTCCCTCGTTCAAACTCTGTAAGTTGTTCAAATCTCGCTCTCTTTCGTCGACGAGGCATAAGTACAGATTGAGTTAACGTTTACCACTAGCAGATAACCACCGATAACCATACACGCCTCGCTACAGCCGTCTATTTATTCGGATCCATCAGCCGTTCAGAGGGCGCTGCTCAGCATACGCATGCGCTACGGATTTGCAATTCTAATCATTTGCATATCATGCGCTACTTTGCATTTCCTGAAAATTTCAGCTCACTCGCGTAAGTCCTTCATGGTGTTGCAATTTTCACAAACGTGAGTGTAGTATATAAAGAAAACAGTAATATTGTTTAAAACTGAGATGCATCTTGAAATTTCCAAATAAGAAGGTATGGACATCGCTGGCAGGAGATTAATGGCCAATAGAAAACAGCGGAACTTCACAGCATCGGTAAATAGGAAATCAATGGCAAGTAAATATAGATTTAGCTCACCAAAAAGTATATAGCGTATATAGCGCAAAAGATTTAATTTAACGCAGGCTGACCTGTCTGAAATTTTGTCACCTCTGCGAAAGATTTTCTGTAATTCAATAATGCTATTCTCAGAAATGTGGAATTGCATCCATTTGAATGTTTTGTCGAATGTGATTCAAGTAAAGTTATGAGTGGATTGAGGGGCATAATTTTTTAACCTCGAAAATATTTAACAAGAAAGAAAACTTAACAAAACATTTTAAAGATTATAGATAATTTAAAACGCCAGATAAAATTCTCGTTAAAGAATTCGCCTGTCAAGTTGGAAAGGGCACACCTCAGTATAGCAAATGATCAAGCTCTCTGTTGTTCGTGGTGCTGAATAATTTACTACTTAATGTGATTTCAGGTGTTGGCTTTTAGACAGTAAAATCCCATTTAGATTTTAAAAAAATAGTATTACTTTAAAATTTATCTAAATTTAGACAGAAAAGCTACCGATAACAAGAGATAAATTACAGCACTTGAAGAAAATGGAAAATAAAAATATGTTAAAACTTACAGCGAATATGTGGATCTTTCGTCAGTAACACGGAGATTAATACGTATCCCCTTGTATCAGAAAAAAAAATTATATTTATGACAAGATCAAAGAGAGGATGAATGAGGATTTCAGTTGAGTTATACTGTAAAACAAGCTAATAATTTTTTTGTTAGCACATCTTATACCAACCCAGCAACATTATATAGGAATAAAAAATATTTAACTGAAATTGTCATGAAGTTTTGTGAGTTACTTAAAATTAGGCAAAACGACAACTTTGCGTTCCTCTTGGATTTTAATTAAAACTCTATCGATTACAAGGACGAATAGATACAGGTCTCCCTTCGTCAGGAGCCACAATCTTTGATTAATCGACGCTCGTCCCTTCTTGGTACAAATTGTTGCTCCTGATGAAGAGGGGCCCGCAATTGTTCGCCAGCGAAATTGATAGAGTTTGAATTAAAATCTACGCGAAACACAAGACTGTTGTTTTGATCAATTTCAAGATTTACTTTGGAGTGTTCCTCTTCTCTCTTGGTGAGCTAATTTCTGTAACTTATATCTAGATTAAATGTGTATAGAGCCTGATATTGGTATAACAAGTATCTCTGGATGCATAGTGGTGCTTCGGGGCATGTTTACGCGCTTTTAAATATTTTTTTGTTGTATTCCTTTTCTTGGTGTGTATTTCGATGCTTCATTGCCTTTCAGGCGAACTAAGACTGATTTTGCCATGTCTTGTATAGCAAACAATTTTAATTGCATTCTTAATGTCTGAAACTAACATTTAATTTACAGAACCATAATTTTATTTATTTATTTATGATTAAAATTTAATAAAATTAAATTAACTTGTAACGTTGTACTTTACTCCTGCTGTGTAGAAGCTTGTGAAATAGTGATTGCACTGACGAAGGGTTAAAACTGCCCTTTATTAAGCTCTTAAACTTATTTACAATGCGTCAACTTGACGCTAACATACTAAGCCTCAACAATTTCCCTGCAGGGCTCATATAATCCTGTAGCCCACAGCGCGCAAGTGAGTCTAGTGGTAGCAAGATAATAGCGCTTAAGCCACGTCAATCAGCAGTAACTGCTAAACAGAAGTTTGGGTATAAGCACGCACGGCAATTTCCCGGACTCTCTCTTTCTCCACTGGAGCGTCGATATTTAACTTATTCTTCCACTAGTAGAATTTGCATTTCTTGCGCGCGCTACCAAGTTTAAATATTCTGGCACTGACAATTAGGGGAATGAAGGCTTATAGGAAAGTAACTTAAAATTAAAATTAACTGGTTATTTAAAATAAATATAAATCCCTACATTTGTCCATGCCAGAATTCAACAGACTTGGATAAAGGTCCTTAAAGACCTGTTACGAACTGATAAATTCTACAACTGACAAGATCTAAGCCCCGTTTACATTCAAAATGCTAAAATTTAAATGATCACAGAAGAAAATTTTATCATCATCATAGTTCTACTGGACATGCTTTGTCATCATTCAGTTCGAGTTTAATCAACTCCTTCCAGTCATCTGGAAGGATCACTTATGAATGCATGAATCTAAATAATATGTAAAATTCACAGTAAAATCTTTTATTAAATTCTAGCCTTTACTTAGCGCAGCTTTTCCGAACATTACTGTTTTTCATGCCACAGTTATTTAATTCACATCCATGCTTAAATTTTAAACTTTAATCCCCTTATGGTTCTCCACAAGGTGTGGTGTGAAAACGCAAGTGTTCTATGTTATAGTGGACAAAATCTCCACCCAAACGCGCATCGACTGTTAGCACATAACAAGCTTCTTAGACACACCCTAAATTCATTTCTGAGTTCTTCATGAGCTAATAAACATGATAATTAACTAGAGTGTCGGAGGAGAGCTCTACAAAACACATGCATACGAAAATATTTTCTACATTCATCTTAAACGCATGCAAGCTTTCGCTCCAAAATCGCATGATTTAATTTAACTAAAATTTCTTTTGCGCGAACTCAGTTGACTACATTAAACTTTAAATGCCTTAACTTTTGTTGAAGTTTTAGCTCTAAATACATATTACATCTGCTCTTTTTAAACTTTCATTAAAAGTATCATTTAACACAACAGATATTTCAACCTTTTACGCACAAATACCTTTTCAGACAATAGAGAATAACATGAAAATTTTACTTGAATGGGTCCTTTTCTTCGCCAAAACTGCGAACTTAAAATAAATTTTCGTTAACAAGTACTAATACGAAGCTGCTTGTATCAAGCCAGTTCTTTTGGCGCGTTAACATAAATAGTCTTTCGACAAAGAAAACCGAGCTACTAGTTCTTTACATAACAAAACATAACAATTCTATAACACACTATACTTTGCGCTTTCGCCAAATAAAGCTGAATTAACCTTAGTCCTCAATCGAGGCAATAGCTTTTATCTTGTAACTTCGTATTAAATATTTTCATGCAATTTTACATAACAGAAAAGATTTATAGAAAAATTTACTTATCCTTGTTTTTTTTAAGCTTGGTATTCGGACATACGCTTCTCGCAGAAATCTCTCCATGCCATGGGGTTGATCCACGAGACTTTATGTCTCTGCTTCCTGTCCCCTGGTGGGAATTGATTTTTTTCTTTTTTCACCTCTGATGAGTAGTCTCTTCGGATATACTGGCGGTAGAGCTTGTCTTTTCCTTTTACTGTCCGGCAGACTGGTTCTTTGTACATCGGTAGTCGACGACGCTTGTCTGTAAACTCTTGGCTGTTTCGATTTTTGATCTATGCCTTCAACTTCGGCAGGCCTCTTCTTCCTTTTCTCGACGGGTGGTCTTCTTTGTGGTTTTCTTTCAGTCCGCCACTTCCTTAAAGTATCTTGGCGCTGTCTGCTGCGAGATCTTGTCATGACACGGCGATGCTTGTTTGTAGCCGGGACGTTTTTTCACCCTTAAATTTTTTCTTCGTTGGATCTTTCACACGTTGAGGGATTCGTTTCTCCGGAATTCTTCGGTTGGTTTGAGAACTTGTAGTGTCTTTGGTTCTTTGCTTTATCGCGGGTGGTGGACTTTGTGGTGCGGTGAGAATTGTCCTTGGGGAAGCCTCCTCTTCTAAATCGGAAGCCGGGAAGAAATCATGTAAGACATCGAAATCTTTCCGATCATAATATTTCTTCAATTGATCCAGACTAGCCTTTCTTCTTTCTCCCGAATCTGTTTTTAAGTAAATCACCGCTCCAACGATCTGCTGTACTACATAAGGTCCTTCAAATTTATGGGTGAATTTTGATACGACGTTTTCAGGTGCACTAGACAAAGTGAATTTTCTTTTCAACACCTTATCCCCCACTTTAAAATCTGATTCGCGGCGTTTCCTATCATAGTAAATTTTCTGCCGCTTTCTTGTTACACCGGAATTTTTCAAAGCTTCATCAATCAGCTTTTGAATATTTGCCTGTTTAAATTCTGGTTCTTGAACAAAAAAAAGAGTGTGTCTAAAAGAGTCAACATCTTCCTACCCAGAAATAATTCAGCGGGCTTTTTATCCGTTGTATCATTCTTGGCAGTTCATAAAGCATAGGCCTAGGGTAGGTTCATCAACGCAGCCATCCCAGCGTTTATGATAATTTTTAACATAACTTCTAATTATTTTACCAATGTTTTTATTAACTCTTTCCACGATGTTTGCTTGTGGTCTGTACGGGACAATTTTCATATGCTGTATGTCAAGCCCTTTACACAGGTTCTCAAAAATTTGACTAACAAATTGCCTACCATTATCGCTTATTACTTTTAACGGTACACTGTATTTTAAAATATACTTATGTAAGAACGCATCTGCAACGATTTTAGCTGTCGCTCGCTTTAAAGAAATTATTTCTACCCACTTAGAAAAATGGTCTGCAATTACCAAAAGATATCGGTTTTTATTTAACTTGCTTTGGGGAATAGGGCCAATAAGGTCTATTCCAAGGATATCGTTAGGAAAAGTCGCGCGAATGCTATTTAGATACCCGGCCGGGCTATAATTAACGTCGTTAATTAACTCACATAACTTACAGGACATGACATACGCTGTTACTATCTTCTGTAGTTGCGGGAAATACACCGCCTCGCGTACTCTACGTACCGTTTTCCTAAAACAACTAAATGGCCTGCTGTGGGGCTATCATGTCCCCCCCGGGGTCGACGTAGAGAACTCTGCGAAGCTACCGGCTAGGATCTGTACTTAGGCAGTCTCGGCTACGGGAGTATGCAAATTACAAACCTAGTGGTTCTGGGGACTCCGGAAAGGTCACTTATTGGCCGGCCCGGGTTTTTGGCATGTCTTAGAGCAGGGTGGTTCTAGTAGCCCGAGGGTAGGGCCCTGGGAATGCTGGGTAATGACCCCCTGCGACGGGCTTGCCCGTGCGACTGGTGGGTAGCAAATTGACGACCAGTGACGCCCCAAATTGGGTGCGTTGCGCAGGCCTTTCAATGGGCCGGGAAAGAGGTTGAACCTCGACCTCGGTTCTGCGGGGGGTAGGACCTGTAGTGCAATTAAGTTTGCGGAACGGGGAATGCCTATAATGTTGTTGTTGTGGGGCTATCATGAAGTACCTGCAAAATACGCAACCGTAGTGTTGCAAGGATGGCTGTTTTCAGTTCATGGTTTTTATTTGTTGATTTAGTAGAGAACAACAGATTATCTATGATCTCGTAATTTCGGGCGCTATGTCTAATTGCAGCAAGATCTACATATTCAAAATTATCTGGATCCTTTAAATAAGCATAGATATCATGGAAATCTGGATCCTTCGGCAATTCAGCTATAACTGTTTCACGGGAATCTGAAACTTTAGAAGTTAGCATAACACATTTTGTTTGATTCCCATTTTCATCCAGTTTAATTCTTGACAAGGCGTCAGCCACTGTATTTTCGTTGCCGGGAATGTGCTTAATTATTAAGTTCTATTCTTGTAACTTTAAGGCCCATCTAATTAATCTAGGAGTTAAATTCTTTACAGAATATAATCTGCCTACGGCCGCATGGTCAGAGTAGATTGTAACTGGGGCTTTTCCGAAGTATACCCTAAACTTCTGAACTGCCATTAACACTGCTAACGTTTCCCTTTCTGTTGCTGTGTAGTTCCTTTTGAGTCTGACCTAGAGTTTTGCTAAAGAATGAAAAGGGGTGCACTTTTCGAGTTAAAACTGCACCCAAGGCGTAATCTCACGTATCCACCGCGATCTCCGAATTCTAGTCCCCTACCGGAAATTTTAACACTTGGGCATTAATTAGAGCTGTTTTAAATTTTTGGAAAGCGGTGTTTTCCTCCGTTATCCATGCAAACTTGGATTTCTTTCATTTTAACACTGACAAAGGTTCAACAATATCGGCAAAATTTTGGATAAACGAACGATAATATGAGCACATGCCAATAAAGGATGCAAGTTTCTTCGCAGTATTTGGCGGAGGATAATTTTTAATTGCTTTTAGTTTAGAATCTTCAGTTTCGATGCCTTTAGCTGAAATTTTGTCTCCTAAATATCGCAATCCTTTAGTTGCGAATTTACATTTTGCGACATTAATAGTTAAACCTGCTTCTTTTAATAATGAGAAAACTTCGTGGAGGTTTTCCACGTGTTGTTCAATAATATCAGTAGTTATGATAATGTCATCGAAATAAATAGAGTGGATTTTCCTAGGACGGGACGTAAAATTATGTCCATAGCGAGTTGAAAAGTTGATGGGGCCTCACGAAGTCCAAAGGACATGCATAAAAATGCATAAGTACCCGATTTTGTAATAAACGGGGATTTTTCACATCTTCTGGTTTCATGGCTGTTTGAAAGTAGCCTGAAGTAAGATCAAGAGTGGTCATATATTTTGTAGACCTAATTTTCCGTATTAATTCTTCTATTATCGGTAAAGGGTCATTCTATTAAGTTTTCTCTAATCGATCGAAAAACGATAAGCTTTTGGATTTGAAGGGGGGCAAGTTATTTCTCTTTCTGCATAGCACAACTAGGATAGCATATTCGTTATTGATGGGAATACGTATTTTATCCCTTTACATTACTATTACTGCTCCTTTTTCCTTAGCCCACCAGCGGCCGAGCGGTAAAGACGCTGAACACTGGTAATTCGGTCCGAGGTTCGAATCCCGCAAACGGGCTGGCTGTATGGGCGTTTTCGTGGTTTTCCCCATGTGTAACGTGTATATGAGCCAGTTTCCCTTAGAAAGTCCTCCACGAAGGCATCCCTCCCTTTAGGCAGATAGCCCTCGTGTGCTTTGCCATAATTGAATAACGTAACCTAATCTTTTTCCTTATCATAACGGTAGGGTTTTGCTTTACAAGGTTCTCTTGATTTTAGTTCTATCGCATGGGTGACAATTTGTGTATTACTTGGCTTCTCAAAAAATAACGCATTAAATCTACTTACAAGTTGTTCCAGCTTGGCTTTTTCATCTTGTTTTAGATGTTGGAAATCAATGTCTGGAGTCCTCACTTCTTCCACCACCTTTGGCACCATATCCAAGAAAATAGAGTTGTCCGCAAAGTTTATTGTGGCTTTCGCCGACCTGAGGAACTCTGTACCTAAATTGACATGGTTTTGCAAATTTTTTACAACAAAAATAACACTTTCATTACTTCGTTTTTTACCTGAACGTTCAGCGATAGCTTCCTGACACATTCGCAAACTCTCCCTTGTGCGGCAACAATTTCTGTGCTACAATTTTTAAATTACAATCTGCTTTTAGAGAGTTTTGGATAATACTTCAGAGAATGTTTACTATGCGAGGTGGCAGAAATTATGGCTTTTTCATCCAGCAATATTCGTCCCAAGTCAAAAATTCCTTTCTGACAAATTCAAACAGCTGATATCGTTAGGTCTACAGATGACAGCTACTGTGCAATGTACGAGCATTATAGTTTACTATATCAGGAAAAAATTCAACAGGTCAGCTATTAATTTCTTTAAGAAATTATGAGACATTAGAGACAACACCTATACACAGTACCACACTACCACACTGTATAATTTCTACCACATTGAATACAAAACTATGATTAAAGTGGCCTGATTTTCCAAATGATACTTACATATGGTATATTCTCTTTAAATTTCATGGTTCATAATTCCCTTGTAGTTCATGATGGTAGTTACGTATTATCCAGCGATTCTAAATTTTGGATGTTATGAGTGCAAATTTTCAGCAGATACTGGTTACAGTCTATTAGATTTTTCTGGACTTATTCAGCTGACCATATCATGTTCATCGATATACATATTCTTTAGTAGTAGGATCCCATTACCTGGAACATTCTTCTTTTTCTTACTAATCTTTATAATCAGAATCAGACTGTATCCGTCAGTTCATTCGTCTTCATGACTTTCAACACGAAATTAGGTCTCTTCAGAAGGTCTTTACGCACCAAGGCTTAACAATTAGGCAGATACTGCGAAGTGGCTTCATTCCTTTTATATTTGGCATAAGTTAGAGATGTTTTAGCACGACAGTAAAATTTGAGGTATGTTAAATGCCTTGAAATCAACCGAGCCAAAGCCGTTTGGTCCTTCCTGTCACCCTTGAAACCGACAGAAGCACCAAGGCCTGCACTACGATGACATTAATGTGTCGGTATTTGTCTCTAAGAAGTGTTAGTTAAAGCTTTTCTTCTCGAGTCTAGTTCAAGGTGGGTCTAAGTTTCAGTGTAAACCTAACGCTGAGTCAGGGAAATACCCTTCTTTGCTATTTTATCAGCTATATGATTATATTTAAGATTTGCATGAGATGGTATACATTGTAGATGGAGAATAGAAGAACTGGGCAAGGTCTTAAGTTTTTCAATAACTTTAATTGCTTTCAGCTCTCTAATACTCCATCTATCTAGGTACTGAATTACACTTCAGCTGTAAGTAAAGATCCAAATTTCCCGGGATAAATGTCGCTCTAAAACACATTCCAAAACCATACCAATAGCAATCACTTCGCAGCTGAAAACAGAACAGAAATCGGCATTTCTTCGCTTGAAAGATATTTCTTCCACGACAAATTTAACAAAAGCCCCTCGAACAGTGTGCCGCAGTTAATTCTTACTGCCATCTGTACATATCAGGCCTACCTCAATAGGAATTCTATTAATCACTTCCAGAGCAAACTGCCTTAAGTATTCAGAATTTTGAGAGGTCTTCTTAGTATTAGTCAATAACCCTATAATGAAAACCACACGTCAGTGAATGAGTCCATAAGAAATGCGATGGCTTTTAAAGAATTAAATTCAATAAAAGACTGCATTACATCCAATTGCTTAGCAAGATTGAGGGGACTTTGCCAACCACTCAAAAAAGATTGGAGTATGATATTGATCCCCAAAACTTGAGTTTGCTGAAGTATTTAGTAAGATTAGACATACTTCTCAGCAGCAAGAGTTGAAATTCAGCCTCATAGAAAACTGTAGTAGCTGGGGTAATGCTGCGAAGTTCTTTAATAAGGTGCGCTGCACTCAACTCTACCCTTTCCAGTTTTTTAAGAACTGTATCCGAGGCGACATGATTGATTTGATAACCATGTTCAAGAATCCGTCTTATAAGACAGATAAAATTTGTCCTTAGGGCCTTGGTATCAGCGCCCCAGTTGCAGCCAGAAATAAATTTCAAAATGTTCGCGCTGTTTCTGGCCATAGATACCAGTAGATCTATATGCTTATTACAAGTGGTTTCAGAGTCAAGGACAAAACTGAGATATTTGGGATTCATCTCACACTATAAAACCATCTCACATCATTTAGGGAAATTTTTAGCTGTCTATTTGTTAAAGACACTGTTAGAGATTTAAGAGGATTAAAACAAAGTTTGTAATCCCCAGAAATGTCCTGAATTCTCCGAAATGAATTATTTACACTGGATTCGATATTGTCAGTATCTGAAACACAACACCAAAGTACAATATAGTCAGCAATTAACCAGTTCTGCAAACATGAGTAAAAACAGATTCCATTCTGGAAATGTATAATGCAAAGAGGATGAGACTCAATGCAGAGCCCTAAGGAAAGCCTTTTTTTGATCGGTAACTAATAGAGACAGCGCCATTATATTTAACACTGAAAACTCATCTATTTCTAAGCCCTCCCATTGATAGCAAAACTTTCATATAACTTATCGGTTAATTTATTCTTCCATACTCTACTAATGAAAATCGACGATAAGGGTAGCGAGCTGCGTGCAGGTCACTCCGTAGCAGTTCCGCATCTAGCGATCTTAATATCGGTAATTTCTATCGGATGTAGAAGAAAGCAGTTGTATTGGAAAGACAAATCCTTAAGGATTACGTCGATACCAAATTTTTCTTCGTGCGATATCTGATTAATTTTTTATGAATATTTAAAACTTTCGAGCATTTATTACTAGTAATAGCGCCATCTTCTTCGCCTTATAGAGAAGCCGACGCAAGCCCGAGCCACAAGATATTTATACCATCAGACGCAGGATATTTCAAGCATTAAAAAGAGCTACGTCTGGATTACATAAGTCAATAGGATATTTAATTATTCTAATTTATTTGTCAAAATTAAGCGTTTTTCTTCGCTGTTCAGGACATTTGACCGTTGGGAAGAATTCTCCCCTGGCCGTTCCCCCCACAGTGCTTCTGGGAATCCGTCAAGGACATTCGCATGGATAAATTACGGAATATTGGAGCTCTCTGATTAAACTTGCTAATTAAGCCTCTAATAGGCGTAACTAGATAGTTCAAGTGGCAAACAGCGTTACAAGTTCTGAGAAGCAAAAGATTCTAAATTTGAAGAAAATCGGAGCATAACTTCCGAAAATATTAATTATTTCTACATTTTTCGGACTTAGAAAATTTTCCGTGTACTATATATCAGAGTGTGTCTACATAAATTTCTCTGCTCCTGTATTTTCCCCTTTGGATTACCTTGGATACCGCAGCCTAACTACAGAGGAAAAACAGAGAAGCTTAGCGGCCAAGATAGGCTTTCTGTTATAAATCTTAATCATTTTAATTAATTGCAAGGCTAACTGTATTGTCCAGCTGTTTACACATTTCCGTGCCTTTAGACATCTCCTATGTTTTTCATCTTCTTTTAATTGACTTTATGTGCATCTATAGGCGCACCGACATTCTGCATTGTATCTTATTTAGCTAATTAAGAGTTTTTAATTAAGTGATTGACACATATTTACTGTGATTTTTGTAAATTCTTCTTGTTTTATTAGCAGACTTATATTTTCAAGCTCATTTAACAGATAGCGAACTTAGTTAAATTGTGAAATATACTGAAATTAGTTAGTGATACAGTGATTGTATGTAATAGTGAATTAACAGTGAATTTCGCGACAATATAGTGAAAATTAGTGAATAGTGTCATACAGTGTTATTCGCATAAGTGTTCCAGCAATTTTGTGATAAGTCTGAAATAGTGATTTAATTTCTATGTACCCTGAGCTACTAAAATAGTTCCGTGAGTCATATATAGTGAAAATTAGTGAATGGTGTCATACAGTGATATTCACATAAGTGTTCCAGCAATTTTGTGATACGTCTGAAATAGTGATTTCATTTCTGTGTACCCTGAGCTACTAAAATAGTACCGTGAGTCTTATATAGTGAAAATTAGTGAATGGTGTCATACAGCTATATTCACATAAGTGTTCCAGCAATTTTGTGATACGTCTGAAATAGTGATTTCATTTCTGTATACCCTGAGCTACTAAAATAGTACCGTGAGTCTTATATAGTGAAA
>KK120296.1:0-17358 GCA_000611955.2 Stegodyphus mimosarum
ATTTCAAGGCAGACCGTGTACAGACGGTTAGGGCAGATTGGTCTATATGCTCGTAGACCTGTCGAATGTGTTCCACTTACTGCAACTCACTGTCGCCTGCGGTTAGCCTGGAGTAGAGAGCATGCATTGTGGATACCACAACAGTGGGCTTGTGTGATGTTTTCCGGCAAGTCCAGGTTTAGCTTGCAGTCTGATTCTCGCCGGACTTTCATATGGAAAGCTCCAGGTACCCGTTACACCAAGAAAACATCATTGAACGACACCGTTACGGTGTTGCAGGAGTGCTCGTTTGGCGTGGAATTATTCTGGGTTCCAGAACAGACCTGCATGTTCAAATTGGAACCATGACAAGCCAAATCTATCGGGACGTCCTTCTGGAACAACATGTACGTTTGTTTCGGGGCGCCATGGGCGCACAATTTGTGTTTATGGATGACAACGCCCGTGCTCACCGTGCAAACATTGTAAGCGAATGCCTTCAATCGGAGGATATCACCCATATGGACTGGCCAGCATTCTCACCGGACTTGAATCTAGTAGAACACGTTTGGGACATGCTTGGCCGACGAGTTGCGGCCCGTCAACCTCCTCCTACATGTCTAGCGGAAACTTCGGAGAGCATTGCATTTTGAGTGGTGTAATATCCCCCAAGATCAGATCGATAATTTGATACTCAGCATGCCTAGGCGTTGTACGGACTGTATTGCATCGTCTGCGAGACATACAATGTATTAACAATCATACCAATCATGTAATTTTTTTTGTAAATAGGTTTTTTTTTTGTAATTTGCTCCAGGGAGAAAAAATAGCTATTTTTTTAATAATATCAAACATATAGCATCTTTCGTTGCTCTTTACCTTTTGTTTAATAAATAAGCTTTACAAATAAGTCAAATTTGTTTTGCTTCTAACTCTTCCTTTGCCTGATTTTGCATTATCCTTAATTTATGGACATGAATGTATAAAGGCCTTATAATGTACTTTTGCTTTTTTTCTGATATTTATAATACGTGCTTATGTAAGTTTACAAATATGTGGGCTTTGCACGCGTGCACAAGCTCACTTTGAAAACTTCCATATTGCTTGCATGATGATATTTCATTTTGTAAGAGGATTATATGGTATTTTCATACACTGCTGGCCACCGTAAATGCAACACCCTGGAGGAAGCATGCAAATAACTTGAAATTTGCAACATGCATTAGCGGAGGTGAGATATGTAAATGATTAGAATTTCAGCGCAGACGCACATCACGCTCGCAGTGGCGCCACTTCAAAGCGCTATTTAAGGTTTGGAGTTTTCGACGATTTCAAGTTCGGCAATTGTGTTTTTCTTGTTTTAAAAAAAACGATCGATTATGCCTCGTAGTAAACAGCGATCATCGTTTGATCAAGTATCCGAGTTCGACAGAGGAAGGATAGTGGCCTACCGAGAGTGTGGATTATCTTTTAGGGAAAACGGTAGTCGTGGTGAACGAAACCGAACGACTCTAATGCGGATATGTGGCCGTTGGATGCAGGAGGGTACGACAGATTGAAGTGTTCGATCGCATCCACCTCAGTGCACCACTTCACGTGATCACAGGAACGTTGTGCGCATGGCAGTGATGGATAGCACAGTCACATCACGAACCGTAGCACAGGGCATTTAATCTGTAAAGCATTAGCCAGTGTCTGCGCGTACCATTCGACGCCGTTTACAGCAGAGTGATCTGTCCGCAAGACGTCCATTGCTTCGTCTACCCTTCACGCAGAACTACAGACGTCTCCGCCGCCAATGGTGAGATGAAAGAAGGATGTGGACGGCAGAATGGACTGAAATTGTCTTTGCTGACGAGTCACGTTTCTGTCTGCAACACCACGATCGTCGGATTCGAGTCTGCAGACACCGTTGAGAGAGGATGCTGAACAGCTGCGTTATGCACCACCACACTGGTCCTGCACCGGGTATTATGGTATGGGGCGTTATTGGATATCACTCTCGCACTCCTCTCGTACGCATTGCGGGTACTTTAAACAACCAAGCGCTACATCTCCGAGGTGTTATAGCCAGTTGTCCTTCCTCACCTTCAGGGCTTGCCCACACCCATATTTCAAAATGATAATGCGCGACCACACGTGGCACGCATTGTTCAAGGGTTCTTCGTCAATCGCCAGATTGAATTGCTTCCCTGGCCGGCTCGCTCTCTGGATCTTTCGCCGATAGAAAACATGTGGTCCATGGTTGCTGAACGATTGACCCAGATTAAATCCCAAGCTGCCACACCAAATCAGCTTTGGCAACGTGTGGAAGCTGCTTGGTCTGCTGTACCCCAGGAACACATCCAAAGTCTCTTTGAATCAATGCCGAGGCGTGTAGTAGCGGTGATCTCCAAAAATGGCCGTTACTCTGTAAGATTCTGGAAGGAACCACACTTCACAGAAGTCTATAAATTTAATCGTTTGATACTTGGTCAACGTGTTCTCTACTAAATAAATTTTGTTGTGATACCTCTTGTCTTTCTTGGTGTTACAATTTCGATGGCCAGCAGTGCATATATTAATGATACTATTTATATTGTGTGTTTAAGTATTTTTTTTAAATTTTAAGTTCATTTGTATGTGCTGATGTTAAAAATCTTTTATAAATTTTTATATTTGCTTGCATGATTGTATTCTATTTCATAAGGAGCTTATATAGCATATTCTCGTCTTTCACTGATGTGTGTGTTTATGTGATTTTGCAAATTTGTGGGTTTATTTACATGCGCGTATGAGCGGAATTTAAAATCCTCCATAAACTGATCATATTGTTGGTAGGATTGTATTTTAAATTGTAAATGTTTTAATTTGTACTTTCACACATTTTGCTGTAGTCTGTTTTGTATTTATTGAGCTTTTTTATAAACTTTTGAACTAGTCTGCTCTGATGAACAGTTAGGCCTAATGAGGCGGGCTTTGTTTACATTTTAAAAGCTTGTTGATGCATCATAGTTTTTGGGTCTTCTGTCCGGTGGGACAGGAGGTCTGTTAGAAGTTGGTGCAGCATTTCTGAAACTTTCCGCCATTCGGACGACTTATTGAATTTTGCGCAGTACTCTGTGTTTATGTCTCTTGGTGTTTCATTTATGTGTTAATTTAAATATTTTATGAATTTTAACATGATAGTTTATCATTGAATATTAATTTGTAAAGATATGAAAAATTTCTAAGATTTATGACCGGAACCCAACTACTTAAATAGTAAATGTCTATTGAGAATTTAAGCCAAAATGTATGACAGAAATGTATGAGAGAATATCGCGTGAAGACAATTTTGGAAAAGCTGTTAAGGAGACAGATAGTATCGTTGGATTAATTAACGAGCTTTTCAAGGTAGTAGATTGTATAAAGGCACAGAGGAAGATAGCTATTACTTAACCTGATAAGATCAGTCAGGGTCTAAATAAAATCCTTGAATTGGCAACTGTACAAAGCGTTAGAGTTATGGAAAGTAAGTGGCTTTTATAATGATATCTATGATAGCAAACCCAACAATTATATTGTTGAAGGAAGAAATCCTGACTGTTTTCTTTTAATTGTGACAGCCGCTAGCTTTTCAATATGTTCGTGTAAATCCTCTCTCCAGTGTGTATTATGTCTGGCGTATTCGTAAAGGATGGCTATAATAAACATTGCGAAACATATAAAAATTTGATAAGTTTACTTCCATTTCAATATAAAAATTTTGTTTGAATTATATAGTTTATTTGCTATGAAATTTAAGAATATTTCTCGGATTTATGAATAACCGTATATTATAACAATTTTCGCTCTAAGCAGCAAGCGCAAGCAGCGGCATATTAAATAACTGCGAAGCTGCACATACAGTTAACTACGAGACACCTATGTAACCATGTATCTGTGTAAACAATTTATTCACGCATTTAATCTCGTCTGAGAATTTTTTTGCGCTGGAAAATTTCTGTACTTGGATCAAAAATTTAAAAATTATGCTAATTATTATTCTTCACAAATGTTACTTCGTCAAATTAAAATGCTCAAAGCTCTTTACATATATACTTTTTTTCATTGTACGATGAAGAAAGGGATTCAGAATCCCATCTCAAGTATATATATATATGTTAAATTTCGTCATAAGTAGACACAGCGATGCTCAGATGGATAACATTAGACTATCACGTTGCTTACAGTATGCACTAATATAATTCGAATAAACTTATATTAACGTAGTTTACATTCCTATGCAGATGCGCAATCTACAACACTTACATGACTTAAGTATTTGCAATAAAAGGGAAACTTTCGGCAGAAAGAGCAAACTTTGATTGAGATATTTTATTAATTTAATATTTATAGAAATTACTAGAAGATACAAGAGACTGAATTCAAAAATGCAGTATGTCCAAGTACTTTTCCAGAGAAACTAAATTACATTACTTACATAAGCATTGCTGAAGATAATGAGATTATACAGAGGAAAAAACTAATCTGCATGCTTTTGCTGGTTACTGCCCAGCACTCGTTTTCAAATGCTCGCTTAAAGTCCTTGACCCTACGAAGTCCTCATTAAGTCCGCTAACTAACTACTCGGCTGCAAACTGTACAATATCTCAGGAAACGAGTCTTTAAAATTTGAAATCTCCGCCTCGTTTAACAGGCATCACTGAAAGCCCATTCCTCATTCATTAGTCCATCCATCTTCACGGGGAGGGATATGGGGAGACATTAAGCGACTAACTGCCCAAAATTAAATTTCTCAAACTCCGTCTGAATAAGGTCTGACAGGGCATGCGCGGCAGACGAGAAGACCGACGTTCTAGTTTGGAAATGAATTAAAGGTCATCGTGGCCAAGGTGAGACAACAGCTTCCGCCTGGAGCGGTAAATTAATTTTCATATTAGAACTGGGATGATAGGGCTTCTCGAGTCGTGGTAAACTGTAAGCGCAGCGGTTACAGTGAGATGCAGGGATGGGTCCCATTACGATCGTCATCTGGCGATCATTTCCATTTGTTATTTAAACCGAACCACAAAACTTTTACAGCTTATATAATAACCATATAAACTTCGCAAGGATTCCTTTAGTTACAAAACGTGTAGACATTTCTACTGTTAGACTATTGTTAAAGGAATGCTCATTAGCAGTTCTGAATTGCCCTAGCAACAGAATTACGAACAGGGATACAATAGGATATCATACACCGTGGTTCTTTAGTAAATTTTAAGTAGTCGATGGCCTTCAACGAGAGGCAGTAATTAAGTTTTAAAAGGAAGATTAGCATTGTACTAAAATAGACATCTGATTTTATTCTTTTCTTTATTCGCAATATATCTTGAAAATTTAGAATTTAAGAAGCAAAGGTAGTCAATAATGATATCATCTGGTATGTATTCATATCTTATTGAAAACTGATGAACAAAACTGAGATATGGTAAAAAATGAAATGATGAAAAACGTCCTTAACTGTAACTGAATAAATAATTAAAATGCACGTCGTATCATACAATAGCACATCCTCCATTTTGCAAGTCACAGTATTTATCCCATTTGTGTACTGTCACTTGCTTTATTGAAAAGTATTTATTTCATTTGTTATTATTACCATTTTAAATTTTTGTGTAATTATTTTGATTTTGATGTATGAGTACTAAATTCTTTCAGGTATTTGATTTGTTAAACGCTCCATCAAGTGATTTAGGCCAAGAAATATAGATGAAGCAAGCTGCAGATTGATCATCTGCTCTAAATTTAAATTCTTGAGCTAAACTTCTTGAAAAGTGAAACTGAAACCTAATGGATCGACTTAGGTTTCACTCACTAACACAGATAATTCATAGCCAGCAAAACTTAAAAAACAAACTAACAACTTTTAAATCTAACTATATAAACAATGACCAAAATTAATTGCAGTTAAAAATCAGACCTATTCAAACCTCATGCTCATATAATTAAAATTTTGCCTGTCTTTCCGAATTGGCGAAAACTCATACGACGAAGAAAACGAAAAATTCTTCTGGAAGAAGATCAGTGTGCAATCACTCGAGAGCTTGCTAAGGATTTAGATGTTAGTGCCATGTCCATTAGTCGCGCATTGTATCGCATAAACGTGACGTGCAACGTTGAGCGTTCATACGTTGAGCACCGCAGTTGCGGACTCAAGCAGATAAGGACAGACGTACTCGGGCCTGCACTAATCTGCTCGAATATCAACGTAAGAACAAAACTCTGGACCAGATCGGTACTTGTGATGAAAAGTGGATTTTCTTCAACAGCACAGGCCGAAAAAGTGGATGGTCTATGCACTATGAGCGCGTCCGCAACGTCGCAAACCGCAATTTGGCTAACGAAAAGATCATGCTTTGAATGTGGTGAGATTACCGTGGTATTATCCACAAAGAGTGTCTGGAAAAAATTAAAATCCTCGACAGTAAGGTGTACATCGAGATGCTAGTCCGTGTTGACGCTGCTATCAGGGAAAAACGTCGAATTGAGTTCCGGAACAAAAGAGTGATGTTTCATCAAGATAATACAAGATCACATGTGTCTGCAATCACTGACTGGACTCTGTATGGACTCAAATGGGATCTTTTGCCACACCCACAATATAACCCCGACATCGCTCCTTCAGACTTCTACCTTACATCTACCTGCAGCTACATCTTGTTAGTGGTATATTTCATTCTGCAGAGAACGTCCGAAATGAGACTGATCTGTTTTTGGACTCACAGCCATCAAGTTTCTGAACCGAAGGCTTTGAAACTCTACCAATAATGTTGGCAGAAAATCATATGTATGTGTGTTGATTACTAACCGTACTAATGATAATAATTTCATGTTTTTTTTAATTTTATTAAGAACTTTTTTTTGGCAAAACCTTTCGTTACAACCAGATATAAACCTTTGCTTTAATTTTATAAATTTAAATCAATAAATTTCATCAATGCCAAACCATTTCTTAATTTCTTCGAAAAAAACTAGAACAAATTTTAGAGTTAAGAATTAAGAAAGCATATTAAGGAATTATTCTCTAGTTGTTGGTGTACGTAAAATAATAAAATCATGCTTTCGGAAAAAGGCACGGGTCATGTTTTTTTACTGAGACACTCTTGAGTTTATATGCCATGAATATTAGACTTAAAGTATTGTGATCCTGGTATGGATTTTATTTTATTGTCATCTTAAAGCGAAACGAAACCTCTTCTTTGCCTTCGACAATAGGGAATATGATTGATGACAAAACTGCTTTAAAAACTGAACTTATTGATTTTGTTTAAGTGGCCTTATTTCCTCGTTTTTTTAATAAATCTTTTTCTTTTTTTACCCTTTTTGAAGTTTATATATATATTTCCGTACTTTCATCAGAAATACAACAACAGTATGAATTATAAGTTTGAAATACGATGCTTATTATTCATTAAAGCTTCTTATCATTTATAATCCCAGTAAAAATTCCCATTAAAGAAAGCTGAAATGCAAGAACATCGTATAAGAGGATATTTTCAGCACTATAATCAAGTGCTTTTCAAATATCTAATTGATGAGCGCTTGAAATGTTTGTTGTAGTTCAAGAGAACTGTTTGTAGTTCTATATAAAAAAGCATGTTTGAAGTTTATATTTTAAGCTGGTTTTCCGAATATTCAAAGTTCACAGCTTTAAGTATTCTTGAAGCTATGGAAACATAAACGTTTCCTTTATCATTTTGGTAACTGTGATTGTAGTTTAAAGCACTTGATGTTGGAAACATTTTCGCTAAGCAATTCAATTCTCTTAGTCCTTCTCTTCTCCAAATAAATGTGTGCAAAACCGATCGAGCTCTGTTACTTACCAGCAATTATAATTATAATTTATCCTAAATATTCATGTTTAAAACAAGCTTGACAGCCTAAGAAAGCTGTGACATTAAGATAATAAATATAGTCGTCTGTTAATAAGCAAACAATTAGAAAGTTAAGCAAAGGAAAATGTCTGTAAAACAAATGCAAACTTGTCTTGCTTAAGAACTAATAGAATATTTTCCCACCATATATATGGGAAATAAAAGGAAATACTTATCATTCTGCTGGTATTAAGTACAAAAATGTTACATAAAATGAGTTTTTTTTTATTTCCTTTATATTCAAATCACTTATTCCATAACATTATTTCGTATTTTCGATAACAAATGACTAATCGTTCGAGACATTTTCTCATTTTATCAGTTTTTCTTGCTTGTTTGCTTAGAGAAATTTATAGATATTCAGTATCACTGTGAGCTTTAGCGATTTCCATTGCACATATTAAAGTTTAAAAAAATTCTCATCTTTTTACTTTCTTGTGCGAAGTAAAGGAAGTATTGTAATCGCGAAAATTTTCGGTATCATAGTTCAACGAAAATATCCATTTTGACTGCTCTTAAATCCATTTTAACGATGTTTTTGTGTGAGATCTCTACGTACGAACAGAATAAAGAACTCTTTTTTCCAAAATGGATTTTAAAATGGATTCAAAGAGGAATTTTTTCGTGCCATCTGTACGTACATACGTATGTGGGTATGTACGTATCTCAGAAACTTATAACTCAAAAACGATTAGCCGTAGAATGTTAAAATTATGTATATGGGACTGTTATAACATCTAGCTGTGCACCTCATTTTTCTCATCTGTAACCGAAAGTACCAAACGTATACATCCTTACCCGACATTAAATTCTTTAACTAGGATATTTCGCAGCCATTGGTCGTAGTCATTTACTTCCAATTACGGATGTGTTTTAAATGACGAAAATATTCCTAATTTGGCAATGTCAAATTTTAAAAATAATCATGTTCGGTAGATAACGAAATGGAACTTTTAACGCGATCACCCGATTCCTGTACTTGTATTTGAGAAAGTTTTATAAATAAAATTCTAGGAAGTTTAACTTTGGTACGAGAAAAAAATGACCGGGATATTTAATTTAAAAAAATGCAATTTTTGATGTCATTTTCAATTTGCTTTGAAGAATCGGTTCATTAAGTTAAAAGAATTTGAAGAAATAAGTTTAAATGAAGTGCAGCAAAAAAATGTATATAATTTAATAGGCCATACAAGGAAGTCATGTGGTATCCACACCAGGTTTTTTATGCAATAAATCTATGCCGAGCGCGGATTTGGGGAACACGATTTCACACATATGCGTTATGTTAATTGCTTCTATTTAATTTGTCCAATGCTGGTATTTGCTCCTGCTCTGGTCGAAGATTATTCAGCAACACTGAATGTTTACTGGCATCAGCTATGAATAGAAGGTATCAACAATTTTAAAGAATTTTCATCGATTGAAATTGAGGCTAAAGAATTTATATACATCTCAAAAGTAATTGAATTTTCATATATGGAAGAAGTCAGAATTAATTGAAAAGTTTTAAATGTTGTATGATGTTATAAACTAGTCGACAGTGAAAGCAGTGATCATGAAGAAGGTGAGCATTGTTGAAAAGGACACAGTAACTGTTGGAATTTGCAATAGAGATTGATCTAAATGAAGAAGAGGATATATTATGATAGGCATTGAAAACGATTGCGCTTCTTACACGAAACTTTCAGACTCGTTTCGGTCACTGCCCCAAGCAAAAAATTACCAGCTTTTTTTAAAAAATAATTCTATCATGTTCTTATTAAGCAGTAATAAAATTCCTTCAGTTAACAGTTTGTTTTTAATTACAACACTATTTAGATTTGTTTAAATTTCGTATACATTCTTAATCTGAATTATACTTAACACATTTTTCTCATAGGAAGTTAACTTTGTGAAACGTGATTTTGACATACGTACATTATATGATGTAACTCCCGCATTCACCAAGCGTTTGCTGCGTTGTTATATAAATATTGTTGCACATTTATTTTCCATTCTTCATCAAAAATTAGAAAATGACACATACTTGTTTAACTGCTCGTTAGCCTATCTTGTGTTGTAAGAGCTGGAGGCTGTACATTTTGGAGGCTAATGAGAACGAGTTGGTGATAGATAACGCTGCTTACAGTATTAAAAAAGCTTCTCTCCTTAGACATAGAGGCTGGTGAACGTTTGGGACTTTGAGCTGAATTTTTCAGATCTTTCCTTTAATGTTTCATTAAATACAATTTGTTGCGAATATTGCTTGGAATGGTTGCTGCCACTCGTAATTAATACCATAGACTGCATTTTTGACGACCAATAGCTTCATTATGATGTAAAACAATGCTGATGAAAGGCATGTAATTTGAATCGGTGGTAAAGATGCCCTGAATATAAAAGATCATAAAGAAATCTCATGCAATAAGTTCACGAAGACTATTACGCTGCCTTCATATGCCTAAATTATTTCATCTTGGCTAGAATTACTCACAGCTTCAAGATGTTTAGTTGAAAACCTTAATTTTCAAGTTAGAGGACAGACCTCTACCCTACTCTTCCACGTTTCTACGTTTCCTTCCTGCCATAGTCTAGGTTTATTGTTGGAAGAACAATTTTTACATAACGAAAATTTGATGCTTCACATTTAACCCGACAATAACTATTCCTCCAAGGCATTTAATCGAATCTTTTATTGACTGAAGACAGTTAGCGTTCACTTCGGAAGTTAGTTATGGCTATTATCTGAAATGCTACAAATATTCAGTTTAAATCTGCTATCTATTATGATATGATGCTAGGGAATCGCATTTTGCTCTATTCAGCTTTAACCTTTTTCAGTGCATTAAATTTGAAGAGATATTTATAATATAAACTTATAGTTTTGAGAGCAAAATAGTTTCATTGTGTCCTGGTCTTAGAATCGAAATCAGGTCTTCAGATGACCAAATAATACGCTCACGAGGCGCATACAGGAAGAATGCCTTGTGGAATCATTAGGTATTTTTTGAAGCAGGAGATGGGAAAAATGTGCAGTGCCATCGCCGGGACTCTAACCTGGACCTTTTGAAGACGCTCAGAGTGTGCAATCGTTACGCCACGAAAGCATGCTGGAAGGAGGGAGAATATACCTCGTAATCTTTTATACCCTGCATTCCGTTTGCACTTATAACGCTGCTAAAGAGAGAGACGACACAGAGAAACCGATTCGAGCTAGCGATAAATTTTCATACACTACTATTAGTTCAAGGATAATAGTGGAGACATTATTAATTAGGGGAGAGAAATATCTTTGATATATTCAATGAGTTCTCAACAGGAACCGAAGCCAAATATTCAGATACTAGAGGTATAAGCTGACCACTGCACTACAAGAGTACTTGGGAGGAATATCTTTAATACTTTACAAACCACTCAATTCTTTTAAGGAATTAAGTACGATTTTCATGCCATTCTTCGAATAATAATTCGAGGAAAAGCATACTTATTTCGAATTTGAGGTAAATCTAAGCGAAAAAGTAATTTATGACATTTAATAATATAAACAAATAAATAACAAAAGTATGACATAGTCTCAAAAATGTAACTCACAATAATCTGGGTATAAATTATAAAATCAGTTTTAATGTACTCTTTCTAAACATGCAAACTATTTTAATCACATTTGAGATAACTTTTTTCTTCATCTCCCAATCCTTATCTACATTTCAGTTTTTGTTTTCACCTTAGCCATCCGCTTATCTCTAATTCAGTACATTGATTTAACCAAATAATCTCACTTTTAAAATTTTTAAATTGAAAAGAAAATATCGAATTAAAGCAAAGCTATTTAAAAAATCAAAATTTGTATTCTAATGTAAATTTTTGCAATCAAGTATTTATCGTGAATGGTTAATTCCGTAAAAAAAATTTAAAATGAAAAGAATACGTATTTTAACTCCTAATTCAATAAATTCTAAAGTAAGACTCTCTATGAATCCTGAATTAATACGTCGACCGTTCGCGGAAATTAAAATTGCTTCTATTTAATTTTGAGCAATGCAGCTGAGATTAACAAGATGCGATACGTGACACAGAACTTCTGTCATCCAAATGTAGTTTGTTTACAAGAGCATGACATAAACCTCTAAACAGACAAACCAAGATGGCGTTTAGTCCCTTGATGTTACGGACAGCTTCGGTGGCCTTATATCTTATTAATTAACTCTCTCGTGACAACACCATAATACCAGACGCCCGGCTAGGGTTTTAAATTGGTGTAGCGGATTTGCCGACCTCTGACAACACGCTGGATGAAGGTTTCTTGTCAACCGCGAGAAGACTTGACTCCGCTTTTAAAAGTATCGTCTCACGCCTAGACAGGTTCCATATATTTTGTGCTCATCCGGCTCAGAAAATAGTTCTACTAATTATGGCCGGCGGTAGAATGCAAATGTGTGCTCTGCGAATTAAAATTTAGAATAAACGAAAGTGTTATTTCATTTCCAAGAATAAAAATTTTGGTGCAGTTGTTGCTCAAAGGGAAAATATTTTATTACGTTTATGTTTTATGAAGAAATGTCAGAAATGGCATCAGTTGTGAAACATTTCATCACTTAAACGTTTTTCAAATATAAACTTATTAATGATGTTTTCTGTGTCTGTAATTCTACTAATACTTTTCTTTGTTGTTGTTGTTCAAGAATATTCTAAAGTTGGTATTATGATGAAGCGGACCGAGGTTCTTTGCTTTATTTTAATTCATTTTTAGTATTAATATAGTTTTTTAATTGTTTGTGATCGACTTATTATCGGAAAAGAATCCCTTGTTTTTTTTAAACCCCCAAAAAATCTCTTCGAAGTTTTGTTGTTTCCTGGTAGTGGATTTTGCTTCCTGGCCAAGTATTTAGAAAATATTACCACTAGAATCTGTTACAAGCTTCGCATGCTAGCGATAAAATAAAATAAATGCATAGTTATGCCTTCAATAACTTAACCTCTTTTCTTGAATAAGTACATAAGTTTCCAGATGGTGTTAATTTACTATGAAATGATAATAGAGCGATATGTTTCTAACACTCGGTTTAGCCATTTTGAATAAGTCATTTTAAATATGTAATTTTATTTTTTGTGTCTCTAATTTCTGGCAGATTAATTTTTAAGCTAAGAGACCTTAACCTCTTATCTTAAAACTGCTTCAAGTATTAAATTCAAATGTGTAGGTCAAGCTCAGATTCCCTTTTTTAATTTTAATCTTAGGAGTTTTTTGCATTTTTTTAAGTATTTTTACTTTTTGAAAATTTAAAAGTAATTTCCCGACATCTTAGACTCTAGTCTAAAATTTAGAGACTGAAATTTATTTTAGAATCTCCTACATATTACGTCACAAGTCGAAATTACGGGCAAGAAATGGCAGTTCATAAGCTAAGTTTTAAGTTATTTATTCCAACGTTAACTCTGTTTCATAGCTAAAAATATGCCGGATAAGTGATTACATTATAGGTTATAGGCAAAAGTGTTCATTAGAAATGATACAGAATGACTCCTGCAACCCTTCATTGAACCCAGATCTTAATCCATATGGTAATTTTGTATAGGATCATGTTAAAAAACCTAATTTCATTGACGCTCGGGTTTCCTTGAAAACCTAAAATGAACAATAACGCATAAGTTTAAATCTGCAAATATTAATACATTGCAAACGTAACACTGGGTTTGGAACCCAAATTTATATATCTATGACTGCAGATATAAATTTTCTTATTCCTTAATAAAGTAAAACTTGTTTTGTGACGTTTAATAATCTCTCACAGTTTTTAAACTGCTGTCTTTTACTTCCCTTTCTGCTATTGTGTCATGCTGTATTCTGAAGACGTTGTTGTCTGAATGTATAATTATATTTTGTTAAAATACTGTTACGAATTATGTATATATGCAAATAATTTTAGTGAAATTACATGTAGTTTGTATTATCTCTTGTATAGTGTAGCATGAAAGGCCTCGAAATGATAAGCATTATCGGAAAATAGAAATACAGTGGTAAGACCATTTATCATTGAAGCAAGGGCTATTTCCCTAAATTGGGGAGATAGTACCAAGCTTGCTATGGTTTTATCACCACATTTGGCGAAATATGTTGGCTACTATTGGGTTACATTTTGGTCTGGTCCATGTGTAACTGAAAGTAGTCCGATCCCTATGTAACTGCAACTGCATCTGGCTCTGTGTAATTGCTACTGTATATGCCTTCCAGCAATTTCGGGAAATAGAAAGTACTGGAAATTTCTTACAGACAGGGAACAGGGCGGACAGATGAAAACTATATAATTGGAGTGGCCAAACTTCATGATAATAGGGGTCGCATGGTAGAGTTCATGAAATTTCAAGCGCCGCAACTAGATTTTCCAAGGGTTGCAGATCTATATTTATACCATTTCAAAAATAATGAGGCAGATTTTGAACAGAAGGAAACTTTTGAAGATTAATTCATGAAAATTTCATACTTTTTATATGTGTTACATATAATTTACTTTAATAGGGTTTACACATAAATAGATAAATCTTATTTCTCTTCTACACAGTCCAGTCACATTAATGTGACCATCTGTCAAAAGCCAGAATAACCACCTTTCGCAGAGCGGACTGCTGCGAGACGTGCAGGAAGAGAGTCACATAGGTCCCTGAAGGTGTTCTCTGGGATGTTGAGCCATGCCGACTCTAATGCCGTGGCCAGCTGCGCTAGATTACGCGGTTGAGGATCCATGGCGCGAACAACTCGATCGAGATGGTCCCACGGATGCTCGATTGGGTTTAAGTCAGGTGAGTTTGCTGGCCAGGGGAGGACGGTAAACTCATCCTGGTGCTCTTCGAACCACGCACGTACACTGGCAGCTGTATGGCACCTCGCATTGTCCTGCTGGAAGATGCCATCATCCTGAGGAAAAACAATGCGCATGTAGGGGTGAACATGGTCCGCAAGGACAGATGCGTACTTGTATTGATCCATTGTGCCTTCCACAATGATCAGTGAACCTAGAGAATGCCAGGAAAACATTCCCCAGACCATAATGCTCCCGCCTCCAGCTTGGACCGTTCCGGCAATGGTTGCAGGGTGGTTCCTTTCAGAGGTTTCACGCCTTATACGCCAACGTCCATCTGTCCGATGGAGCATAAAACGCGATTCATCCGAAAACGCAACCTGTCGCCACTCAGTGGACGTCCAGCTGCTGTACTGGCGTGCAAATTCTAGCCTTCGCCGTCGATGAACAGCAGTCAGCATAGGTGCACGAACCAGGCGTCTGCTTCGGAGGCCCAGACGCAGCAATGTTCGCTGAATAGTACTTTGGGAGACACTTTTGGTAGCCCCTTGGTTCATTTTGGTGGTCAGTTGCTCAACGGTAGCCCGTCTATCTGCCCGAACGCATCTCCGCAACCGTCGTTCGCCTCTGTCATCTATGGCCCGTGGTGCACCACATTTGCCACGTCGCTGATTTTGGACAGTCCCATTTTGCCATGCACGGTACACTTTTACCACGGCGGCACGCGAACAGTTCACAAACTCAGCCGTTTCGGAAATGCTTCCACCCTTGGCCCGAAAGCCAATGATCATGCCCTTTTGGAAGTCGGATAAATCGCTTCGTTTCTGCATTACGCCAACGATTGAAATGTTTTCCGAAGCCCTCACACACCCTTTATATACGCTCAACTGCACTGTGCTGCCACCTGCCTTCTGTGATTGGTTATTTAACTCTGACATGGAAAGTACGTGGTGGTCACATTAATGTGACTGGACTGTGTATATTTAGAAAAGTATATCGCAACAAAATTTGAAACTATTCTACAATGCAAATGAGAGTTTTCCCGCAAGAAAAATATTTTTCTAGTTCTCTTTATTCCCCTCCATTTATATTTATTGCTGATTTTAGTAGAAGTAAATTGAAATTGAAAAAAATATGTATTGATCTTTATGAATAGAACAATGTAAACATTTTGCGTTTGAGTGACGAATAAGTCATTAATTTTAAAAACAGATCGAGTATTTTCCTTCATTTTTAACTCATTTTCTATCTTTTAGAAAAAGTAAAATAAGTGATACGGGACAGCGCACATTGCAGAGAGACTGCTATTCAGTAAGCAAAATATTATTTAAAAATGTACTATCAGCTTTTTTAGGCTTTTGTTAAAATTAGTAATTTGGGTTTCCCATACCATTAACATAGGACTAACATACCGTCATCAAATTTAATTTTAAATAATTCAATTAATTTATTAAATGCCAACTGGATCATAATTTACATTTCTTTTCTTAAATTAGGGCATTCGAATCTTCAAATCTCCAGAAATATATATTAAATTCCAAACATTAAATAGTAAAGCTTTTCTTACATTCGAATCTTCTGAAAACTGCCTAGAAAAATCATTTTAATTCTGAACTTTGGAATGAATTGATGCCCAGTCTAAAAGAATTCAATTAAGAAAGGGCGAGATTGCAATTTTAGTGGTATATGAATCATTATTGTTACTTATGATGGCCTCGAGTGCTACACTATTTCAGTATGGTATTCAGCGTAATGTGCCAGACGTTTTAAGAATCTGTCCTCTCAGGCAGGTGGTCCTAGTGTGCTTTGCCATAAAAAACTAAAACCAAATGGAAACCTCATGTATTTTGCCATATAAAAATAATAAAAACTAATAATAATTTATACAAACAGAATTATTTGCAATTTTGTTTGTTATGCTGCTGATAAGTGAGAGGCTATCAGTTTGAAATTGATTAAATTATTACGTACCTAACATAATTTAAGAAATTAAATGAGTGATAATTAATGAAACGTAAATCGCCTGATTCCTGTTTCAAACTGCAGTTACATTTCAGTAATTAAACTAGTTTGTTTCAAGCCAGTTGCATTTAAGAAGCCAGCCCCATCAGAGTTTTGAGGGCCTCGGTTAAAGCATCGGAGAACTACAATTTTAAATAATGAAAATTCATTGAAAACTGATGATCCCTTCTGTCTGATATCGTATATAAGACCGAAAGTAACATCACATTTCAGCTGAGTTCAGAGCAATGACAGATCTTCGAGTCAGCTTCGCTTTTAGATACGTTTTGCTTTGCATTTATCTTCAACTTTTTTATGAAGTGGGAACTGCTGGTTGTGCTCTCACACTGAGAAGAGCTGTATAAAATACTTTTATGTAAAAAGTTCCAGAACTGTAAAATGGCTTTATTTATTTATTTTAAAAATAAATTTCATTAAGCTATAATAAGTTTTGTCAATATTCATTCCATTACGAACCCGTTCATATAATAATTTTTGATGTCAGAAGCAGGATTGAATGTATTGTTGGTGACAAGGTATGATAGAGAAGCAGCTAAGCGATAGTCGATGACAGCATTTGCTGCATTCTAAGAAACGTCGATGACAGCAGAACTGCATTCTAAGTCATAATCTTTTAAGTGACATCAAGTCCGTTATTGTGTCACCAGGAAAGAGCTACTTCCCAAGGTTTAAGTCGTAGAACATTTCCGCCATTATCTCTA
>KK120296.1:30494-45073 GCA_000611955.2 Stegodyphus mimosarum
TTCGAAAAGCTGAGTAACAGCAATGAAGGCTAATGATATAAGAAAATTTTGTTTCGGTGCTTAAACTGGAGTTACATGACTGAAAAAGATACCTTTCTGATGTAAAGCTCCCATTTGATAAATTAAAGACTATAAAAAAAGACCTTTGACATCTTTTCAATTGTTGTTGTGTCCATTACTACATGGAAGAATGATTGGCAGAGCCTACTCCGAAGAGAGGTTGGACTTCTATTTTCCACCCCCAATTTTGAGGGAGAGCACCCCGGGGGGGAAATCCAGGGGTCTCTCACCCCCTCCTCTCCCACCAATACACACGAGAGGACTTTCGGCTCGCCGCATATTTAAAGTGTCGCCATGCCGCACCGACACTATACATCTACAAACATCCATGTCTTCTCCGGGATTCGAACCCGGGCCCTTCGGTACTGTAGTAGGCTCCACTAACCACTATACCATCTGGGCGACTTTTCAATTGTTTGCACCGGCATATATGAACACTTTTACACAATGCTACTAAAACTTTAAATTGGTAATTGACATGACTCGGATTTTAATACATTCATATCCAACCCCTTACCTCTGCGATTTACAGCAAAAATACCTTCCGAAGAAAAGAGTGCATATCAAATGTCAGTTGGAAGTACTGTCGCGAAATACAGCACCTCACTCGCATACCCATTTCAGTCATCTGACTAGAGTAATCATGACTATCAGCCCTTACGCGCTAGTTTCAATCCGATGTACAGACATGCGTGATGAAATCGTTGCAGAACCTTTTCAAACTTAACAGATCAAATTTCTTATTCGCACATTTCTTTATCAGCTTGCTTGATATTCATCAGCTGGGAATCTAAGAATGGTCAGACAGCAGTGAACTAATCTTGCTTTTATTTCGTAATTATAATTTACTGGTGAGTTGCCTCCATTTCTGCTTCTAACATTATTGCTATTATTTTTATAGCGGCTTTAATTATGTTATTTTCTTCATACCTTTGCTGGAAGAAAAATAATTTTTATCTCTAGTATATTGAACAGTACATTTCGTTGTACAACACAGAAACTGTCTTTCTATAATTATTGCTCGTCTTTAAAATCATTTACAATCAACTCCTAATTAATCGATGGCAGATTTACCGGATTGAGGATTAAGTGTGCTCTGTCTTAAGTAATTATTTGTTGAAGAATGATATAAAAATTACTATCACTAACAAACAGTGTAAAAACAAAGCTGTCTACCAAGAACATCAGAAGCAAAAGGAAATATTTGGTATAACGGTACAGATAACAGATGATATCTGCCAGATGAGCTCTGTCAAGCAATGAAAAGTTCTAGTAGATTTTCTTACGTAAGTCTGAATTCAATGATATTGCAAAGTTTTGTAAATATTGTTCCTTAATGCCATTCATAGTTTAGTTTCTTCATTACTAATATTTTTTCTATTATTCACAGCGCTTTTGTTTCGGATATTGATTTAATTTAATCTACAAACTGAATTGCTTGAAAATACAGGTAAACGGATAACAGTATTGTTACTTTTTTTCTTCTTCTTCTTCATACGTAAGTACGTTAAAGGGTTCGGGGATTTGGAGTGAATAACAACGACGTCATTTGATGCAGTATCGAAACACACTTTATTAGCCAGTATTTTTCAACACAGCTCCAAAATCACTTATACAGTCGTCGAAGAACTACAGTAAACACGCTGGAATAATCAGCAACACAGATTTCAGAATAGGCTACAACGGTGAAGACAGCCTCACTGCAAAGCACCAGAGTACAATTCCCGACTCTGCTCGGTCTTTCTCGGAACTTCACGTACTCTCGAGACTCTCCACGCTACAACTCGCGATGCATTCGACGATAACTAGAGTTCAGCTCCCGACTCGGTTCAGTCGTTCCCGGAGCTCAACACACTCTAAGATAAAACTCGACGATACACTAAGGGACTCGCTCGATGCACTCGACGACCAACTCAGCACTAGACCACGCACTGACTTTGCGTTGACTCTTAACTGACTGGATCTCCGCGTACCAGCAAGGTTTCTCTTGTGTTCGAGAACGTTTCGGGCTAAACGAGTAAGAATTCGTTCCAGAAGGCTCTCCGCGTCTATAGCATTTCGCCATTTTTGTCGCCAAATGTCGCCAAATGGGCGATTTCTCGCCAAATATGGCAACCTTAAACCTGCTTTGCGGGGAAGCTATCTTACCGCCTGGATATTTCGTAACAGTATTTTCTGATAAATTATTCTTCTTTCTTGCTTTTATAAATACCCTTCGAATTAACCGTGTACGTTTTCTGAGGTATTACTGTGATTAACCGGGAGATGACTGTTGATTAAAATATCCGAATTCCTTATTTTCACACGTGGAAAAGAGAGTATGCAATAGTGTATAGTATAATTTCATTAGTGTACAGTATACATTATAGTGTATATGCTTTAGGTTTACTTAACTTGTGACATATTAGGTGATACTCTAGTACACCATTATTGAAGTGTTATTGATTAGTTGTTGGATTATTGCAAATGAAATACCCACTTTTAAGGACGACTTCCTAGCAACACATGGCAAGGTCATTTATATCACGTTTGTAAAATTTAGTCTCTGGATGAAATTTTCCACTACCAGATAAATTGATACATCACTGGTAATGAATCGAGTAGCGGAAAAAATAATAATTTCTTGACGATATGTTAGTAGAGTATGGAGACGAGGCACAATACCTTAGCCCAAATTCTTGATCTGTCGTATATGGTTGTCTACCGCACATGGTCGGGTGTTATAATGAAGCAAAAGGACTCCATGTCTGATAACAGATACTGGTTGCTTAAGGCATACTGTCTCATATCTGTACAATATAGAGCTGCATTTATTATTTGATCTCATGGAAAGGATGAGTGATATCATCAGCAGAAGACCTTCATGCAATAAACAACGTTTCCTTCGTATGAAAAAATGCTTTTTGAGTTTTTTAGAGCGTCTTTTTTTTTCCCAGCCACTGCGATAAACATGTATGAATGTCGTAAAATATCCATTTTTTTTCGTGATCACAATTCATCGCAAAAATCTTTCTTCCTTTCTTCTTCTTAAAAGAGAAGAGCAGGTTTTCAAATGCTATGCTTTGTTTTCATCGGTACTCTCGTGAGTCACTCATTTGTCTTCTTTATTGCCAAATGCCACAAAACAGCTAAAAAGCGTGCAGTTTAGTGTCTGTGTGATCTCTTGTACAATTTACCTTTGAATTAAATTCTTTATCTCGTTCATATCAATTGAGGAAGGAAAATGACCGCAGGTCTCCCTGTGTGTCCTCAAATCTCCTGAGGAAATTATTGCAAATCAACAGTGAGTGGATATATCATTGGTTGTTTTCCCACTAAACTCATTATTGATGCTTTTTCACCGCAGCTGCCGCAGAGTTTCCTAACCTGATCTCGTAAAGTTATACCAGTTTTAATTGATGATGTTCAGGACTAATTTAACGTCATTTCAATGTTTAACATCGTTTCATGTTTAATTCAGTGCTTAATATCCTTTCAACGAAATAAATACTACAATTTTATCATTTATAAGTGACATTTTTACATGACAAAAAAAGATTTTATAAACCTTTAGCACTTGCTTTCTTCCGCAAAAACCTGAGGTCATCCGCTGACCATTTTACTTGCAATAACTCAATATTACTGCATTTAACATTTCAAATGTCTTATAATATACTAGACAGATTTAATCATATTCATCTATGTTATGAAAATATATTTCTCTATGCAGCGTTCACTGCTGCCCAGAGTGTCACGTAAGCCTTGGAACTTTTACCCACAAATAATGGCAGAGATACTACTATAGGCTAGTGTTTTAATTTATAATTTGTTTTTAATTTAATTTTTTTTCGCATCATGTGATCCTAAATGTAGATAGCTGTTTGCCATAAGACTTTTAAGCAAACCTGTTTAAGAGTGTACGGTTATAACGAAATATGCATCGATTTCTAAAAGAAATCAATGTATTCTTGAGAAGCTATATAGTCTCGGTGAAACTGTAACGATGGGATCAAAATAAAATTGTGCGATACTATTCCATGTTACCAAAATACATTTGAAGAGTGAGGATGTGATTGATGACGTACGAAAGTCATTTATGTTATGCATACTTAAGTATCACACATGTGACGCAGCATTTGATATGCTGCAGATGCATTCGAAATAAGGCAAGTTAAGATCAAGTCCTGATAATTTTTGTCTGTTTATTCCTGATCTTTTAAAATAAACTGATTTCATGTTACATCAATCAATCTGTAGTTTTGCTATTGCTTAATAAATACATCATATTGCTGAAATAACTTTGTTTCGTAACAAACACTTCCAGGTAAAATTCTAAATCAAGACCAATACAATGAAATGTATCATTTAGAAAATCAAAACAAATCCACATCAAAACTAACATCTGATAAGATCAAATCAAATATTTGTACTCTATAAAAGAACGTATAGAACTAGTGAAAGAGGATTTTGTGTGTAGCAGTAAAACGAAATTGCATAGGATTCTTCCCTTTCCAGCACTAGAATCAGTTTTTGTATGTAGTTTGTTATCGTCAAAAATATACAGTTTCCACAAAGAATATAAACACGAGAAAATAAAACCACTGCTAAGTCCCTGTTTCTGTTTGCGAATAAACTTTCACAAACATTAGTAATCAAGAAAACAACAGGGCACCTGAATTTTGCAAAAGAAAACAAAGATGGTAGGAAGTTTATTCGTCTTAAATTTTTGCTTAAGTTCCTTAATGTTGTTTTAGAACACTCATGAAAAATTACTTCTGTGCTTTAACCAAAAGTTCATAACTTTACCTGCAAGTAATCTCATCCTCATGAGATTCTAAATAAATCATGAGTAGTCTCATATTTCTGAAAGAATGTCTTTCGAAAAGTTTGGAACTTTTTTCTAGGATTTAAAATTTCGAAAATGTTACTTAAATGTTATTTTTTAATGATAGACAGATAAGTTTGGTAATTTAGTATCCTAACTTTATCAGCAGCTATTTCTAGCTTAGGGAAAATATCATTATTGAAAATTTTCAAGTAGGCCTTTGTCTCAAACGTCATTTTTCAATAATTCAAATAATCTTTTGAGTTTGCCCTTTCTTTTGACAGCTCTGAATTTTGGCAACATAAGAAATACCACACGATTTAGCTACATTGCAAATGATTTCGCCCTTTTTTAATTTCAAGGAAAATTCGAATAATTTAATTTTAAAAGTTAAAACATACGAAGATATGTTGAAGTATTTCCTCTAAAAATTTAATTGAGAATTTTACTAATTAAAGGAAAATACAATGAGAGTTGAAAATGTAGGAAATCAGAGAGCAATTTTGTAAATAATGGAAAAGTAAAAAATACTTAAAGTATTTATTGTTAATTAATGCTGCAATGCGGGGAATTTTATTTTGCAAATATTCTAATAAAAGGTATTTTCAGAGGAGGTATCATTTTGTAAATATTCTTAGTGAAGGTAAAGGGCTCATTTCTAAAGGACAGAAAAGGATGAACCAGAACGTCAGTTTATAAGGTATTTTCTCACTCCCTTTTGCATTCCTTCGTGGTCTAACGGTATCACACTCGGCGTGTATTCGAGAGGTCCGAGTCCCGGCGAGGGCACTGCTCCTTTTTCACATTTTCAGCATCAAAATAATCTAATGACTTTACAGTGGGGCCCGAACTCAGAAAAAGTGGTGGATGGTGATTCTTCACCACCAGGACTTGGCGGTTACGTCCCTAATCTCCAGTCGCCCTTTAAAAGGGAGAATATATAAGGTATTTTCCTCCTCCTTTCTGAATGCCTTCGGGATGTAACGATAGCACACTCGGCGCGTATTCGAGAGGTCCAGGTTCGAGTCCCGGCGAGAGCATTGCTTATTTTACAGATTTTCAACATCAAAATAGCCTAATGACCCTACAAGTTTTGATATATAGGTAAGGCCTACATTATAACTCATGGACAAGCGGTGGTATAGCTGTCGCATTTAACAGTTTTAAACTTTCATTATTCAGTTATTAGGTTTGTCAAAGCAAAAAACATGAAAACTATGAATTGTCTCGCCGAGATTCAAAATCAGGATATTCCGACTGGTTGCTGGACGTGCTTTCTAATTACTTCACGAAGACACGCAGTGAGAAATAAGCACAGTTGCTTCATAATACTTTTTTCATAGCAGAAATTTAACCTCTTAATAGGGTTAGGAGACAACAACATTCAGTTTCCATTCTATATTGCGTGATTACATTAAACTATTTACCACAGGATTCTTCTGACAATCCTTAACATTAAAGCTGAGAACTTAGTTGTGCAATTTAACCTCAGTCCATTATAAATTCTTAAGGCAACAAACAGTTTAAGAGCGTTCGCAAATATTTATTTAAAACTCTTAGCTTGAAAATACAACTAACGAATAGAAATTCGCTTCTGGCGAAGGAGTTCAAAAAGATAACAAGTAAAATCAAAATAATACTTTAATTAAATGCAACTGCGACAGTTTACAATTAAAACTAACAATCAAGTTACAACCAGTGGAACATTTTTCAGTTGCTCTCCCTTATTTTTCTACATGTGAGATGCTTAGTCGGAATTTTTTCTTAACTGTAGATGGAAGTTCTAAACGTAATTTGCTAAATTTAAAGTTTATTTAAATTAAAATATTTGCATTATAGAAAAATATTAATCGCATGATTACATTATAGTTTAGAAGTTGGAGAAAATAGAAAAACAATTCTCTATTTCTCTTTCCAATATCACCACTTGAAGTTTATTAACTGTATCAAAAATTACGTATTCCTAAACTGCAGCGTGTTGGAGTTTGTTCGAAACAAGAAGTTAAGACAGCAGCCAAATAAAATCATACCTACCAAATAAAATATACACACAAGTTTTGATAAAATATTCATTATTTTAAACATTTTGAAAACAATAATAATATTTTTTCCTTCAAAATAAAAGGTAGATTTTATAGAAAACACATACATATACCCACAAGAAAAACATATCATCATAGAAATAGCCAAAATTTTACATTTCAAAGCTCTATGTTTTATCGCCTATTCAACATTTTACCTCTTCTTTTGAAAAGGAAATCAGAATTCAAGAACTGATTTAAAAACTGGATGTGAAATAAAAGATATCAAAATGGAACAGAAATTTAAATGGGAAGACCATGCAATTTTAGCGTATTTTGTACAACAGATTTGTTAGAATACTCTGGTATGATAACATTTCAAAACTGTACTCTCAGTTTCTAGTTAAAAAACCAAAATAGCTTGAACTAATGGTGAAATGTAAGAAAATCATGTATATAAAAGTGGTTAGTCAACAGATTCTGATATGAGCTGGCAATCTTTAGGAAGGAGCATAAATTGATAAAGTTTTATTCACCTGAACTTTAGCTGAAAATACCATATATATTATATACCATTATTAAACAGGTCACAAAAAAATCGGAAATACTGGTTCAAAGAATGTAAATATTGATAAAATATTTACGTAATATACTTCAACCCCTTCCTTCCTGTTCTATGCATTTCTGTACTAATTGTTTCCTCATATATTGTTAAACTGAATGAAAAGCAAATTTTCATAAATATGTATACATTTTGGTTTATCCTCATTGTTGAGATCTCCCATAGAGGGCGTAGTTGTGGAAGAATAGTTTCGATTTGGAGGAGAGTTGGCGTGGGTGAAGTAGTGTAATTAGTTGTGTAACGCATACTTGCTATGTAACTGTACTGCAAGATTTGGTGGCAACAATTTGAAAAGTGGTTCAGACTTTTAATATTTCCAACGCAAAATCGCAAAACGAAAACAATAGTCCTTCAGGAACAAAGCCCCTTTGGACTAAAAAAAAAAAAGAGAGAGGGGTCTAGTTCTGTATTTCCAGTTTTTCTGAGCCGATTGACTAAATGCAACTTGCGTTTTTCATGTCTCGAAAGCGCGACACATATTGGATTTATATATAGCGTTCTTGTAATATAGGTATTTTGACGTAAAATCGGACTTTTTCTGAAATGACATGCCAAATTTTTTCCATATTTCTATTGTACGACTCAACTTATGCCAAAGTGCCAAGTTTTGTAAAAATCGCTCGAGTAATTTTTAAAAAATTAGCTCTCAAAATTTTATCTCCTCAATGTTAATTGAATTTGATACACATTTATTAATATCTCTTTTTTCATTAAACTTACTTGATTCCATCTTCCAGAATTCGAAATTTAGACACACTGAAAAAATGCGCCAAGACAAATGTTTGAATTTATCTGTAAATTTTGTTTCAAATTTTATAAAATTTAATATTTAGGCACAATTTGAGTCGTAGAATCGAAATATGGAAAAACATTGGCATGCCATTTCAGAAAAAGTCCGATTTTGTGTAAAAATACCTATATTAGAACAACGCTATATATAAATCTAATACATATCCTAAGTCGTGCTTGCGAGACATGAAAAACGCAATTTGAATTTTGTCAGAATTTGAATCCAGTAGAACGGGAGATATAGAACTGTCCCCCGCCCCGCAGTGTATGTATCAGACTAAGACAGAAGAATTGACGGACCTTATTTTGAGAAACTGCAATTCGAGTTTGTAATAGTTTGTGCATTTAACACTGTTAAGGTGTCTGAGTAAACTGTCCTCTATTTAACACAGTTTTATAAAAGAATCATAAGTTAGAATAACTACGAAATCGTTACTTAGCAAGTTAGATAGTTTGCTTAACTCAAATAGAACACAAATAGAACACGATTCAAAGCTGATAGTCCTTATAAATATTTAAATTGAAGTATTGAAAAATAAAACTTACAAGAGGCTCATTCATAAGTCTTAAATATGTCCAATCTTACCTATTAGGCAATAATAAACAGTAGGACTATATTCCTAAAGGAAAAGTAATATGCTGAAAAAGAAATGAAGCACAAGTACCACCGCAAGTACAAAATCTCTTTAAGACTTCTGCACCAGAAAATCTCCAGCCAGCCAGCACATAGGTAGAATCCATTCTCACCAATATATATCGTCCGGCGTTCGTTTGTTCTTGATGTTGCCGAGTTTCGCTATGCAAAAATGAGACTAATTTATTATAACAGTTTGACTGCAGATATCAAAGAAAATCCAAGTAGTTTTTTTTTCCTTGTCCAACAATCAACGTTGATGTAACGCGTGCATCACTTGAATGCTGGAAACATTAACCATCTTTTGTAACATTTTGAAATGGTATCATCTACTACGGCATATGTAATATTTATGAGAAATAAACACTTCCGGTAATTTCTGCCTTGTGTTCCTTCATTTCTTGTACCTCTATTCCCACTTTCCCCTGTTGTTTCCGGTCATGGGTTGCTATACAGTTCTCTCAGGCCTTTGGATGCGCCCTACCTCTTTTTGAAGTCTGTACCAATATTTACGAGACACCTTGTATAAGATTTTGAATACCCCTCACGGGATAGAATGTTGCCCTCACGTTATTCATCTTAGGTTCATGTCGCCTTTGTTTCTTATCCGCTATTAGATTGTGGGATTTTACTTATTTAATTCAGTGTTCAATCCTTGAACCCCACAAACACTAATAAGCGAATAATCGCTTAAGTGTGTAAACAGAGACGTAAGACTGACGAAGGGCTAACTACCTTTTATTTCTCAGAATAAATATAATACAATCAACTCCTAACTCGGAGTGTACAGCAAAGCCTCCACTTGGGCTTGAACTTAAATTAATATAAAATTAAACTTAACTAAGCTTAACTAAATCTAATTGAAAGCTATCAGGATTCTAAAAAGTTGGCCTCTAAATCTTAATCAAGTCGGCGAAGCCAAACAAAGGCCTAAAGTACGGCCGAGCGTAGCAATAGCTTAGAGAACCGTAGCCAGAAGGCAGAGGCGCGCTAGTCAGAAGCTCAGGCTCTCTCTCACGAAGTCGGTGAAACATCGACTTAAATGTTACTCTTTACTCATTTGCATTAACCGCGTTTCTGAAATTGCATTCTGGTAGGAAACTGTAAGCTGAAACTAGAAATAATAGGAAAGATGCATAAAATAACTGCTAATAAAATTAGGATAAACCTTACAAGATCTTACTAAAACTATTAAATGGTCCTGTGTTCATTTACTGTTTAGAACAGTATAAATGCTTCAAAAGCAGAATTTAGGTCGATCTCGCTCAGTTTTCGTAAACATTCGTGAAATCGGGAAAAAAGGATGGTCATTTTCTGAAAACTCATTATCGAAAAATGACATAATCGATATCAAAGAAAATACCAATTCTTACGAAAACTGCTACATGGTGCCGTATTAGTTCGCTAGTGTTCTATTGTTTTATTAGAGCTTGGCAAATTTTGCATAATTCACACTGAATTAAAATAGCAGAACGTTCGCTGTCTGCCTGAGATTTCAAGAAACCTACCCCGTTCTCTCCTCGTTCTAGTAAAGCCCAGTAAACGCTAGGTACTTCAGCTAGCCATTTATATTTGTTGAATGATAGAATTTCCTTTGAGTTTTTAGTCTGTAGTTTGAAGGTTTTCGTCAAACATTTACCGTTTGCATTACATTTATCTTATTAAATGGGGCTTCATTTGTTTTATCAGCTACGCTACCTGGCAGATCGTCAAATCTGAAAGCTTTTTCGTGTCAGAAAGAATGTGATTTTTTATTTAATGTTTAATTATCACTAATTTTTTAATTTCAAATGATAGCTTTACATTGCTTATAACGAACTTCTCGATTCGCGAACAACACACATGTTTCTTAAATAATAATTATTCATGCCATAAGTATAATTATCAAAAGGCATTGCCAGAGTTTTTAAATCCCCTAAAATGTCAACATGTTAAGAAAAATATACTTTGAAATCTCAAAATATTGCACTTTAGTATATTCTGCATCTTAAAAAAAGTGCTATTTACTCTTAATATTTTCAATAAGAGACTTTTCTATAGACAACAGGTTTTTGCTGATAAATTTGACTTGAATATTAACTTCCACATAAATAAAATAAAAATATTTTAATGGCGGCGTAAATTTTTGTGCTTTCTCAATGATAGTTCAATCAGCTTACAAAAGTAGTCGTTTAGACAGTGTTGCCATCGATGATTTATAGTTAATGGCCAATTTTAAGGCACTTATGAAACAATAAAAGTAACAATAAAACCAACTGAAGTACACTGCGCAAAAAAAAAGGGGGGACAGTTCTATATCTCCCGTTCTACTGAGCCGACTGACGAAATTCAAATTGCGTTTTTCATGCCTCAAAAGCGCGACTTAAAATATGTATTAGATTTATATGCAGCATTGTTCAAATATAGGTATTTTGACACAAAATCGGACTTTTTCTGAAATGACATGCCAATTTTTTTCTCCATATTTTGATTCTACGACTCAAGTTATGCCAAACTCCCAAGTTTTGTAAAAATCGCAAGACTAGTTTTTAAAAAATTAGCTCTCAAAATTTTAGCTCCTCAATGTTAATTCAATTTGGTATGCATTTATTAATATCTCTCTTTCAGACTGAAAAACATTGCGCCAAGTTAAATTTTCGAATTTCTCCGTAAATTTCGCACCAAATTTTACAAAATTTAATATTTAGTCATAATTTGAGTCGTAAAATCGAAGTATGGAAAAACAATTGGTATCTTATTTCAGAAAAAGTCCCATTTTGTGTCAAAATACCTATATTAGAACAAATAGATAACCTAAGTCGCGCTTTCGAGACATGGAAAACGCAATTTCTGCAGTAGAACGGGAGATATAGAACTGCCCCTTTTTTTTCGCAGTGTACCTATCAATGTGTATTTCAAGCAGATAAAGGCAGAAACCTAAATGAAACTTCATTTGCTACTGATTAAAATGTTATTATGAGTTAGGAGAAATATAGTTTTACTCAATTCTAACGCTTTTGGACTTCTTTGAAAAGCATTCTAAACCTTTCAGTTAAGGGCTTTCACCGAACTTTTATGCTTAACTAGTAAGTCAAGTTCCTCTTGCTATTCCGCTAGCTGTCAAAGTTGTTCTTTCACTGTACAAGCCAAATGAAGTTGATGGTGGATGCAGATATTGTCGGTAGCAAACATGTGATCACACAAATTGGCACTTTTAATTTCTCATTCTATCTTGTGATGGCAACCCAGCCGTCGAAAATATTGAACACATTTGTAAACTTCTCTAGTGGGACCCATTGAAACCAAGCGGCAAAGAATAGCAGAGCTATAAGAAAACCAATTAGTTCAGTTTAAAATCCTTTCAACACTTGCCTACCTGAGTTATTAAAGCAATGGAGCTGTAGTAAGACAGTTTTCAGATGCAAGATGATGATGCAAGGTTAAGAGCAAGATGGTCTTATGGTGAAACGAATTGGATTCGAATTCCCTCAAAACAAAATTCACAAATTTCATCAATTTTTCAAAAAATATTTATTAAATTTCACTAAGTTTTAAAATTTAACGTAACATAAGACGTAAAAAATCAATTAAATCACAAAGTAGTAAAAAATACACGTTCAAATCGTGTTCCTTGTTCATAAAATAAGTTAAAAGGTATATCAGATATGTCCTTTACGTTAAGCCTCAACATAAAATGTATATACCACCTAAGCTTTGGAAATACCTTTTATTCATACTTCTAAAATTCTTTCTGTCAAAGAAGATATACTGAAAGTACTTTCAGAAAACTATAACTTATTCGATAACTTCCAGCGTCCGAAACCAATCTATTATCCCCTTTTATTCTATTTCCTGACATTTTTTTATTTCGTTTGCCACAAAAACATCGAAAAGATATAACTATAGAGATGTCTTCAACTAAAAAGATTTATTTTAGTCTATTTTTTACCCCTTGGAATTCTACAATGTCGAATAGAACGAGCCGTGTCCTTATAGGTGCGAGTTTATCTCTTTTTATCGTCTGCAAAGTTTTCGACCAATTGGAATCGAGTATCGTTAAAGGTTTAGAGCTTTCTGTGGCCACATGACAGCGACGATTCGTTTTAAAGAAATTGAAGTTCTTTATTTTATTTCTCTTTAAAGCAGAGGGCGCTACGCACAGTAATATATGTCATTTTATGTTATGAGGCGTATAGATTTGTCATGCTTTACAGAAAGCACTCAGATATTCGAATTATACCTCGTTGAAAAGAAATAAAGAAAGTATTAAAAATACAAAATGAACTGCATTATTCAGCGCAACTGGTATTGAAAAGCTGTCGCGTAATCAAACGCAGTAGAGTGATGACTTTTTTTAAGCAGGAGGCGTAAATAATGTGCAATGCCCTCTCTGGGACTCAAACCCTGGAACTCTCGAATACGCGTCCAGTGTGCTTCCAATTATACCACGAAGGCATGTGGAAAGGAGAAAGAAAAAAAAAACTTCTGTTCCCTTTTAAAGGGTGACTGGGCATTAGAAGACCCAATCGCTAAACCCTGGTCATAACGAATTAGTTCACCAACTTTTAGTTCGAGCACCACTTGCAGAGACTTCAGAATTTTTCCATGTCAGGGAACGTGAAAAATGTGCAATGCCCTAACCGAGACTCGAACCCTGGACCTCTTGAATACGCATCGAATTACACCACGAAGGAGAGATAACATACTTTATAACATCTTAACGTAAAATTATGGTTTTCGAAAATGGGTATGAGTTAACGTAAGTCTGTGGATTAAAACTCTACTTTGAATAAAAGTTTTTTACAACAATGTTATCTGAATATAATATTGTTTTATATAATAAACACAAAGAATCATAAACCTATGAAGGTAATAAAGAATTTATACTGTATGTGTCTCTTTTTTTAGAAATATTTATGTACATGTTAAAATCATTAATAAGTGCCGAAATATTTACAGGTGTCTTCAGAATATGCTTAATTCTGCTATAAATAGGCAATATATCTAGATATATATTCGGCAGTATACTTCAATATGCTCTAGACTGCTACCTTGAAAGAGCCGCTTGCTGGCATAAAATCGTGAAGATAATGAGTTAATATCCAAGGCTTTTTAATACCTGCCAAAAATAATATCCATCAAATTATTCTCAGAATTGCATTGTTTATGTAAATTATTTTGATTAAAAAGAGATATCCAACAATTATTCGTTAGCATTTATTCCAATAGTTTATGAATATCAATATTATGAATATCAATAGTCCATAAAATATTAGTATTGTTTGATGCCTGAAAAATATACCTGCGAATGCATATACACTAATGAAAAAAATATCCCAACACCAAGAAAGACTTGTGTTAGATAACCAAAATTTGGTAGGCGTGTTTATACATCTGAAAGATGATATCGATTCAAATTTCGCGCATAAGTTTGGTGCTAGTAGCGCCACTCAAAACTTGCAAATCAGGTTTGCTTTAAATGCGTGCTGTAAAGTTCGTAAGCGTTATTTATCTTTGAAATTTGACGTATTGAGTTGATATTAGTCAAAAGTGCCTTTATAAAGATGAAGAAGCCATTATCAACAGCTCACCGAGTTTGAACGAGCTGGTGTAATACGGCTACGAGAAGGCGGATTTTTTTTTCCGATATTGCAGAAAGATTTGGCAGGA
>KK120296.1:45110-65065 GCA_000611955.2 Stegodyphus mimosarum
GTCCACTGTGCATGACTGTTGGGAGCAGTGGTCAAATGAAGGTACTGCTGCAAGAAGATCGGCCTCTGGGCGGCCACTTAGAATACTGAGAGGGAAGACCGCCGTATTCGGCGTACAGCTGTGGCGCATCGTACTACGTCTGTGGCAGAAATTCGATCAATGAGAGCTTCGAGCCAGATGCCTTATAGCGTGCATTCCACTGACTCCAAGCCGTTGCCGTTTGCGATTTCAGTGGTGTCAAACCAGAGCTCATGGGAGGGCGGAGTGAAGATCTGTTGTGTTTTCTGATGAAAGCAGGTTCTGCCTTGGTGCCAGTGATAGCCGTGTGTCCGTCAGAAGGAAGCCAGAGGAACGCCTGCAACCAAACTGTCTGCTGCCTAGACATACTGGACCTACATCTGGAGTCAGGGTCTGGGAAGCAATTTCCTATGACAGCAGGAGTACTCTCGTGGTTATCCCAAATACACTGACTGGAAATTTGTTCGTCAGTCTGCTAATTCAACCTGTAGCGCTGCCATTCATGAACAGCATTCAAGGCGGAGGTTTCCAACAGGATAACGCTCCCCCTCATACCGCTGTTGTAACACAACGTGCTCTACAGAGTACTGACATGTTACCTTGGCCTGCGAGATCACCAGATCTGTCTCCAATTGAGCACTTATTGGATATCATTGGACGACAACTCCAGCATCATCCACAGCCAACATTGACCGTCCCAGTATTGACAGAACAAGTACAACAAGCATGGAACTTCATATCCCAAAGTGACATTCGGCACCTGTATGACAACTGTTAAAATTCTGGAAGTTACACCGGCTGTTAATGTAACAGCATTTCACGTTTGAAATGCATTTTCTTGAGCTTAAATTAAGCTGTGATTTTGAAAATTTAATCAATTAAATATGTTAACTAGACAAATGCATTATCCAAATTTTGTTACTCTACAATAACTTTTCCTTGGTGTTGCGATTTTTTTTACTTCAGTGTATATTCTTTATATTTTCTGTAGAAATTTGACTTATAATAAAAAGACGTAGTTTCGAGGCAGCAACATTGCAGAGTTTGGGCAAGTATACTACAACCTCTGCATCTGTACTGTAATATTTTATTAATATAATGGGGGCAATACGGCAGCGATTCTTCTTGGAAATGAGAGACTTAAATGTTGTGTCATGATTATGAGTACTTTTAGCTACGATTCTTGCAAAGCAGGAACAATTTTAGTTCGTGATGGGGGAAAAGATGAACGTTTCCTATTTTTGTCCACCGAAGAATGTCGACAGTGTTAAAATCAGAAAGCTGTGCAAAATATGAAAGATGTTCAAGCTCACTTTCATAATCTTCAAAATCCACTCTCGAAATGTTCAACTTGTAACTTGCAATATTTGAAGTCACTTATTTTTAACATCGCTGAAAGTAAATACTTATCTCTCTACTGTTATTGATAACATTCGAAATTATTGAAGGTTCCTAAACAACACGCATACACTGGGTTTCATTTCCATTTCCCAGCTCCTGTACGTCAGGAACCCTTTAGTACCATACCTAGAACGTCATTAAGTGACATCATCAGCTGAAGAGAAAAGCCGCAAAAGACGATTTTTAAGAACTTTAAAGCTAAATAATGTTTACTAACTATTAGGAATCTGATTTTCTGCATTTTTAAGTGGTGCTGTTAAGAGGAAAACGCGCATTAAAGAAAAGCAGCTAAAGAGGTTATATGCTATCAGATTTGAGCCTTAAAACTCTTTTACCACCCTCATATTACCACTAAACTCCAGATGGATAAGTTCATCAGATGGTTGAATTCAAATAACATGCATATGTTCCATAGAATTTCAGATTTGAATTCCTTGTTTATTTAGCTTTCTAAGATGCTTTATATGCATACAACTTTGTGCAGAATTCATGGTTTTAAGATTATCCGCCAACTTTGCCAGATTTTTTCTTCTCATGTGCGAATTAACAATGGTCTTAAGCAGGGTAAGACCATAAATCACAAAAGCTTTAAAATTAAGTAGTTGACAACTGTCTTCCAAAAATATTAGCAATCTTTATGAAATAAATAAATAAATATTACTTTATGCATAAGTAAACGTATTTGTTAAATTTGTTGAAGAATCGTACCAGAGACAAAAATTCTTTATTAAAACTGCCTTTTTGAAATCTAATATGATCGAAGTATCTTGTTAGTTGTACTTTTATGTTTATTCTGGATAACATTTCTTAACTGCTTTACATTAAAAATCCCTACATAAAAATAAATACCTGAGTAATGAATACATTAAAATACACAACTGTTTAAATTTATTGAAAGATTCGTTGAAACATTCTGTTATTTGACTGAAATCTATTTCGAGTTTTTTTATCTGCTTAAATTTATAGTACTGTAGCCAAAAGAAATAAAAGCGGAATGGAATTTCGATTTGTAAATTGAAACGACAAGAAAGAACTCGATTTAACCTTTCTTCTTAACTATTTCTGAAGGAGCAGCGGCAGCCCTAGTAATGAACGGTTAGTGGCATATGTGCCAGAAAAAGAAAAAATATAAGGGAAAAGGATCCATAGCAGAATCATTAGGAACCTTGACCGTTAATAACAATGCTGTCGGAAGCCATTCTTTCTGAAAGTATTGACATCTCGGTGCGCCGCAGTGCTAACATACGACAGTCGTCTGTCAAGCCGAGTAGTTTTTTTGCTGCTGCGGAAAGTACACTATTTTTTTATTCGTTGTCTGAACCAGCACAATATATCGAAAATGTCATTGAGGAATTGTAATAACCAATAGAAGTTCTGCTTTACATACACCTATTATTTATGACTTTTGCGAAAACTTATTTACGATATGCTAATTTTTTTAACTTCTTCTTCACAATATCCTCAGATATGAACCCATTTAATGATAGATATTATTTCTCGCAGTTTCGTGCACTAAGTAAACAATACAGAATATCTAAGCAAACAGTTTGAATATTTTCCACATTCCATAATTTCCGCCTTAGTTTATTAATTAAGAAATGTACGAAAAATATCTCAAGAAGGAAACGAAGATTTCGAATGAGCATATTTTGGGGAGAAGTTTTGATAAGAGGGTAAGTTACCTGTTACATTCATTATTAAAGTTAATTCTTCCTTAAATCTTAACACATATCTACAACCACGACTCCAGTTATTTAGGATACATTAAACGATTTATTTACAAAGATCTGCAAGATGAAAGAATCCAGTCACTTATTCTTCACCTAGACCATGTACTGCCATGTTTTCCAGCGATTGTGCTAAACGTGTTGAACATTCATTTTTAGATTAGCTGAAGAAATATGTTCTATTCCTTTATCCCCACGAAGTTTCGTTCTTATTGCATTGGATTTCTGCTTTGAATCATCAATGTATGGGGTTTCACTTATTTAGTTCTAAAGTTTTCACTTAGAACCCCACGAACACTAACAAGCGAATAATTGCTTAAGTGTGGGAACAAAACACGTAAGATTGAAGAAGGGTTCATAACTCTTTATTTTTCAGAATATTTACAATCAGTTCCTACTTCGAACTTTACACAAAGATTCCAATCGGGCTTGAACTTAAATAATAATGAATTTAAATTAAACTAAACTAGCTTAACTAAGCTATCTGAAAGGTATAGCCGAAGCTATCAGAAATCTAACTAGTTGGCCCCTAAGTATTAATTAAATTGGCGAAGCCAAGCAAAGGTCTAAGATATGGCCGAGTGTAGTAACTAAGGAGAACTCAGCCAAAGGCAAACGCGCGCTAGTCAGGGAATCAGACTCTTTTTCTCTTTTAAAGTCGGCGAAACATGGACTTAAATAGTAATCTTTCTCATTTGCATTTTTGCGTTTCTGAATTTACATTCTGGCAGGAAATTTTAAGCTGAAATTAGAATAAGATAGGAAAGATACAAGATTTAAAATAACTGTTAATAAACTTAGGATAAACCTTACAAATTAAATGATAGATTTATCGTGAAAAGATCCTGAAATACCTCCAATTGAAAGAAAATATTTATATAAACATAATGTGAACCGAAGTTGGTGGGTATAACGAGTCACTTTCCTTTTTATTTGAATTCGGACGTCACTGAAAACGTGAAAGATGTTCAAACTACTCTAAAAAATTTCGTGGAATGAACTGGTGCATTTCCTCCTTGTACACGGCACGTAATTTGGAATACAAACTTCGAACAACAGAGGGAATTTAGTTCCGTTGACAGTCCTGAACTGCCAAGACTTTCACTATAACCGACGCCCAAACCAGCACCCATCTACATCCACTCTGATCATATAATAAGGCCAAAGCTTGGAAAATCAATTGAAATTATTACTTCATCAGCATAGAGGTCAATATCTTCATGTTATCATCTGAATTTGCTCAGCGCTACGCCACAACGATGTATACGAGGAGCACTTTTTAAATACCTTTTAATTAAATTAAAACATTAAATTTTTACATTTTATAGCAAATATCTATCTTTTAGAAGCATTTTAAAGCAAACCTCAATGTAAAAAATTCGTCATAGAATCAAAGTTATGGTAAAAAATATTTCTAATAATACAAAATAGTACTATAGTGTTCACAGAGCCAGATGGTTTGTTTAAATTTGCATTTCAGAGAACTATGACCTCTCGAAAGTTTTATTATTTTTTATTTTGCTCCAGAAAGTTATAAAATTATTTTCTCCTCCTTTCTACATGCCTTTATAGTGTAAATGGAAGCCTGACATCGAAAATTCTAAACGACTATATAGTGGCACCCAAACTAAAGGAGCTGTGGTGTAAGAGATTCTAAGATATTTTTGAGAGGAATTGAAAATTTTGAATCCTCTAAGTCAATGGTCTCAAACAATAATTGCATGCGGACCCAATGCACAATCCGAAATCAGCTGAAGGGTTGATTTCCCCCCCCCCACCGCCCAAATGAAAAATATTTTAAGTTTGATCTACTAAATATTTATTAAAACTTACTAAACGTTAGCAGTAATGACGTAAAGCAAAATATTCCAATTTATTACGCTTTATAACTCAAATCTATTGATAGCTAAGTATTGAAATTTCAAACATATTTATTTCAGATTGTTCAAATGCAATGCGATAACCATTAACTAACCTTCTTAAAATAAAAATGGACAAATTACGAAAGCTTTCCAAGTGGGACAATGTTTGAGAATAAATAAAAATAACCTATTCTCTTTCTTTTATTTACTAAATGTTTCTTTGAAGCATGCAAGTGTAAATAATTATTAATGCCTTTATTTCTTACTATATCTTTCAGCTACAACATCTCATGGCGTTTAAATTTTAATAAAGTTTGTAACCTTAGATAAAAACTGCTAGAACTATGCATATTTGCAATTTTCAAATTGTAAATAGATTCTTATATTTCGATTTAATATTAAAAAAAACTGAAACGTTTTGCATGTTACCTTTATTTATTAAATATCACGTTCTTCGCACTTAAACCGTAAAATTCAGTTCAACAGCAATATAGTAGCAAAATATTTAAAAGAGCATATTTTTAGAATTTCCGATACACAGTCTCCCGTGCTGGAGATAAAAATATTTTTTTTTTGTATAGTATTGCCATGGCTCGCTTTGAAATCGTTGAGTTTCTTAATCACAAATATCATAAATGTTTTATAAAATATGAAATAGATATTAAAAAAATTCCAAATTTGGGCTTCCAGATGCCCATATTCGGGTGGAAACGTACGTTATTCAAAATTTGATGGCTCTAGATACCGTTGTTTTATCCCAAAGCGAGAAATATACACACATTTATGAATATTCTTTATTATTTAATTTCTTTAAATATAACACAGGGCGATAATATTTGGTTGCAACAATTTTAAAAGTGATTCGCCGTTTATAATGAATCGACGCAAAATGCCAGAGCGAAATTAATAGCCCATCTGAGCTAACGCTTTTTTGGGCTGAAAATAATGCGTCGTTAAAGCATTTGAAGGTATTTGTATTTTTAAGTTATGATTCCTCAAAACTCTAATTTTCCGTGCTTTGCTAGACTAATTTCTCTGAAACCATTGGTCAAAATTTCAAGAGATTTTAACCAACTTTATAAATCCTATATGAGTACAGAATGACAAATTGCTAAGAAAATTTACTTTTGCGCGCAAAATCTATTAATATTTTATGTTGATGACGAAGAAAGTATTTTACATTTATTTCAGTTAAATTAATTTAATGCATAAAGCAAAAATATCTGATACAATATCAAAGATATCAAAACATGTATACAAAATTTCACAATCATAAACCAGTTAGAAAGATATTGAACTATAAAAATCTGTTACACTTTCCACATACTCTGAGAATTTAAAGACATTTAATGCCTTAATTCTCAAAATAAAATCAAGCCCATGTTTGGTTTGTAAATACAAAGCAATAAATTCCCTCCAAACTTTCCCTTTATACATTATCGCATTCTGTCAGCTTTACACTGAAAGAAAAGACAGGATCTGCAGGAACAGGAAATTGTATACACTTTACATTATTTTCTTTTATTTTCATTATGAGCTTTTCGAAAGCACTTCTCTTCCTGGATTCTGTTATTAAGTTTAAATACGTTTTTATATGATTTCAGATGACATAAAATCAGAAAAAAAATCTACAAACAATACAGATATACTCTTAAAAGAAAAGAAAGAAGCAAGTGCATTGTTAAAAGAAAATTAATGTAATCTTTTAGGGTACGATTCGTTTTATGATTATTTTTCACCAGTCATTTAGTTAAAAGTAAAAAGTTCTAAGGTTAACTATCATTTGACATGTCTCATTTGTAGGCGTTTAGAACTATTTCTAACGATTTTCCAAGATTAAGTTATGTTTAAAGAACGATTACATCTCAAAAAGCCTGCAAAACGTTTCTTTTAAAAAAAACTACCTAATGATATCGATAAATAATTTGGTTTTCAAATTTTATTTAAAATATTCCCATTACGAGAAAAACAATACAAGAAGAAAGCTGTGAGAGAAAGTGAGAGAAAGCTTTTATAAACAAAAATATGTAAGCTTTCATAATATAAGAAAATCTAAATGAGTGGAAGTCATTAAATAATTTTGCCTTGCTTTAAATATGTATATATATATTCTAATCAAACTTTGACAATACATTCTATTGTACTGCAAAGTTGAAAATCCAAGTTTCAATTTAGAAAACTTATTCATCCTACAAGTAAAAATGTATTTAAAGTATATTGCCATTATTGTTGCTTTTATTCCGGTCTTTTTAATTTCTTTTATCAAACAAGAGAAAATTACAATTACTCTTCATCCTCCCATTCAAATGCAGTCGTCAGTGTGGACCAATCAGACGCAAAGGGAATGACGAAAGAAAATCCGAACACCTGTTTCTGAACTTCCCTTTTACAACTCTAAAAAGATACTTCGAAAATAATTCGAATGACATAGAACACCGACTCCTTTGATGTTCTCCTCCACTTTAACTACAACTCCTGTGCAGTCCCACCCCTATCAACCCACTTCTACTTTAATTACGAAGTTTTAACCCTTTGAATCTGGCAACGCGAACTGAAATTTCCGTCTCTAATTAGCTTGTCTCCCTGTCTTCGCTAGATGGCGGTGTCGACACAATTGAGTAGGGTTGAGTAGAATTAAGAGAAAGCCAAAGTTGCAGACGATTCATCCAGTCATTCATTTTCGGTACGGTGAGTGCTTGTTGCAAATAAAAGGATCCTGATTTGGTAAAGTGAGACGTTGGCTAACGAACAGGATCCGTGATTGGAGGATTGAGTTTTGGAGTTGAGGGGTCGCATCCTGAAAACCAAGCTGTATGTCGAATCTCACTCATGTCCTCTAATTTCAGTTTTTCCTCAAACAGTGCTTCATTTTTGTTTCGAACGTAATTTTCTAATTCGCGCTAGAATTGTTATTAAATCAATTAATGGCGTTTCTGAAAATATTTTTAATCATATACAAAAATCTGTTTTCTATAAATATTAATTCATTTTTGAAAACTATGAAGTTTCATAGAAGGAATAAGAAGTCATTTCTCAAATATTAATTCCTAAATGTTCAGATACCTATGAATAAAGTAGAAAATAAGTGTTAGAATATTAAGATCCCTCATTTGTTATATAATTATATTTAAAAAATAATGCAAATAAATTTAAAACTCTTACATTTGCACTAGCTCTCAGAAATTGGAGAAAAAGTAACGCCGTGGAAGAGAAGCATATCAGTTTCACTTTAAAATTATAAAAAACTCAAAATCATAACAAATTCACTCAAAGCTGTATAGAAGAAGATCTATACATTTTAGGGGAATCTGATATAAGTCCTTGATCTTCAAGCAGTAAATAGGTCCTAACAAAATATTTTTGCTCCATACAAAGGAGTAGCTTGTGACATATTTCTTTGAAATGTATAAACTGTTACACAACAAACGTCATTCTAAATTGTATTTGCCTAATTTTAAAAGGAATAAACTCAGATGATTCTGTACCCTTGATATATGAAAATGAAAACAAGTAAATTTGATACATAATAAAGAGGAAAAAATTCTGGAAGTCAAATACTGGAGAAGGGATTTAGATACATGATGTACTTCGTACCACTATTATTTTTGGCATGAATTGCACTTAAGGTGCACATTATCAACCTCTGTATCGCTCTCTGTATCAATGTCTGTATCATCACTTCTCTGCATCTTTCAGCGAGTTCCGTGTTTTAAAATCAGTGGATGGAAGAGAAATAGACAGTTGTGTAGGTTAGCTCCAAATAAAGGTGTAGGACGTAGTAAATACACATCACATATTCTAGGAATAACTTTAAGAAAGAATAATATTCCCAAGCAGTCATTTTCGAGATCTCTGTAAATCCCATGATTATAAAATTACAGGGGGATGATTTTCTTTAGAACATACAGTAGCTATGGGAAAAAAGATTTTATCACGTATTCTCAGAAAGAATTCTTATCAGGTAGTTCGTCATTTGTATCTCTTTTAAATCCATAAGTTAACGACAATGTTTAATACTGTGTCGTCACCATCATCTTTGGCGTCAGAAGCAGTCACCACAGAGCCTTTTAGTAATAAGTTCTGACTTGACTTAACAGTTGGGTCTCACCATCCACTTATGTGAAAGTTATCATGAGACACTTAGATTATTTTACATTCAGAGAACCAGAAATCAGTAGTTGATATTAATATTATGGTTTGGAAGGTTATTGCAAAACATAAATGATCACCTTTCCCACATTCAGACTTTGTGAAAATTATCTTATGATAACCTTCTCCTAAAGCTTAGACTTTAGAGACACATTTCAGAAATCGATATCAGGCTTTTGTTAAGATTATCTAGGAATAATAATAATAATAATGAATTCTGACAAAAACAAAAACTTCAAAATAATGAGTAAGAAAGAAATTGCCTTCATTTTTGTCTCCGTCGTCTAATATCACCCTTGAAAAATCCCTGATTTTCATACCGTATTAAATATATAAAAGTCCTCGAAATCGAAGCAAATGAAAAAAGTAAACATAAAAATTCTGAAAACTTTCAGATTTTATATTATGCCCAAAGGGGCATTTGTTTTCCTTTACATACATATACACGTTTCGATTCGACAGCATTTGGGCTACTTAAGAACAGCATATGTTTAGAATTTCCGATGGACAGTCTCGCTCGCTCAGTATAAAAAATGTTTTTTTTTTCGTACAGTTGCCATGGCTCGCTTTGAAATCATTCATTTGTTTATCAAAAATTCGCTCAAGTTTTACAAAATATGATATACACAACAAAACAGATTCGAAATTCAAAATTCGGGCTTTCAGGTGTCCATATTCGGGTGGAATACTACGCTATTCAAACTTTGATGGCTCAAGATACTGTTGTTTTTCCATTATGCGAAAAGCATGCACACATTCATGCAATTCTTCATTATTTAATTTCCTTAAATATGATGCAAGGCTTTAATATTGGTGGCAACAAGTTAAAAAGTGATTCAGACTTTTAAAGTGATGCTAATAAACATAATAAACTCAAAAAAAGGCAAGCATCATTCCATTTACTGCATACTGTAAAATGCACACAGAAAATACTATAATGTTAGCAATTAAGATAGATCAAATACAGCCATTTTCTTCTAAATAAAAATTAAACAGTCTTGCTAGTGATACTTCAGATATGCTTGTGGAAGACAAAGAATTACTTGTGTACTAATTCATCAAGGTTTCAGGAAATAGTACTTGGTGTGCGAACCCTATAACCACTAAAATATTCCTCGAAAACTTTGAAAGTCTTAAAAAATCAGACTGACAAATTTCTTTAGTGTTCTTCATGCTTTTTTATTCATATGTTTTAAGTTCTCCAAGAATAGGAGTTGTATTCCGTATGAAAGATTCGTATTATTTTTGACTTTTTATTAAAATGTCCTCTGGGGTTTAAAGCGTACTGAATAACTTTTTCAGATCATCCTACAACTTCAAGCACAAGAATAAGTTTTTTAAACAATGTTGTTGATTTTGAACAAAGTGAATCCAAAATCTGAATATATTAAATATACTATTCTTTTTATTCAGTAAATAACCAAAATTGTCGGGCTTGGAATATGAATGCGTAATTTAAAAGGCAGGCAAATAATATTTAAGCTTGTACAATCATAAAACATTTGTCTACATATTTATCTTAAAAAAGCGTTTTTAGAATAGAAATAAAAATATTAATATTTAATTCTGCTTGTTTCGAATTTCATGTAGAATAGAAAAATGTGTGTCACCCGGGAAATGAAGAGATTTAAACCAAACCGTACAAGCATGAATGGTAAAAGTGGATTTACAAAACTATGCTTATGATATCTTTTTTGAAGTCTATTTTATTTAAGCTGAATAGAATGTAATCTGCAGAATGCGAGGTGCAAACATATTTTTTATTTTTGTTTCGTCATTTAAATCCATTTTCTGTTATTCCTTTTCTAAACTCTTACAATTTTCGAAGAAGAACAATTTTAAGAATGTAACATTTATGGGCAAAAAAGAAGTAAATGTATTTTCTTTTAACTATCCTTTGAGATTTCGATTAGAAACTGCAAAAATCAGCTGTATGTTTTTAAATTTAAGATTTTTTAGTTTTATTTTCGGGAACTTTTCAGAAATTATTTCTGAGATTCCCTATTGGGACCATTTTTTTTTCTGACGGTAAAATAGAACATAGGTTTCACATTATTTTACTGCTTCTGGCCTTTCTAACTTTTATCAGTTCCTTTAAAGTTTCTCCGTTTTTAATTTTAAAATGTTTCTGACTGCATTCCCCTGATGATTAAAACAAAAACTAAATCAAATTTTTCTTGAGGCTATGAGAAATATTTCTAAAGAATATTAAATTAATTACCCACAGATGAAGCTTGCAATATTTAAGACTGTTGTCTACAAGATAATATACATTACATTCAACCTGGTAGTAACTTTCTGTAAAAATATGTAATAAACTAAGAAATTACCAAATAATTATTAGTTACAATAACTAACAAACACCAATAATAAACCTGTTGACATTAGAGCACTTCAAATCAAGCTGATTATGGCATTTGAGCACCTCAAAAATACACTTCAAAAAACCATAAAAAAAACTTTCCCCTTTACTTTTGTCCCCCTTTCTGTATGCGGCCGTAGTTCTGTCGCGTTGTAACTGCACGTTTAAGCAAATGTGATTTCTTCTGTCTGAAACACGCTTCTCAGATGGTTCATCTGAGGATATGCCTGTGGAAGAGAAAGTTCATATTAGTGCGTGTGCGTGTATATTAGTAAGTGTACTTGCATATTAGTTTTCCAATAAAAACTTAGTTTCTCTGATACGCCAGAACAAAAATCATAAAAAAAAGGCCATTTTTTTTAGGAGATGTGTTTAATCTGTAACCTAGAGTTTTAGACTATTTATATACATTTATATTTAGACTATTTACATTAAATTAGTATTTTGTACTGTCAGCTGTGAATGTTGTAGAGTCATTAGGTTACTTTGAAGAAGGAGACATAAAAAATGAGCAATGTTGTCGCCGAGACTCGAACATAGAATACGGTCGAGAATGCCACCGTTACCTGACGAAGGCATGTTGTAAGAATTGAGAAAATAACGTTATTTCATTAATTGGCTGTAACCTCCTTAGATTATATTGTAACTACCACTAGCGTAAAACTACTTCCCGAATAAACTGGAATTATAAAAGACTTTCCAAAACCAGAAACTATTTCTCAAATCTGCCGTTTTCTAAAGATGGTAAACTTTTATATACGATTAATACCACATACAGTTAAAACGCAGCTCACTTTTGATGAATTCGTGAAGGATTCAGAAACGAACAACAAGTATTTTGTCCAGAGGAACGACCAGGCATTAGAGTTTTCAGAAGAACTATAAACTGACCTTGAATATCTGCAACTCTTGGATTTCACGTTCGGTCAGCAACTGTCCTTCATGACCGCCGCCTTACATTTCACCACTAAAGTGGCTTTTAATACCATCAGCGCGCAAGGGACTCAACCACCGACATTTTTTTTCCAAAACACTTTCAATAGCAGAATAGACTTAGTATTTTTGACAAAAGGTTATTACCCGTCTACTCTGCTGTAAAATACTTTAAGCATAACCAGGAAGAACAAAATTTCATAATCTACACGGATCACAAACCTTTAACTCAAATATTTCGAAACAAATCTGATTTCATGTCCCTCTGAAAACCCAGGCATTTAGATTTTATAGCTCACCTAAGCGCAGACATCAGGCGCGTCTCTTTCGCGGATAATTTGATTGCTGATCCATTATCTACAGTAAGAGCGGTGGACTCAGTGTATTTTACAGATATTGAGAAAAGTAACAAACTGAATGTGAGTTAGAACATCCGACAAACAATTCCAAAGCTTCCTTGCAACTTAAGTCACTTCAAATCTCACCTACGTTGGAAATTCTCTGTGCTACAAGTAAAATTACAGTTCGTCCATATGTCCCACTAGTCTGAGAAAAAGAATCTTCAAATCCTTAGCTAATCTTTCCCGTCCGGATATACTCGCGACAAAAGCTTTGTTCAGGATAGGTCTGTCTCTCCTTCTATACCAAAGGACGTTGCTAAATTGAACCGACAGGTTTGGACTGCCAGAGATCCAAGGTCATCAGGACATACGCTCTTCAACATTTCGCTCTACCAGCCTCAAGATTTCACCATATCTATTAAGATTTGGTCCGACCGTTACTTCCCTGTAAGGGATTTCATTACTTACTTATATGTATTGATCTACTCACCCGATGGCATGAAACATTTTCTGCCAAGGACATATTTGCAGAAACTGTTTCTAGCATCTTTGTTTCTAGGTATCATCTAGGTATCTGACGTGCCCTTTGTAATTATAACCGACTAAGTGAGACAGCTACTCTATGGTAGATTTACTGGGCATAAAGCGCATGCCAAAACTTCGTACCATCCAGCTAGCAATGGTTTAGTTGTGCATTTCTATCACTCTTTGTAACAAGCACTTAGATGCCATAATAACAATCGATGGACTGAATCATTGCCATTAGACTTGTTATGACTGTAATCAGCCTTCAAACCTGACTTCAGATGTACTACCGCTGAGTTATTGGACTGTTGCCCTATACGTCTTCAGTCTAAACTCCTTGTTTCATCTATTCAGGGCATCGCTGAGCTTTCAAATTCGGGTAAAGGGCTCCAGAAAAATATGCAAAGCTTTTCATCTACTCAGACTTCATCGCACTACAGCACAAAAACTTTTCTTTGCTCAAAGCTTGAGACTTGCTGTCACGTCTTTGCTCGGTACGATGCAGTGCGGAAACAATTACAACCATCTTATGATGGTACATTCCAAATTCTAGAAATAATTCAACATTTTACTATACTTATTTCTGATAAGAATTCGGTTATTGGTATCGATCGTCTAAAACCAGCCTTTCTTCAGATTAAAGCTTTAGCGCCTCCTCCTTGAATCCAGCAATCTCGGACATATTGCCGCCAGTTGCAGAGGAGATTTCAGCCTCAAGATCTACTGTTCCAACAGTTCCAAGTAAGCTACCTCCTGATACTCTTACTTATTCAAGCTATACTGTTAAGTTTCAACACTAACTACCTCTAACTCTCGTTCCTTTGGCCCCTGGGGGCGGCGGGGAACTGTAGAACCAGCGTTCCAACGACAACGTGACGCGCTGTAGCACTTCAATTTATTCCTTCCTTCATACGAAGCTCCAGGTGACATACGATGTTTTTAGTTTATCACACTGATTAATGAGAATGCGCGACTAGCACATTTTCAGAATTCTATAAAAGGAAAGTTTTACTGATAGTGTGACATTTAATTTTAACATAACCACACAAGGAAGAATTAAATTATATATATGGGACAGGCGATCCAAATTTTATTATACTTATTGCCAATTTCATTTTATATGTTATTTTCTCCCTCCTTTCCGCATACCTTGGTGTGTAACTGAATGCACGCTCGACGAGCCTTCCGGAGGCCCGGAGTTCGAATCCCGGCGAGGGGACTACGGATTTCTTCAGCTTCCTGATTTTGAAAATTTCTAAAAGACTCTACAACTTGTTAAATTAATATCATTAAACTAAATATGATAACACTGCACTTATATTCTTTCCGATTCTAACCATCTTGCCTGGTTTGCGCTTCTGAATTGTTTAACGACGCTGCTAAAATTTATATCTCGCTCATTGTTCCATAACAACAAAAAAATGCTTCTAATTGAAAGACCTTTAAAAGAGTGCATGCAACAAGGATGAGTAAATTTTGCTTTCTTGTTCCACTGTTGCTTAGGAGCTTACTACTATAAGGAATATGTCAAGATTTAATAGAATGATGAAATTGCTATGAATACAGCTCTCAACGGGCATGGGAAGATATAGCGATCTATGTCACCTTTATCCCCAAAAATTCAGTTATTACTATTAAATAGATATTTACGTCATCTTTTCCCCCGCAAATACAGTCGTTAGTACAAAAGTCTTCTTGCAGACATGTAAGGCCAACAACGAATTTGAAAGTTTCATTTATGAAATCGTCTGCGACTTTTTTAATACTGTTTTGCGGATCTAGTCTGCAACGAAGGAACGAGTAAAAGAATTTTGCATGAATCAAAGAATCCATAGTAAGTAACCTTCGTGATGGCCGATCACTGGAGGCACTGGCATCAGAAACTATTGCTCGTGTCCAGGAAGAAATATTTAATAATAGGAGATTTAAAATCACTGAGATAATATCAAGAATATATCTATATAAATCAACTGTTTTGGCTTTCTATATGATCGCCTTCACATGAGCAAAGTCTCAGCAAGATGGATAGCTCGATCTGTTTCAGATCCAGCGACGTATTGTTTACTGCGAGTCCTATCACAGCTTTACTAATCAAAGACATTTTTATCATCGATCGTAACTGGTGACGAAACAATTGTTTTGTGCTATTTATCCTGCATCAAATAAAGAATTAATGGAACGAATACAATCTGGTGAAGCAAGGCAAAGTAGTAGCAATCAACGAAACTTATCATGACCATAATTTTTTTAGACTATCAGTTTTAGACTTCTTTAAAGTCTTGACAGACTTTAAAGAAGGAAGCCAATCATTAATGGGAATATTATGCAAGAAATCTTCATAAGATGTGGAATAAAATTAAAAAGAAAAGGCGTGAAGTTCTGAGCCAAAAGAGTTCATCTTCTTTATAATAATACTACTGTGCATTCAACTGTCCTATCTAAAGACTCAACAAAGAAATATGGGCTGAAGGAGCTTGACCATTCCCTCACAGGACAGATTTAGCTTCAAGTAATTATTAGCTGTTCTCCATACTGAAATCTCACCTTCGTGCAAACAAATTTAGTGATGATGATGGCATGGGAAAAAAACAATTATGGAGCATTCTGAGGACAAATCTCCAAATTACCTTCTCAAGGGCATAGAACTGTCCTTAAACGAGTTGGAAAATGCATCAAAATACAAGGAGATTATTTTGATATTGGAAATATAAATTATTTTCGATTTCTACGGAGGATAAGGATTTCCACGGATAAGGCCACAAACTTTTGGATCTACCAAGCCAATATGAGATTACTTCCACTCTCTCGTAACTACACTGGGATGCAAAAAATTATATTTATAAGTTTCCGGTGATAAAGAATTAATTATCATGCCACGGATTGCTGTTTGGAGTAAATTGAAATTATTTGTAAATCTGTCAAATCTGATTAAAGTAATACCTGGCATGTTTATACTGTTAACAAACACTATTGATCCTCTAAAAAAAAGAATCTAGATCCTAAGGTTAATATTAAAGAACTTCTTGATTCTTTCCAAAAACTAGGCTACAGATTTAAAAGAAAAAGGACAGAAATAAGAATCGTAAAGATTATGATTGCTTTCGAAGAGATACATATTTGCAAAAGATCACAGCGTTTTTAATTCTGCTTTAAACAGCGTTTACCGGAAAATGTAAGTGTACAGAAAATTCTGAAAAGATTTTCAGTAGAAAATATTTTTAAAATCGAAAACAGTCAGTTACTCCTTTTTCAGAATGAATGAATTTCGATGAAGAAAAAACTGCCAGAATTGAAATTCAGCATAATAGCATCTATTTGATTAAATGGACAAACACTTTCCATATTGAAGACTTCTGGTCAGAAGTACTTGATCAAAAAGATGCAGGTGGACAAAATCATTTTTCTTTACATTAATCTTATTTAAGCCTTATTACATTTTTTTTCTTAGAATCTTGCAGCACTTGCTAATATTGCCAAATTCAGATGCAGAGAGCGAAGGCTTATTTAGGAAAACGATTATTGTCGAATCAAATATCAGAAACAACATGTAAATTGCTTAGCTTTCTCGTAAAAGCTTGCTGTATATTTGACATCCCCCCCGGGGGTGATTCAGGAGAATTCCTGGGAAGTACTGGCTAGGATCTGTACTTAGACAGTCTCAACCACGGGGGTATATAAGTCGACTTCACAGGACTAGAACCCGAGTTTATTCTCAGGTTGGTTCAGGCTTGGCAGGGACCGTACTGGCACTGTCGTGTCTGTTCCTCTGTCCGTGGTGGAGCTAGATTAGAGATCGCCGACCTTGTCGTCGGGGATTTGGCCCTCATAGTTCCAGTGGCGGGGACTGCTTGTCCCAATGCTTTGTATGGAGCCGGGCAGGGACTGTCTGCGTCGCCGATGGGGAGGGTCTCAGGAGCTTGGACACGCTCACCCCGAAAAGCAGACCCAGGACGGGGGTCCAGTTCTTGCGTTCTGTATATTTGACAATTTTTATTCATCTTTATATTGAAGTTTTGAACTAATTGGATGATTTCATAGCAAATAACTGAATGAATACTTTTTTTAGAAAACTATATTTATCGAGAGCTTTCTGCGGGAACTAGATTACTGTCCGTAGCGTTTATTGAAGAAATGAAATTATGAAAAATATCACGAGATCCGTTTATTCAGCTACTGAAAATAAGAACCAAGTTGAATTACTGGCACTGAAGGGTGTTATTGTTTCTGCTGCTGGTGGACTAAGCGTAAATGACGTTAAATGCTGGAAATGATATATTTTCATTAAAAAAAATAAATAAAAGTTAAAAAATTATAAACCGGAATCTTTTTTTATATTTATACTTCATTATCAATGTTTTTAATAATTCTTCTTTGGAATAAAGATACTGAAAATGATAAATAAAGTTAAATAGAAGTAAAGTCTTAGAAAGTAGAAATAATCATTTAATTTCTTTATAAAGTATATTCTCCCTCCTTTCCGCATGGTGTAACTGGAAGCACGCTCGACGCCTATTCGCGAAGTCCGAAGTTCGAATTCCGGCCAGGGTATTGCACATTTTTGAAGTTTCTATACCACTTTTACTACTTTTGCTTCCTAAGTAAATAAAATATCAAAAACTCCCAAAAATTATATCGAAAATTTTTCTTCTTAATAAAATAAACATAATTTTTCCTCTTTAAAAATTGTTTTTTAAACAGTCTTGCGTTTCTATATCCTAATGCCATCTAGTGGCTATTACTGTCAATAAATATTTTCATAATCCTCGAAAAAAATTAAATTAGAAGTCAGAGATTGTTTCTGCTGAGATATTTTCTCAAGAGAAAACTTCTTGCTTTCTTCTCTTCTCCTTTATTCAATTTTCTAAGGCAGCACATAACGTTTGTTGTTATTAAATCATTTATTTGTTCCGAACGTGACAGAAAAAGCGAAACACAGAAGAACCCTCAAGGAAGCAAAGCAAAACTGACTTAGATATTATAAATATTGGAGCATATGTGTTTTTCTCACGTAGCCTTCCAGCCTTTTATTTATATTAAAACTTAACGTTTAACGAAACTCCGTTCTGTTGTTATCCTAAACGAGAAGAATAAATGCCAGTAGTAGTTGTTCCTTTTTCCTCCAGAAAAGTCTGCCATGTTTCGTATTGTTGTTCTTCCACTTAGCCCTATGAGAAATGGGGAAAACGCCAAATAAAAACATTGTTCTTTCTTAACAAATGCAGCGTGAATTTCCCTCCCTGTCTAACCGCCAATACGGGTTCGGGAAGCTAGACAAAATGAGCAAAGAAAGAAAAATAATGCGATAGGAAGAAAGTAGGAAAGAATGAGAAAAAAAGAACGAAAGTTGGTTTCAGAGTTTACCTTAAGGCCATTGGATTCGCCTCAGCTGAGCGACGCCCGTGAAAATGGAGACAGATGGTGGTTTGCGGGATTTTGAACTTGGCAAGAATGGGACCAACTACAAACTGAGGAATTCCAGTAATTTTGCGCACCTAAATATGGAAATAACTAAACCAAATGTTAATTTAAGGGAGTAGTCAGTGTTTGACAAATATCTGTAGCAATTTTCCTCGATGTCCCAAGGATTCTACCGCTAAATTAGTGCTTCATAGTTTGCTTAACTGGTTCCATACTGGATGCCCTGAAGAGACGACAATGTAAAACAAAACTGATAGAAACAGAAATGAAATGAAGAAACTTGATTATAGCAATGTAGAGAAGTATGATAACATATAATGGAGTAACTTTTTGTGGGGAGCAAGAAGACAAGTAAATAAATTCCTTTTATAGGATAAAGAGCGAGACATTCCACAGTTAGCTCTTTTTTTATGCAGTAATTTTTCTGAGTTTTCTTTTATGTAAAAGCCTTCAATGCATATAAAAATTTGAAACTATACTACAATATATGTTTGCAATTGTCATAATTAATTTTAGTGCTAATAAATAAATAACAGGATTGAATTGAACGGGAATTGAATTTAACATTGCTGCTAACTTTCGAGTATTCAATTTCCTTCTGTAATTGAGTTAACTGATTTTGATTTAAAGGGTTTGACATTTCCGCAGTCTAAAAAACCATAAAAAATGAAACTGCGATCTAATGCCATTATTTTCAGCAATCCAGTTCTTGAAGTAAGGAAGTGTTACCACTTGAAGCGATAGAAAAGATGAAGAGTCGCTGATTAAAAACTTGAGACAAGACATTCTTCTGGTGTAACGTTTCCGAGCTTTTATGGAAAAATAGCAAGACAGGATTGTCTTTTTAAAATTTATTTAAAACTCAACAACAAATTCATTCGTGATTAAATAGTGGATGAATAGCGTAAACCGTTACATTGCTATATCTTACAGAAAGGAAAAAGCGAGTTTCCCACAGAGTTCTCTGACTACATGTCTATCCAATTCCACTGCTTCGTCTCTTCTCACAAAAGACCAGCGAACAGCCGTGAACAAGTCGGCATCATAAAAGCATTAGGGGATAAAGACCCATTAGCCTTCAGGACATTCTTCCTGGCCGAATCGCTTACACCCTGGCTCTAAAAATGAGTTTCTTTAAGTTAGTCCGAAACAGGAAGTCTCTAATAATATCCAGCTGGTTATTTTCCTAATGATTCATTTGCTGTTACAGTTTGTCACA
>KK120296.1:67439-98898 GCA_000611955.2 Stegodyphus mimosarum
GAACTTAAAAACACAGAGCGGAAGTTCGGAGCCTGACGGTCCTCTCTTTCTCCCGGACTGACGTCTGGAATCTTCTTTAGAAAAGCGTCGAGTTGAATTTCGGAGCCTGACGGTCCTTTTTTTTTTCACCCGGACTGACGTCCGTATTCTTTCTTTGTTAAGCACAAGAGTTCTCGTTCGATGACCAAACTAAAACTGCTTCGTGGATTTTCATCATACCTGCTGCCACCAAATTATTATACTGGGCAAATTGCCCTTTTGGACTAATAATAAAAAATCTGAAAGCTTTCACATTTTTATTATTAGTCCAAAGAGGCAATTTGCCCAGAAGGACTATTAATTTCGTTTTTGCATTTTGGGTCGATTCACTAAAAGCGTTGTTTCACTTTTCAAATTGTTGCCACAAAATAATATCGCCCTGTATTATATTTAAAGAAATTAAATAATGAAGAATCTGCATAAATGTGTGTATGTTTCTCGCATTTTGATAAAACAACAGTACCTAAAACCACCAATTTTAAATATTGAACGTTTCCACCCGAAATAGGCATCTGGAAACCCAAATTTGAAATTTGGAATTTGTTTTATTATCGATTTCGTACTTTGTAAAACTTTAAAGAATTTTTTATTAAGAAATTCAATGATTTCAAAGTGAGCAATGGCAACGTTGTGCAGAAAAAAGCATTTTTAACTCCAGCGCGTCAGACTGTGTATCGGAAATTCTAAAGATATGGTCATTTTAAAATTATTTTACGATATTGCTTTTGAACTGAATTTTATGGTTTAAGTGCGAAAGAACATGATATTTAATAAATAAAGGAAACACGCAAAACGTTAAAAAACGCCTCTTTGAGCGTAATGAAAAATCTGATATTATGCTTATTATTCGTATTATTACAAAATTTTAAATAGAAATATAAAAATTATATGAGATTCATCAACATATGTCTTGCAAGGATCTAATTAAAATTTAGCACATTTGTGTTCCTGAGAGAGATTGTAGTAAATTTATTCAGTTACTTGATGTGAGATTATGTTTTGTTATAATACATGGAAAATTATATATGGAACGATTTATTTAATGTTAACTTACGTACATAATATAATGGATAATAATATAATGGATTAATATAATGGAACATAATACAATGAATTAATACAATGGAACATAATATAACGGATATTATTTATTTTGATAATTATGGGGAATATTTCGGGAACATCTGCAGAGCTTAAACGAAACGTTGCCAATTATTAACCACAAAACATGACTGGTACTTATATGTAGTAGTTGTTGCATATGCTCTGTATGCAAGAAAGCATGCTTCAACGATATGCAAATTTGAAAAAAATGTTCTAAAATGTCGTTTTTTTATTTTTTATTTATTTATTTATTTATTTATTTATATTAGAAATGCTAACCATTTTCTCATGATTTTCACATTTTTTTTCCGATCATAATTTTCATCTGATTTTAATAAGAATGAATTAAGGTTGAAAGACGTAAATAATCTTTAAAATAATGTAAAAAGCTTTTCCTTCGAATAAATAATAGCATATCAATTAAAAAGATGAATTAAAAATTTGTCTTTAGTCGTTAAATGAAAGCATTTTCATGTTTAAATATCTTACAAAATTTGACTTAATTGCTACGCATTCATCTGGAAAGAAAACAAAAAAGCGTTACAAAACACCTTGCATTACGGAGAACTTCCTAGCGAATGTCAGCTTATCAAGACTTTGTATCATAATGTTAGTTTAGTTTTCACATACCGTTAATGCGAAGAGGGACATGCGGAAATCACATCTAGAATTAAATCACTTCTTAGATTCATTAGATGCAAAATGAATCGCCAGATTTTTTTTCCCTAACAACATTTACGACTTACATATATTCGTAATGACTTCAAACCCGATGTACATGATTAACGCAGAGTATTGCCAACGTACTTCTTTTTCTATTGCGCCAATAGCCTCTACTGATTTTAAAAATTAGTACCCGCGAGGAAGTAAGCAATAGAAATACAATTACTTGTTTTGCCAATTAGTGCATGGCCCACATTTTAAAATGCTATGTTAACTCAGAAAAGGAGACTGAAACATGATACGTTTTAAAAAAGTTTGTCGTACTATGATTGTTCGAAGTTATAGGCTAAAATAATCGCTGTTTGGTCATGTATTACATATACGGAAACAGCACACAAACGCATATGAAGAAGTAATAATATAATGATAATACGGATAATAATATACAGATAGTTATAGTTCAAGTTACCCTATTTAGACCTATGGAGAGTCCATTCTGTTAGACCTATTTCTTTAAAACATTGTATGAACCACGGGCAAATGAAATCTGTAATTAAAATTAATAGTTCTAATTTCAACCGACAGATGGCACTTTGCATTCAGTATGCAAAGGACATTATGCAAATTTGGAGTGTTTTAAAAAGCCAGTGGTCAATGTCGTAATATTTTTTTTAATAACAGAACAGCAATAATTTTTCTACTGCACTTCGAGAATATCGATGCTTGAAGGGCTTTTGTCGAAAGGGGCTTTTGTCGAGGCAGGATTTGACAAAGATGATTATTATATTTAAAGAGTTTGGGGAAGAAGACAGAAACTGATTTTAAATGAGGCAAGAAGTCGCTCCTGGCGTGCTCGAATGCGCTGTGGCTCCTGCCGTGGTCCTGACGATTCCCAATATGTTTCGACAAGTGCTCCAGCGATATCACATGGGTCGTCTCTCCTTTGGTCGACAATGCAAAAGATTCTAAAAAACAAATACGAAAAGTTGTAAAGGGTATTCATACAAGATCCAAGTTCTGCAAGAGCTTGCAGACCCGGACAAACGCAATGATTTTGCTAGCCCCCTTTCGGATTGAATAGCAGTTGACAGTGCATGACCTTTGAATATTTTGTGGTCCGACTAGTCGCATTTTACCCTAGACGGAGAATTTAATATTCAGAACTGTCTCACATAGGATACCGCAAGTCCTAATGTTGAGCAAGAATGGTCTCTGTTCTCTGATTACATTACTGTATAGTGTATTTTTACTGCCAATTTCATTCTTGGTCCCTTTTTCTTTGAGGACAAAGGCCTGAAAGGCGTTCCATCAAGGATGCGCGTTGCTACGAACTTCTGCAGCTAGTCATTCCTACCTTACAGGAAAGAGAATGGTTAGAGACTAGAATCTTCATGCAAAATGCTGCACCACCTCACATTGCCGGACTAGTGAAGGCACTCTTTTGTACCCACTTTGGAAATGATCGGGTAATTTTGAGAAGTTTTGCGACAGTCTTTACTCTTCATTCTCCGGACTTGAATCCCAGTGAATTCTAGCCATAGGAATTCCTGAAAGATTTTGTCAATGGAGGAAGCATACGAGCTATGCCTCAACTGAAAACAAGTATAACACGACATGTTTGCTGCAATTAATCAAGAAACACTTCATTCTACTGTTGAACACACTATAACTCTCTTTGAACGTTTGGCTGACGCAAATGGAATGCTCATTGATCAAATACTATGATTAAATAAAGTTTTGTGTTTCATATTTGTGTTTTTGTTTTTCACGCGCTCTAGTCTTATGTTAACGAAGATAGCTTAGCGAAGAAGCTTAACGAGAGATTTATTGAGTAAATATGGTATGTGCTAACTTAATTCGCTTTGGAGCTGTAATTATAACAGCCTAATCAGACAAGAAAAGTCAAATAAGAAAATAAAGACAGAGATGTTGCTGCGCGTAAGCAGTCGTTGAAACCAAAAGTAGAAAAATTCTGTTATGAAAAACGCCCAACTACCTAAGAGAAGAGATGCCTTCGTAGAGGCCATTTTTGAGCCACTTTCTAGGGAAAACTTGCTCGTATTTGCTTTACGCATCGGAGAAGCAGCGAAATTCCTCATGCAACCAGCACGTTTGCCAACATTCGAGTGTAGGTCGAACTACCAGTATTCTTTCTGTATATCAGAAAGTCAGTTAAAGCAGTAGTTTCGTGCTGCAGAAACGTTAGCTTACACAGCAGATAGTTTATGTAGTAAATATTTTGGAATACAGCCGGGAATGATAAACTATGATTATTTTAATACAATAATAATTTCAAACGATCTTTACAAATAGCTTTACAGATAGACACATCGAGACCAAGTTTCGCCTATAAGAAATTCAATATGTCATTTCTAATGTACTTTAATCCAAGATATTTATGTCCTTATAACTTTACCTAATACATGGTAAAGAAAATATTAAAACTCTAATTTTGCATGTAACGAAAATTGATAAATTTAAAAAGCATTAATGTGAATGATAATATTGTGCACGCTTATAATAAGAACAAATCTATCAAAGGTAATTTTCATTTATACACTTGCAGAGTCCTGAAGAATTTTTCCGATGCCAGGAAACTGAAGAATTCTACAATGTACTCGCCGGGTTTCAAACTCTGGACCTCTTGAATACGCGTCGAACATGTTTGCAAATACTCCACGAAGGCATGCAGAAAGAAGGGAAAAAAGTACCTTATATACTCCCTCTTTTAAAGAGTGACTGGGGATTGGGTAACCCAAATGCTAAATCCTGGTGGTGACGAATTATCGTCCATCACCTTTCAGTTCGGCGGCCGCTTGTAGAGCCACTTTTTCGATGTCAATGGACACCAAAGAAGTCTGCAATGCCCTCGCCAGGATGCGATCTACGCGTCGAACGACTTTCCAGTTACATCACGAAGACACGCGGAAAGCAGGAGAAAATAACTTATACATTATCGGAAATCTGTATACGTGTACTATATGTTATCATAAAAAAAAAAAGAAAAAAAAAGAAAAAGGCAGTGCATGTTGCCAAAAAAATGTGTAAAAATGTATACGTGCATCAAGATATCCCTCATTAATAATAATAGGAATAAATATTTTTAATCTTATCGTGGGCCACAGAAGTGGAACTGCGAGCCTCAGTACTGTTATAAAATATGAGACAAGTTTTGTTAACGTAAAGATACTGTGCTACGTAGCGCTTACGACTATTCCTTGAACTACTAATTTAATAACTTTATTATATATTATCTTAGAGGATGCTTGGAGGTTTATTCGCAAATAAGTTGTAAGGTCATTGGGTTATTTTGAAGCAGAAGACATGAAAAATTTGCAATGCCCTCGCTGGGATTCAAACTTGGATCTCTCGAATACTCGCGAAATGTGCTACCATTACACCACGAAGGCATGCAGAAAGGATGGAGAAAATACCTTACATACTGCCCCTTTTAAAGTATAACTGGGGATTAGGGGACTGAGTCGCCAAATCCTGGTGGTGAAGAGTCATCATACACCACCTTTTAATTCGGGCGCTTGAAGCAGTGAAAAATGTGCAATGCCTTCGCCCGGACTCGAACCTGGACCTCTCGAATATGTGCTGAGTGTGCTACCGTTACACCATGAAGGCATGCAGAATGGAGGGAGAAAATACCTTATAAAATGATGACGTAAGTGGGCTTATATTTTACCAAGGGACTTCCTCTTATATCATACAAATATCTCCAAATGATATCGCAGCTTTTAAAATTACATTGCAATATTTTAATATGAAATTTAAATCATAATCAGATTTTAGTAAAATGGCAGGAAAACAAAACAAACTAGGGCATAATGGGTTATTAAATCAAACAGTTTTGTATAACTACTCCCTGAGTAAAAATTTCAGCTTGAAGAAAGGAATTCTTTGTCTATTTACCACCAGTTTGTGCCGTAAGCAAAGAAAATACGTGTATAAGTATAATATGTAGTACATTAGTCTTGCACCATGATTTCCCATTGTATTGATTTCACGGTATCCCAGTGACATAGCAAAAACCTTCTGTTATATGAAGCCGCAATATTTGAAACAAATCGTTCATTATATCAATCTTTTTAACATTAAATTAAGTTTAAAATTTGTATTCGTAAAACATTCATTTGTATTCATTCATGGTCTATACCGTTTTGATAAAAGGCAGATAAGCAATTCATTCAAGATTTATCGCATACAATGACAAGCGTATCTTAATGTTCTTTTCATGACTCATTACTTTTTCCATAATACTTGTTTTATCTTCATGGAGTAAAGAAGCAAAGAAAGCATATCATAGTGTTTGTGGGCAGTATAAACAAAAAGTAAAAAAATTTAGAACCCATTCTACGCAAAGGCCCAAAAAGAGTGAAATTCAATGCCAATAAATTTCAAAATACTCAATAAATACAAAATGAAAATTAAAGAAGTGTGAAATTAAAACCAAAAAAATACTTAAAAAAATATACCAATATCAGAAAAAAACAAATAAGTTTTTATGGAATGTAATAAAATTATGAAATAATCATAGTGTTCACGGAATATAATAAGGTTATTATTCGAAAATATTGTGCACAACTGTTGAACAGTGCGTTTGCAGCGAAGTATTTATAATGCCTATTTAAGAAGATTATATTTCTCAACTGTTCTATCCCTGCCTTTTCCTCCTTACTCACGCAGTCATAGGAAAGCCGGTTGCCATAGCATTTAGCACGGATTCGAAACTAAGTGATGGCACGGACATCGAACTTTTGGCATAGGAGTACATAAGATATTGTCCTGTCGAAAGTTCTCTGGAGAAGTTAATGGTAGAAGAAGAAGGGAGGCACTCAGACCCATCCCCGGGGTATTCTCCATCGCAACTGGGACAAAGGTGCGGGTGTAATTTGATATTTTGAAATGCATAGTAGACAACACCCTCGCTGACAGACTGCATATAGGCAAGTCATTTCCGATGAACATTGAACTAGGAAAGTGTCCAGACATTCGGGAAAAAAATCGCTTTTTTTTTCTTTCTGTTCCAAAGTTTAATGAGGGTCATGTTTACAATTGATGTCTTTGGAAAAAATCACGTATTTATTGAAAAACACAGTATTTTCTACATTCACATCCACATACCAATCAAGCTATTTGTCATGAATAAAATTTTTCAATTCTTTCGTGATTGATTAAAATACAAATTGAAATTTCTTTAGTGCCTTAATTAGAAAGATTCCTTAATTTAAATTCCTTAAATGAAAATTCTGAAAATACTATTTTTTAGTTTTATTGAACAATAAATTAATTTTGAAAATACTTTAATAACACTATTTAGTTACTTCAAGAGCTTCTGGCATATCAATAATTCTTCGCAAAAAATTGCTTTTGTTTTGTTCCTCCAAAACTAGCAATTTCTTCAGTTTTAATATTCAATAAAAAACGGCAAATAATTAGAATTGTCTAATAAAATACAAAAAGGTGATATATTAACTTACTTTTGTAACTAACGATTTAAATGTATCACCTGAATCATCATCATATAAAAGCATAAAAGAATATACTATGTCTTACATATTTTGCTACTACATCCATCAACAAGTGAAGTGCAGTCCTTCTTCTTCTATTTCCCATGTATTTTCCAAGCGAGAGAATATAAACAACAATGAATCGCAGTTTTCTTGGCAAGTTTCTCACTTTTATATTAATTTAAAAATTCAGGTACTTTTCAATTTTCTAAGGCACTTTCACTTAAAGGATTTTACGGCTTTTCACCCACTGAATGTTCCATCCACATAGTGTTACCGTAGATCAGTCATACTTTACTTGTATTTAAGCGTAAGAACTATTTATTGAATACTATATTCAAAGTCTAAGGATTACTTATTCATATTAAAGTTTAGAAGAAAATTTTGAACTTTTGTTTATTTGTATGGCAGTTTTACATGTTCTATAAAATACTGCGGAATTATAATTATACAATTATGATTACGATTTAAATTTAAAAAATTGAAAGGTCTTATAAATTGTGTAAATATATGTTGTTATTTGTTTGTAATTTGGTTTTTATGTATTTTTAATTTGTTTTTTATTTATTTTTTATTGTCTTTATTTGTGTCGTTACTTATTTAATTAATTTTGCATTGTAATTTTATGTTTATATATTCTGCACTTGATTTAAATATGAATTTGCGGCCATTTATTCTTTTGAAGTGTTTATTCATTAGTATGCCACAACTCTTTTGATTCTGAGTTCGTTTGATATTGAAACTATTCACCAATTTCGCGACATTTCACGATTTATAGCCATCATGGCGATATTCTGAAAGTTTCTGGGAAATGCATTGCAGAGGCCTTCGTGGTTTTTCTCAAGCTTTTCAAATGTGCGTTTATCGTGTTTTTTGAGAGAAGATATATATGAAGTTTTACTGACGCTTAGAGTTAATTCAGAGCTGTGATTTCAGTTTAGAGACTTCAGTTAGAGATAGTTTTTACTACTGGAATTCTGGCACTGCTTTTGAATTTACTTTGTGAGTACGTTTGCTGATATGTGTAATTCCCGGTTTCTGTTTCTCACTGTTTCCCGGTTCCGGAGAAGAATTTCTCAAGATTTCTTTTTTTCTTCTTGGACCTTCTATCTTGCCTGTGAGAACTGTTATTTATCTCAATAAATTTTCAAGTCTTGCTGTTTATCTACCCTAGTTATTTAGTCCTAATTATAACTGATAGTATTTGCTGTCGTGTCTGCAAAGCTGTGCCACCTTAAACAAAAACTATAGCGGCTTTTCAATAGTTTATCTTCTAAATTCATCTTCTTAACATCCTGTTGCTGCATTGCGTTTGCTTTATCCTGGAGAGGATACTAGTCTATTGAGCACATGACGAAGAATAGCCGTAGAATGTTCAATTCTTTGACTACCAGTTGGATGACTTATGCTGCAAGCAATATACAACATAGAAAAAATTATAAATCTGCTTCGCTGTACGGTATGTTCTTTACCAAGTTTCCCCAAATAAGATTGTGTTTATGATTTGGCTTTAGACCAAAAATGAATCATATGGAACACCAATGTGCAGAACAATATATAGAGGAGAGTTTTCCTCAACGTAACGTTGGTTTTAGAATAATGCATAGCAGTTTATTCCGTGATTTTCATTGATATGAAAGACGACTAAACTATAGAAGAACCTGTTCGTAATAAATTGCGATGTCATCCGGTATCAAATGATGTTAGTGCTCCTGAACAGTGAGAAAAATTATGAGATAAAATAATTTATCTTCCAGGCAAATCATGGGTGATCCATTTGCGCTATCTTCGGATTTTCTAGGGATGCAGATCTAGATTACAAGATCAACTCACTCAAAAATGACTTTCTTCTAAAACGTGCATGACTAAGCCCCTAAGAGTAAACATAAATGATAGAATTTTAAATTATTTTTGCAACTCATAAGTTTAATTCCGTTATGGTGAAACTGTACTTGAACAAATAAATAAATCAAACGCTAACAATATATGAGTTGAGAATTTTCAGTTACAAATAAAAGGAATTGTGTTGTCTCTATACTTTCTATATACTTATCCTTATATTTAATTAAATTTAATGATCAAGTTATGCTACTTTAGATAATTAAAAAATATTGGATTTTAAATGCTTGTTTATCGAAAATAATAACACTTCATTCAAGTCAATTAATTAAATTCGAACTTTTGGAAATGAAACATAAATTTCTGTGCTTGGCACGTTTTCTAGTACTTTGAAAATCTTCAAATCCATAACTAGAGCTCATATATATTTATTCTTCTGGCTTTTTAACTACAATTAGTCTTCTGATAGCAGTCCTAATTACAGTTTTATTATTTTTAATAACCGTATTATTAGCCCAAAAGGGCAATTTGCCCTGAAGGACTATTAATTTCGTTTTGACATTTTGAGTTTGTTCACTATAAATCTCCGTTCACTTTCAAATTGTTGCCACCAAATATTAGAGTCCTGTATTATATTTAAAGAAATTAAACAATAATGAATTTGCATAAATGTATATATGTTTCTCGCACTGTGATAAAACAACGGTACCTAGAGCCATCCAATTTTGAATAACGTACGTTTCCACCCGAATCTGGAAGCCCAAATTTGGAATTTTTTTTATTATCTATTTCTATTTTCTAAAACTTTAACGACTTTTTGATGAATAAACTCAAACGATTTAAAGGCGAGCAATGGCAACACTCTACGGGAAAAGAGAAAACCTTTTTATTTAAAGCGCGCGGAGCTGTATATCGGAAATTCTAAAGATATACTCATTTTAAAATTATTTTGCGATCTTGCTGTTGAATTTAATTTTATGGTTTAACTGCGAAGAACATGATATTTAATAAATAAATGTAACTCACAAAAAGGTTAGAAAAACGCTCCTTTGGGCGTAATGTAAAACCTGAAAGCTTTCGGGTTTTTCACCCTATTTTTTCCATTTTTATTGTTAATAAAGAGATATTTTTAATACAATGCTAATATATATGAGATATCGGATTTCAAAATACTGTATTTTAAAGGCACTCCAATAATAATTGATACTCGAAAAGAACGGAAAAGTATTCAAACAAACTTCTGTTTTTGGTTTCTTCACACGTTGCAAATGTTTTATGATCGCCACTCTGGTCACATGATATATAAAGCCAAAGATAGTCGTGCTCACATCACAGCTTCATTCTTTTGTCAATGGTCATCACTACTGCAATGAAGCGTTTCGTAGCAGTTTGAAATGAGTTCTACCACTCTTGTTAGCTACACAAAAACACAGTCCTAAAATTTACGCTCAAAAGAATAAGTTACGTTAGATATATGCCACTTGACTTCTTCTTTTGAGAGTGCTGTTTGATGCTTATAAAAAAAGTATAGACCAAAGTCTACTACCGTTCGCATGTGTTGTGTGACCGATTGAGTACTCATAGAACATTTTTTAGCGGGTGAGAAAAATGTGGCAAGTTTTTTTAATATGAATTATCATTGTATGCCTAATACTTGGAGACATATGGTAATAACTGATACAAGAAACAATTTACCAAGAATTGAATTTTAATTAAAAAAATTAATTGAAAGCAACTCGTGGTTTCCTTTGAATCCTATTTTTCTACCTTAATTCATATAAAATGATCAAATCAAACAATTTTTTCTGCCTGCGACATAGGCGTGAAATATCACGAACATCCAAATCAAGAATTCAAATCCTTCGGCAAAGTAATTATTGGTGTTATAATAACCAAAGGTAAATTTACCTGATTTTTTATCATGACCAAATGCTAAAAGTTTATTTCCACGACATTTCTTTTTCCAGTGGGGTTAATACCGACGCCATAAACTTACAAAAATAAGAATTTCTCTAATATTAGTATCTAAAGTACTTTCGGTGGTAACGAGCTTTAGAAATCCTCTTCTAGGGCTTTAACTTTCAACAAAAACGTCTTTTCTCTGCCCCCTTGCTCGTGAGAATCCATTGGAATGTTTTAAAGTACAAGCCGCCTTCATTGGCAAGCAAGAATAGTCATGCTTCTCTAGCCGTCACGGTCTTAGGGAGCGAAAATGTTTGGAGCATGAAGACGTTATTATCGGGACTTCGAGTACATTTAAACGGATACGAAACAACTCCAAAGAACGGATTCCGAGTCATCGAAGAGAAAATACAAATACGAAAAAAGGACAGTTTAGGATAAAATTTTTATTTATGTAGGATGGAATGCGAGCTTTATCTTTTTTGTTTTTCGTAATTGCTGATAAAAGAGTTATCTGGTTGCCCTATTTTGGCGATAAATCGCTTTTTATATGTTTAAAACAATTTTAAAATCTCACGTTCTGTTTTTTTTCCTAGGGAAAATAGTACTCAGGGAAAAGAAACTAAATAGATCGTCTGTCAAAAAAGAATAGAAAATTCATCCTGGTGACTTAAAACTGTGTAAGAAACCAAAAAACTATATATGACTATCTCCCCTTATTTTGAGGTTGGGCTGGGCAGATTATAGACTTTTCTCTCCTCGCCGTTAAGTTTTGAACTTGAACTATGCCGTGCTTGGTGGAAATAAAATGCAGTAACTTTCAAGAAACCGCTCTGGCATAAAGATATCTAGTCCATCCGTCTGTGATCTGTATTCTTTGTAACCGTTTTCTGTTTTGTTTCTGAAGTAAACATTTTAAAGTTAATTGTCGAGTCATTATTATGGAAGGAAATTCTCATTCCTGTTAGAACTGTAAAATTCGATTGCTGTACACATCTTACATTCATAACAGCTACAGAATAACATTTCAGAAATTTATTAAGCTAATTTATTATTTACATTAATTTAGAAGTCAAACAACAGCAACTTTTATTATTTATACTTTAACAAACAACACATTTTATGTGACGTCAACAACCTTTATTATTTATACTTTAGCATTTTATTTAAAAGGAAGCTTGTAAGATCTGTCTCTGCTATTCTACAGAAAACTCGATCTTACGATGAACCTGGCGAATTCTCGCACAGGCATGAATAAATTACCAGCACAGAAGAAGGGTGAAAAGTAACCCTTTATTAATTCAAAGTTTAACAGAAAGGGACGACCTTCCAAAACAAGGTCAACTTGCGGTGAGAAACTTAAATGTAGAATTTAAGTCGAATCTAAAATAAAATAGTGCTGGATTAGCACGTTAGTGTACCCCTAACAGGATGACTCACAAAAACCTAGCAGGCGTAAGGATAATCCGAAATGGCCAAAAGGCTTACTAGCGTAACATGAAGTTGGATTATCTGGTCCTAACCTCAGTGCCGAGGTATCACCGGAGCCAATGGCTAATATTTTAGTTACTAGTTAGCCTTAAGCTAAACGTTAAGATTTTTATAAAATTTAATAATATACAATCCCTAGCAATTTTGAAGTCCGCTGATAGAAAGATGTGTTGATCTCGCCAACATCTTTATTAAGTTCACAAAATACAATCTTGATAGATTACAGAATACAAATGGAAGACATAACTTGCGATACAATCATAGATAATTATTCAATACATAATTTTCAGTACAGTATATTTTAAGTATAATAATGCAGTTAACATATACCTAATTGCTTACAGTATGTTCAGAAATTATATACATATTCCTCGTTATGATACATTTGTTCAATAAATTCCAATTCAATATGTTTTAAGTATAATAATGCAGTTAACATATACATAATTGTTTTACAGTATGGCTTACTAGCGTAACAGCGAGATAGTAACGAAACGTGCGCTGGATAGCGGAAACACGCTCTAAATAAACTCAGAGATTTACCGGTTAAAAAATTCACTTCGTTTAACTTTAAATTTACATCTTGACGAGAAAATACTAGAGAAAGTTGAGACGTTCAGGAAAGGTACCAAACTTAAAATAAATTTGTTATGCAAAATAATGGAAAACCTACAAGCTTATTTACTTAGTTTTATCAAAAATTAAGTTATTTTGTCCTTTTAGTTAAAGAAACCGATATTTATGAGCTCACCTCCTACGTAGGCACTTCTTTTTTACTTTTAAAGAGACCATTGGCCGAGTATTGTTTACTTGATTATGAAAAAGGGCTATCTGCCTAAGCAGAAGGATATCTTCGTGGAAGACTTTCTAGGTAAAACACCCACGCAGCCAAGCTCCGGAACTTTTAGGGGGATTCGTCAAGATTCGAATGTAGGTCGAATTAATAGCGTTCACTCAATATCCGAGTGTAGAAGACAGCTGAAAACTAATATATTGATCTGAGTTCAGTTCCCAGCGAACAATCCGACAGCATGAGGTTTTCTTGATTTTTTAGATACATGAATACGCACCAGTTTTCGTGATAGTTCTCAATTTCTCAGATCCTTTTCTCCTCTCCCTTATGTACTTTACCACAATCATCCGCTTGTAAAACCCTTTAAAAAATGGAGGATCATTTTATACGTGAAACCTTAATTTTATGCAAAGAACGCCTCGCAGCGCTTTTTGTATATAAATATTTCATTCAGGTTGTTTGAAAAGAGTATAAAATATGGAACAAAATAGTAAGCATAAAATATACTATCATATAAAAATATATGTCATAAAATATAACGTGTATTGCAGCGTATAACGCGCAACTGTCATTTCAAACTACGTTTTTTAATTTTTAGGTAAATTCGCTGTATAACGCGCGCCCTTTTCTTTATGAAGAAATCTGAAAGATACACATGTGATGCTGTTATCTTCTGAACTCATTCAATCCAAGATTTTTCGCAGGGTTTCGAACAATGGTATACTGAATTGACAAACGATAAAGGGGAAAATATATATGTGGGGAAAGTGCTTGAGAGAGTAAATCTGCAAAAAGCGTTGTCTTTATTTAATGCAGATGCGCACAAGAATATTACTCTAAGGTTTGGAGAAAACAGGGACATAATTTGGGATACGAATGTACTTCCGACCCGAATGAATCCGCGGAATAAGGAATCATAAGTTTTCTCTTTCTGTAGTCATTTGAAGCCGTGATTTTTAACGTGAACATCGAAGGGTTTTGTAAATCGCATTTGCTTTAGCGAAATGCAGTTGATCTAGTATTCCTTTTACTAGTAAATATGGCTCCTGCCAAACGAAACGAACATAGAGCTGGTTTCAAGCGAAAAGTCATTCAATTTGCAAAATAAAATGGAAATCGAGCAGCAGCAAGGATGGTTGATATTGGTAAAAGCTCCATACATGAATGGAAGAAAAATGATATCACAATAATTAATATGCCAAATAATGAATATAATTTGCGTAAAATGGTAATAAAATAGCCTATCCTAAAAGAAAGTGTTGCCAACTAGGTCCCCAAAATCATCAAAATCGGTAGTAACAGCGTTTAGGTACATGTAGAAATCAATTTTTGTTTTATGCTCATCTTTTCCTTATTTTTAAACCTATCATTTTTACATCCGCAAGCCTTAAATTTCGATCTCATTTTTTGTACTAAAAGTGCGCTTTATACACCGGAATATATGGTATTCTAAAAAGCTTAGAATATACTATCTCCCCTCATAAAGTTTTGAATTTAACTCAATAAAATAAAGTACTTTCTTAAAAAATATAGCTGAGTGCACTTAGAGAAGTATACTTTATAAAATGGAAATGAGAATGCAAATTTTCACTTGAATACCTGTAACTTAATGATTTTGAAATATATTCTAAAAATATTTCTACTACGGGTGACGTCTAATTCTTCTATTACTAAAATGAACTACGCAATAAAGACATGAGATTGCTCACAATGCTAAAGTATAAATTTTTACGTGGCTGTGATTACCTCCACAATTTTTCTGATGATTCTCTGATTGTTAACGTTTTTAGTTGAATGCATCATGGGACATGATATACTACCTAAATGCTGTACGAAAAGTATGCAATTCAAGTCTAAGAGTTTAATAGTATATTTTTTGCTGATGCAAATCTGTGCTGATTAAATTTGCAATCATATACGGCATCATGTTATTACTCATATCGACATGCAGCAAGGCTAGTGTTGCGAGATGTTAATAATATTTGGTTGGATTATAAAGATGGCATCACAATCCTTAACGATACTTTTTACCGTAAAATGCACAGATTTAAAGGTAATATTTTTACCAACCTCCCCATAACTCAGTTCAGAATTTGGTGAATTTTTCCAAGTATTTATAGAATCAAACAGCTTGCGTCATCGCTAAACTGTGAAATAGGTTTCAAAAAATCTGAAACAAAAACACTGCACATTGTCTATGTCATAACAGAGAACAGCTGGTATCCGTGAAAAGGAAAAAAGAGAGAGAAAGATACGCAGGGATGCACAGGGACAAAAAACAAAACATCCCATCTTCTGTTGACACGCTGCTTAACGTCGAATTGGAGTACTCTGTTGAAAGCAGCAATGGGGCAGTTGGGTGCTTGGATAGTTTATGTCAAAATTTGTAACGCTCTTTTCCCCCTCATTGCTGAATGAATGCACATGTTCTGGGAAATGGCAGAAAGCGATTTTTCTATATTTTCCGCATATGCTTTAAGTAGAACTGTGTAATGGACTCTTGTTTCATCTAATAAACTCAGGGAAATAAAGAAAAGAAACTGCTAGTTCAGCTGAAAAATTTAGTCATGCATGCCTCTGTAGTTCCACGTTTTATTAAAGTTTGGTGAAGTTTTGAATAAAAGTAAGATCTGTAAAGGAGAATCAGAGATGTTTTTACATAGTGTTTCAAAAAGTTAGTTTCGTTATTAGTAGTTAGTATGATACACTAGAAAAGAAAGTTCTGAATATGTCTTATTAAATGTGTATCATAAAAAGTAAGATGTGTTATGTTCAACTATTAGTTATCCTAAAGTGTGTAGGATGAACATCGTGCGTATTGGTTAAGTCCATTTTAAGTTTGTTAAAAAAATATTATCCATGAAGGCCTGCAGATAGGAATCAAGTGCATGTAAATTCCAGGTTAAATTTCGTAGACAGAGATATACATGTAAGTTTCCTTTCGAAGAAATAGAAAGGTAACACCTATAAGTACATAAAACAAAGAGGAAAAGTTAAGCATAAAATAAAAATTAGATCAGAAAAAATTTTAAAAGTATAAAAAAATTTACATTCGTAAAAATGAAAAAGCGAAAAAGAAAAAAATTAAAATTTGCTTTCGAAATAAAATACAGAAAGAAAAGTTAAAATTAAAAAGTTGCGTTTGTGAAAACAAAAAAGAGAAAAGAATTAAACTTATGAATACTACTTTTGTAAAATAAATAAAATGAAAAACGTAAAAGCAAATATTTTAAAAGAAAAAGCGAAAAGAAAAATTAAACTGGAAAAAAAAATATCACGTTTGTAAAATAAAAAAAATTAAATATGAAAAAACATTTTCAGAGAAAAAAAAAGTGAAAAGAAAAAAAAAGATAGTAAAACAATTTGTGAAATAAAAAAAGTGAACAGAATTGAAAAAAATAAATTTACTTTTGTAGAAATAAACATTAACTTGTGAAAATGAAAATAATAAAATGCATTTTTGGAAAAAATATAAACGTGGGATGAAAAAACTGATAAATTTAATTGAGAATAAAAAGAAAGAAGGAAAAAATATGCTGTTAAAATAAAAGAGAAAAATTTTTAAATTCTTAGAATTCAAGAAAATCTTACATTTAAAACAGTAGGGAATAAATTTAAAGTGACGATTTAGAAAACCAAAATAAATCTATATCCTTTTTCGAGAAATAGATACCTGACTGGCTAAAGTAGAAAGCATTGTTAACAAGATGGAGATTGGTCTTTATGATCATATTCCTTTGCCGTCGCAGATGCTTAAAGGCGGGAACCGCTTTAGGCACGTTTTAACAGGCTTGCGCATGCGCATTCCTTAAGGCTAGTAACATCATTGTTGTTTTCGCTGCTGGACAATGTCGTATAAGAAAATGCTGGGGACAAGCCGTGGCTTTGTGGTATCATGCGCGTCTCCCGTGACAGAAGCGGCAGGGTCAAAATCCAGCTTTTTAAAATTCATAGAAAAGGTATCGTTATTAATAATGCAGTCAACTATAAATAATGAGATGCTCAACTGAAAATAATGACATATTAAATAATTAAAAATCCTAGTTAGGTCGGGAAATGTTCATGAACTATTATTATTCAACTATCATTATTCATTATCATATCAATATTTAGCCCACCACCACACACGAATTAACCATTTTTTGCATGCAGTAAAATTATTATCGCAGATATAGCAAATACATAGATTAATATTCAATAGCAGAAATTAAATATGCAAAGCTTAATCTTCACTCTGGATCACTGACCGTATAAGGTATTTCTCCCGCCTTCTTAGCATGCCTTCACGATGTAGTTGTCAGCACGCTCGGTAGGTATTCAAGATGTCCGTGTTTCGAGTCCCGGCCAGGGCATTGCTTATTTTTCATGTGTCCTACTTTCAAAAATACCTAGTGTTTCTACAGTATCGCCCGAACTAAAAAAGGGTGGTGGATGATGGTTCTTCATCACCAGGATTTGGCGATTGGGTCCCCTAATCCTCAGTCGCCCTTTACAAGAGAACGTATATAAGGTATTTGTCCCGCTTTCTTAGCATGCCTTCGTGGTGTAGTGGTCAGCACGTTCGGCGCATATTCGAGATGTTCGTGGTTGGAGTCTCGGCGATGGCATTCCTCATTTTTCCTGTGTCCTGTTTTCAAAAAATACCTAATGTCTCAACAATTGTTTCGTTTATAAATGGCACCTGAAAATGATGGGCTAGTTAGGAAGGAAATTAGAGAAGCTCTAAACCAAGCGGCATATTAACCGACTTTCCTTTTCCTTTGTTTAATTATTAATATAATTAATATTATTTGATGTATAAGGAGTTTCTGTAAGAGGCAATTTTAAATACTTAACGGACGAGAAAAGAGTTTCACTTATGTAACTAGCTAAATAGGCAGTCCCTTACCTACATATACACAGCAGCCGTTCACAATAGGTTAATGAATTAAGCAGGTTGTTGCATTTTATCTATATCTCAATATCGTTATAACAGAGTAATCTATTTTTATGAATAAAAAGCTTAAATTAAAACAGTCTGAGAATTAGTTTGTAATAATTAATCTGAGAATTAGTTTGCAATTTGGGAGTAATATAAACTCTGAAAGCATTTACATTTTTTTAGTTTAATTATGTAAGCTAATCTGATTACGTTTTGAATAAAAGCATGTCTATTTAATTACTCATAAATTTAGGTAAAACAAGTAAGTAATTCAAAGAAGCATTCTTACTGTAAAACTAAATCAAGGGCAACCTTTTCGAAAATCCAAAGCTTTCATTTGCATTTTAGGAATAATTCTGCTACTTGAATTTTTGTCTTATTTTTTTCTTTCAACAACAGGAAACGTTCTCTTGCTAGTATGGAACAATCATTCTTAATTATTTTGATTTAAACAAAAATAGAAGGTGACGTAACTTAATAAAATCTAACCAGAAGGTATCTGAGTTATTTAGAGATATAAGCAAAAACTTCTGGTGTCCTTCCTTCTATCTCAATCGTTTTCCTTTTCTGCCTCTTGTACTCCTCCGCCCCCTTCAGAATTTCATTTTGTGAATTCACAAATATGTTAACAGTAAAGCAAACGTACAGAACTTCTATTATGTTTATACGCCCTGACATGTGTCAAATGAGCACAAAGATAAATATTACCAAATTTATTCGCGCGATTATCGAGTTATTAAGTTAAACACCACTTGCATAAGCAATCTTCTTGCTGCAAGATAAAAAGTGAACAACTCTAGAATGAGTTGGATAGAATTAATAGCTGTAAGATGTGATGAAAATAACTTAAAGGATTCTCCTGAATGTAACGCCCACATGCCCTTCTGCTTAGATTTGTCAAAACAAAGAAATCGCCAGCAGTGCTGTGAGAGCACTTAAATGGAATTCAAAATGTTCAGAAAAAGAAGGAAAGTGTTCTCCTAAGACAGATGATTGTCTTTTTAAAGAGATGCGTGTGGTCTACGTGCAATATCTTTCTAAGGTGCTTTAATAACATTATGGCCCCCATGAGCTGTTCTAAATTCATATAAATTTAGAATATCCTTTCATATAAACTATAGCAAATTATTACTTTTCGAAAATCTTGAATTCGTTTGATGTTATAAAGCTTTCTAAATGAATGAGACTCAACACTTTACAGTGATTATTCATTTCTGAAAATGCAAATGGTTTAATTTTAAACAGAATCAAGCAACTGCAGTTTAATGAATTCAATAAGGCAGAATACCTTTCCCCCCTTTTCGACTTTAAAGTGAAATGGACTTCAGTCTGTAGACTGATATGAGTTTCAAAGAAATACTCCATGCGTTCCAAAGATGTCTAATGCCTGTCGCTTTTCGCCAGAAAGCAAAAATATTCTGGATGCTAACTGAGTAGTAATTATATATTGATGAGGGAGGCAGGTAGTATACCTTTGCACTATCTTTCTGTCATTTTTCCTTATTTATCCACCCAAAATTAGAATTTTTGAAAGATTTAATTTTCTTGTTACGAGTGTAGATTAAGACTGAGTATTGTGCTCAACATAATTCAAAAACTTCTTTCAATTTTTCTTCGTGTGTTAATTTTGTTTTTTCTTGAATTATTTTATCTTTCATTTCCTGCCTGAAAATATTTACTTTCCTAAATACGATTAAAACTGTGCAGATGCAAAAAAAAAAAAAAATTATGGATCAAATTTTACATTAATTTCTGTACAGCATGCCAGGTTTTCTTTTACTCTTTGCATTAAATTTTATGGTATTTAAAAAAAAGAATGCAATGCAAAACCCTATAGAAATGAAAAACAAACGGAAGAAAGGTGTTCATAAATGTCATGAATATTTTCATACATGTAATTAAAGATTACAATAGGAAAACGTTCTATATAATCTTCTTTTTAAACTATGTGTTCAAATAATAATCCATTAAGATAAATATTTTGAGAGTTGTAGATTAACATGTGCATTATATATATATATATATATATATATGCAGAACTGGAGACTGACCAAAGGCTTGTGATGATTTCTGATTAGTGTCCAGCGAATTAAATATTTCACGGAATACTCTTTTGTTATTCTGAAAACATTTCCAACAGTCAGAATATTGCCGGCAATCAAAAAATTATGTCCACAGAACTGGATTGTTGGAAATGATAACAGAAGAAAAAGACAGGTAATCAGTTCTTACGAGCAAATTAAAAGCAAACACAGGGAGGAGAAGTTTACGATAAAAATCTTTCAGTAGCTTCTGATCCAGCATGTCTTTGTAATAAAAGCTTCATATTTCCTTCTACAATAGTTCGTTTAGAAAGCAGCTAACGCCATTGCTGAATCACAGGCTAATGAAAATATGATTATTGCTATCTATTTTGCATATAAAGTTAAGAAATATTCTCATCTAGACAGACTCAAAGATTCTAACACATTCTCTGTTACATCAAAACGGGGAGGGGGAATCTATTGGTGGAGTATTGATGAAACACCTCTCATAAGGAGGCAGTGTTCGGAGATGCACATCTCTCACGGAGGATCTGCAACCAATCAGAGATCTAAAGAAAACCCCCAGCCTTATATATTAGTCCTCTGAGAAAACCCGTCCACCCACGCTTCGTCTTTGTTGATGATAATCCCCGACCTCTTTGTGCTCATCCTGCTAATGATTTAAGTTTCATCGAACTCGGATTTCAGCATCTTCTGGAATACGCGAAATCTTTCTTAAGATTAAAGAGGAGTAGAAAATTTCCTCTTGATCGATAATAGATGCCAACTGTCCATTGTCAGTCACAAGTACTTCTCTGATTAGCACATAATTTATGTCACAAATTCTCATTAACTGTCATAATTTTTTTATATGATACAAACTTTACAAATTCTTATAAAAATTTAAAGAGGCATTTCAAGGAATAATGGGGTTGAATTTCTGAAATTCTCTGTCACACTTTAAACGTTCCTTCTTCTTTCACCTATATATCATGTGAATCTCGATTCCTACAGATATGATAGATTCACATTACATGGTACATACCTAAATGGTAGTTCATACCTGGACTATATATCATGTAATTACGATTGCTTTATTATATAACATGTAAATCTCGAATATTATATTATTCCATTTATATTTCACGAGCATTACACTGATATAAAACTGTTCTGTATTCATTTAAAAATTCCGACAGTTATGTTTAATTTTGCAAATTATCTTTTGTTTGAGTGTTTAAAATCCCAATTACGTTATTACGATTTAAAACCATTTGATTTTAAGACAGTATTCTTATCCTTTATCTAGCGAAATTGAATCCAACGGACTTTCGAATTGTATTTAATTTATATTTTAATATGTCTTGCAAATTTTATGTAACTTTAATTCATTGCTATTAATTCAAAAATTATTTTGTTTCATTTCCGTAAGTTTTTCACATTAACAATATAAGTATTAAAAATTTCAAATCAGGATACGGCAAACCAACTGTATTATGCTTTCATAATTTATACTGTTTTAATTCAGATTTGTTGCGTTGTACATTTTTCGTAGTTGAATCACAGGAAAATTCCGTACAAGGAATATAAATTACATTGAAAATGAAAGGAGAATAAATGCCTAATAAAAAAATAATAATAAAATCTGAAGGGATTCAGATTTTAACGTCACACCTGAGGATATGTTAGGGTACTTATGCTCTCTCTGAGCATCGCAAGTTACCAATCTGGTTCTGGGCTGACTCCTCCAACTACATTTTTTCTCTTTTCAATAGTTTTACTCTTAAGCATCTCTTTCTTCGCATGTATAAAGTACAAGGACAAAATCAGAAAAATATTTAAAAACAACGTATCTTTAGATTTCCCGAGAGAGTGTTAGAGGTTGTCATTCCTTTTTTTATGTTCGCTTTATTACTTTTTTCGACACAAGATGCTCGAGCATGATTTCTATACACTATTATTTAAATCAACTCAGAATAAAAAGTAGAAAAAATAATTTTAAGAACTGCATTTATTGCTTTTCAGTCACTTAGTTTGCTACTCAGCAACAAAAAGATTATGTCTGAAATTTAAATATCTTAAACTTTACCGAATGGCAACACGCTGGAGCAGGGAGATAACAAGTATTCTGTTTGAAGCAGTAGCAATGCAATGTTTTCAAACAGCCGAATATATGGAATAAAACTTAAAGATAAATAGCTTACATTTTGCCTAATGACAAGAGTCTAGTCCTCTGGAGATAAAAATCTTTTATTTCGAGCAGTGTTGTCACTTCTCGCTTTCAAATCGCTGAGTTTGTTAAACAAACAAATCGTTCAGTTTGTATAAAATATAAAATAAATCCAAAGCAAACTAGAAATTCAAAATTTGGATTTCCAGGTGCCTATGTTCGGACTGCGTGTATTAAAAATTCGGTGGCTCTAGGTGCCGACTTTTTTCTACAAAGCGACCACAATACATGCAGATTCTTTATTATTATATTTTTAAATAATGCATCATGATACCTTTTAGTGGCAACAATTTAAAAAGTGATTCGGACAAGAAGTGATACAAACAAAAAGGGAGTTTCAAGACTACCAATCATTCCTCAGTCTGGCAGACAAAATGAAGCGTAAAACTTTTTCTTAATATGTTCTGTATTTTTCTTTGAAATTTTATGCTAATGACGCAAATTAATAGTTAATGGAAACATGCATCAAAGAGAATTCTAGACTACTGCTGTTCACAAAGGCGGTGTAAAGAATCATACAGTTTATATATATATATATATTGAACAAACGACATTAAATTCTGCAATCCTTATCCATATTTTAATTACATTAATTAAATATGTAAGTTGTATCATTGGTGTAGGAATCTGCTCAGTTTAAAAAGAAGTCTTTCTTAAAAAGAGGCTCACTCTGTAATAATATGAAATATTTGTATTAGTTTAAAAGAAAGATTATGAGTGTTCTATACTTCCACTCTGCAAATAAGCAGCTATTGATTTAGAATGCATTCATTTTTCTCTATTTTCTTTTAAATTAAAATATTTATTCACACTTAATTGTAGTAGTCAGAAAAAAAAACTACGATTTAAGACAAGCTAATTCTAAGTTGAAAAATCGGAAATTAATTTTTCAGAAATAATTAAAACTAAAAGTTTTAAAACTAAAAGTGCCGCGAGCAATAAAAAAACGGTGTGAAAAGTTAGATAAAGCTCAGAAGTATCAGTTTCACACACTTCTTGCTAGGTAAACGTTTCACCCATCAGCGAAAGTCCTAGAGATAACCTATTTATCTGCTTGATGTCAACAGCAAGCATCTTCCAAAGAAGTTACTAGTCACGCCATTGATAAGTATTGTTGATACTACCCTGCAAAGCCGACAGACATCTGGTGCCGACGGACTGGTGATGAAAACGTCTGATTAAGATAAATACCAACGCTAACACGCATCCGTATGCACCTAAGATGGGCCCCTGTTCTTTAATAACACAGGAGTTAAGAGCCAAACAAGTCGAAGATGGTACGTCGACAGATATGCCGCAGACAGACGTTTTGAAATGCAGGCTCTCCTGTAACATTGCTTAACAATGAAAAGAATACATACCTAGAAAAAAAAGGTGCCGCGCATTTTTAGTAAGGGTGTGTGCTGAACATTCGACCGCGGGTTGATTATCAAACAATTGTGATGGATGATTATTCTTCCCCCCTCCTTTATAGCGTTGTGGGTTGAAAGTTCTTTGCCAAAGATCATTGCAAATGCTGTAAACATTATTTTTAGTCAAAGCACTAGACAGGCAAGATTTTGTTCGAAAAAAGGTTAGAGTCAATGGCATTTTTCTTCCGACGATGGCAAGAATTGTTAAATTTTATTTGATTTTATATGTGATAAATTCAAACTGTCGGATATATGGGGTTAATATAAAGTCTTTATGTAAATTTTCAGAAACCTTATGCGTGCCATGATTTTTAATAGAAAAGAAAAGTGTACCTTGTAGTAGGCTAAAAGGCTAAACTTGAGATCACAGTTCAAAAATTAATGAAGGATAGCAAATGAACACTCTTTATGCTCGAATTCTATTTCTAATATTGTGAATGAATTAAAGGAAATTAATTTTGTAAGTGACAATGGATCTCAGCCAAATATAAGTTACAATTTACTTTTGTTTCAATTAAAATCCTGCATTATCGGTCATTTCGAAAAAAGAGTGATAAATAACTTACGTAAAAGCAAATAAAATGATTGGCAGTTAGTAAAATATAATTTATTGGTATTTCTTTGCACATTCTGCATGCATAACACTCAAAGTCTTGCATTTAAATGTACGCGTGGACTTTACAATAAACTTATGTTCCTATACCGATTAAAAGTGAATAGCAATTTAACTACAGACGGTCATCTCCATACATTGAGATTGCTTCTGTACATACCCAGTCATCTGTATTTAAGAATATTGTAAGATGATATGTAAGATGACTACTACGCCGATTTACACTGCCCAAATAAAACGGGGGGACAGTTCTATAGCTCCCGTTCATCTGGGCCGATTGACGAAATTCAAATTGCGTTTTTCATGTCTGGAAAGCGCAACTTAGGAAATATATTAGATTTATACGTAGCATTGCTCTAACATAGGTATTTTGACACAAAATGGGACTTTTTCTGAAATAGCATACCAATTTTTTTCACATTTTAACTCCATGACCCAAATTATGCCTAAATATTAGATTTTGCAAAATTTGGTGCTAAATTTACGGAGGAATTCAAAAATTTAACTTGGCGCATTTTTTCAGTTTTCAGAATAATTCACTTGGCGAACTTCTTAATATATGGCAACCTATTTTCCTTTCCCTTCCATTGTGCAGGAGAGGGAAAAACGTCACATCGTTCCTATCTTTTTACATTGTGAATCAGCGGAAAAAAAGTCACATCGTTCCTACTTTCAAATACTTTTAACAAAGTGCCTAAGCCACATTTGATGTTATTATCGCTTTCAAGAAATATGCCATATTTCAAAGCGAACTAGTATATAAATTCACGTATATCTTCGAAAATTGTGAATAAAAAATTCTAATTTTTTGCAGATATACTTAGAAATAGATCTAGTTAAGATGATGGCAAAAATTTTATAGGTTATAATTAAAAAATGTTTTCGAAAAATTTAGAAAACTTATTTAAAAATACAAATTATGAAAATAAGTCATAAAAATGGGTGAATGTTATTTGGAATGAACCTAAATTTTGAAATATGAAAGGAAGAATCAAGTAAATTTAATAAAATAAGAGATGTTTATAAATATATACCAAACTCAATTAACATTGAGGAGCTAAAATTTTGAGAGCTAATTTTTTAAAAATTACTCGAGCGATTTTTACAAAACTTGGCAGTTTGGCCTAATTGGAGTCGTAGAATCGAAATATGGAAAAAATTCGCATGTTATTTCAGTAAAAGTCCGATTTTGTGTCAAAATACGTATATTAGAACATTGCTATGTATAAGTCTAATACATATTCTAATACATATAGTAATAATACATAATACATCTAATACATATTCGAGATATGAAAAATGCAGGTTGAATTTCGTCATTTCGTCGTCCGGCCCATTATAACAGGAGATATAAATCTGTCCCCCCTTTTTTTCCCCGCAGTGTACATACTTCAACAGCACGATTTAGTTCATCCCAGGCTTTTCTTTAACCCTGAGTTTAATACAACAATTGTCCAGATATCATGTTTTAGCCAACAGCTGAGCAAAATCATTTAACATAAAGCTTATTAAAGAGTTAAATATGTCGTGTAATGTTTTGAATATTATATTAAGAGGGTAGTAATATGATTGTATGGACATTTACCACTAACACACATAATCAAGAAAAGCGCTTTGTTTGACTCCTTTCGAATAGTCAATTATATTAGGGGTTTTTCCCAGTGAAAATGGGCGAATTGACATGATTTGGTTTCAGATGTCTCTTTGAAAGTTTATGTACTGGAAAACTTTACTAGATTTTGTAAAATAGCTTACGCTCAGCAAGTTTCTAATATATTAATCTTTAACATTTTTGTACTTTATACAGAGAAATCGTTAAATTGTGATATGTTTTTAAAGCATAAATCATTAAAGTAATTTTTTTCTGCAGGCGTCTTGGATTTAAAACAGAATTTAATTGAATTTAAGACTGTTTGAAGAGTTGAACTAAAATAAATTACTGGGTGGTATTAAAAATGTTATTAAGTTTCATCTATTCGTATGACGTTGATAGAGTGTACTGGGGTTTCGCTACTTTTTTGAGTATAGCAGGTATAATGTTCTTCAAGACATTAGTAACTTTCGTTAACACAGTTGATATATATTTTTTCAATACATCTTCTATGTATCAAGGAAAATCATCTTGTCAGCACACTTGGCCCAAAGCTTTTCACGCATCATATTCTGTTGTTGTTTTTTATCGGCCTGATCAGACAGTATCTCGATCCAATCCACGAGGTAATTCATCATGGCCAAGAGATAATAAGCGTCTGTCAAAGTATCATATTGTCCCATATACTGATATCCCAAGAAAAGATCACAGTTCGAAATTCGAAATATGGTTTCTATCGAACAGGTATCAATTTTACAGAATCATGAGATCAATTAAAAAAGAACTAGAAATATCTTTAATTAAATAACCGTCTATGCTATTAAATACATCAAGTACAGAGATTTCACTGTGGAATACTTAAAATAAAATGACAGGAAAGCCATGAAATAAATTTATAATATGGAACTGGCAATACCGATACGCAGACTCACCGCAAAACGCAAAAGCAGTAAACAGAATTTCAAGCAAGACGAACTTCAGGCATCAATGGTTTTACTTCCCAAATAATTCTGACGTTATAGCAAAGTTTATATAGATATATATAGAGAGAGAGAGAGAGCATTGCTACATTATTTTTTTTAATACTTTCCAAAAGCCGAGTTTTCGGAACGGTTTCACTCGAATTCTGGGGATAATTCTTCCCCTGACCTCGGAATTGAGGCAGCCCTTTATTTTCGGTGTCAACTGACAGGTGACATGCATCACCCTGAAACATCGCCAAGAGCGCGACTGAATACTGGCGGTATATTTCATTTCGTGACACATTGAGCTATAACTTTCGCTGGCAAGAGCGTTGTGATGCGTGTCACAAGCTGGAGCTCTGATCAATGTCTGCTTTCTCTTTTTATCTTCCTCTCCGTTCCCAGACATGTCTTGCCTCAGATACTTTCCAAAAGTTCCCAAATATTGTTAAGATAAAGAGCTCTCCTGGAGGAAGAATGGGATGGAAGGTAAAATAATGGTTAACTTTCTCTGCAATATATTTGAATCAGTGCTTGGCAGTGACATTTCAGAAAATAATGTGGTCCATTAGGAAGATAAAGAATTAACAGAAGGCTAGACTATGTGTCACTAGTTTAATTTCCGGTAATATAGCTTCAAAAATATATATCTATATTTTGGGGATAAGAAAGTACGATACTTTTCTTTATTTTCAAGAAATTTAGACGAATCCAAAGTGACTGTTAAGAACTATCAGTTTCGATATTTTTATACATATTCTAGAATTTAAAAGTGCTAAAAATAATTATTAGCTTCATTGGTATTTTCCATTCCATACTTTCTTAATTACATTGATTACGAAAATATTGAAAAAATATTTTCATATCGTAAGCACAGTGAATAACTCAGAAATATGACTACATATATGAAGTAAACGTAGTGTATTATGCATTATATAGGATATTACGTAGAGCATAATAATAAAAATATACAGCAATATAAATAAAAATATACATAAAAGTAATAGCATAGTGCATAAAAACATATGTATTATGCTATTATGCATTATAGAGAGATATGACGAAAGACATATTAAATTTGAAACTTTATTTCTTCAATTTAAATATCATTCACGTGCCCGAGCTATTATCATTAGCCAAGATGGTGCTGATTATTCAGCAGCGTGGGCGACTGCATACCAAAATGATCGAATGACCATGATAATAAGCAGACATCTTTTAATGCAGCATTGTTTCAGTGATCTGCGGTAAAATGCAAAAGAATTACTGCTCATAAAGGGAAATATACAGAAAAGAAAACCCACTGAAACGATTTGCCGCAACACCCAAACAGAGACATCGATAAGAATGGAAAAGGAGTTTCAAACGGCGAGCAGTTTGAAAGAATAAAGCGTTTGATATAGTTCTATATAGCTTTTTAATTTGAAAACTTCAATTTCCAACGGTATTCTCTCATTTTTCGTTTGTATTAATGCTATCACCGCATAAAGTGATTAAACTTATAACCACATTTCTGATTTATTTTATGCTTGTGAAAAAGAATGATATTTTTCTTTTCCCTAAATAAAAAGAAATTTTTCGTATTCAGGGTTATTTTTATTATTAAAGGGAAACTTTTAAACAAACTTATAAAATACTGCTAAAGTTTGTGATCTAATACGATCTGGCTGAAATAGTTATGAAATTTAGCAATAAATGGATTTAAAAGTTTAGGAAAATAAAACTGGTATGTGGCAAAGCAAATAATAACGGCAAAAGGACTGTAAAAGCAATTACGTTTAGTTTATTGGACATTTATTCGAACTGTCCGAGCAAGTGTTGCCAAAATTTAGCAAATATATATAATTAATAAATATTTTAAAGTACAATACTGTTTTCAAGAGTAAGTTTTGTGCAAAAATTGCCCAATCATAGAATACATTCAGCTTCAGTACCTAGTTTATTGTTCAAGTTGCAGGGATTTATATTTATTTTAAATAACCAGTTAAGTTTAATTTAAAGTTACTTTCCTCTAAGCCTTCATTCCTCTAATTGTCAGTGCCCGAATATTTAAATATGGTAGCGCGCGTAAGAAATGCAAATTCTACCAGTGGGAGAATAAGTTTAAATATCGACGTTCCAGTAGAAAGAGTGGGAAATTTCTGTGCGTGCTTATACGCAAGCTTCGGCTTAGCATTTTTTGCTGGTTAGACGTGGCTTAATAGTTATTATCTTGCTGCCACTAGACTCATCTACGCGCTGTAGGATACAGGATTGTTTGAGCCCTGTAGTTTAATTCTACTACTTATGAATATCTCCAATTTTGAGTTTTAATTCTACTGTTTTAGTTACCGCCCAAGCAGAGGCGTAGTATGGTAGTGTCAAGGTAACGCTTTGTAAATAATTTAAAGAGTTTAATAAAGGGTAGTTTTTAACCCTTCTTCTGTGCAATCACCATTTCTCCAGATTCTACACAACAAATAGACAGTAGAACGTTACAAAGTAGTCGAATATGTGTATTAATATGCTGTATGGTGTGTGAGTTACAAATATTATTTGGTCAATTGCATATAAGCAATTATTTTATTGTTACATATATAAAGTTAATATTTTTATCTCTATCAGCTTTAACACAGACGATCAATTACCGCACGATTACGTTGTGAAATACTGCTATGATTAATATTAACGATGAAGCCGGTTAGTTATAATGTGCTTCTGCGTTTTTTTCGATGTGCAAAGTAAAATGGAGCTAAGCAATCTAAGCAAATTCACTTCTAATGCCAATTTCAAATGGGAACGAATTATTGACTACTATGCTTTACTTTTTACTTCAGGAGCAACTGAATAGAGCATTAAATTTTTCAGATTACGAAACAGGAAAAATCAACTGCTCTGTTGTCAGAATTTGAAACAATGATCTTCTAATTGCTTACTCCAGATGCTAATTACATACAAAAGAAACATGCATAGAGAAATGAGATGATTTCACACAATTTTATTTACAATTTTTTTTAATAATTTGAGCCCTTTATTTTTCTGTGTTGTAATTTAAATAAAAGTTCATAGTAAAATTGTTTATTGTAAAATTTAAATTCCTATCTGATTCTATATTTCCGCACTTAATTTCACAGTTGAGTTTATATGAATTTTGATCTATAAAGTTATTGTCTAAATATAAACGTTTCTCGAAGCATTTAAATATAATAGATACACACTGAAATCTCAGCTAAGATTATTTAACTTAATTTAGAAATCAAAAAACAAAAATTTTGTAAATTTTCATAGGACTAGTTTCGATGGTTTTACCGAACCATCATCCTCAGATGCCAAAGCGCAAATGAACTAGATAAGATATAGTGACTAGTTAAGATAAGATAAGAATGGCTGGACAGGAGTTAAGCTACTGGCACCATCTATTGATGGAACGAGAACTAAAACATAATTCCCTTAAAGGCTGAAGGCAAAGATGGATTGGAATTAGGGTTGTTGACCAGAACGGAAAGATTTTCTTGAATGTGAAACGCCTCTGTAAAATCTAATTCACCAATGGAGGATGTTTTTTGAATAATTTTGGTTGCAGAGGAATTGTGTGCTTTTAGGACCAACAATGTTGGGCAACAGAGTACTTCTGTGTTTTCTTTTTTCTAACACATGTCTCATGTCCCTTAACGCGAAATTTTAAGGCTTGTTTAGTTTGACTAATGTAAATTAAACCACAATCATGTAAATAACCCAGGAATTCATATCCGGAATGGGGTCCTTAAGTATGGAACTGGATACTGGAGGATGATAGGAGAATAAACGACCCGAAAGTTAAATTTCTGTAAAATACGGGCAGTTTTATAGCTAATCAATAAAAAGAAAGAAATTAAAACAAAATTCCTGTAATCTCCTAAAACAAGAGTGTGCCTTCAGATGCGTTGAGATGAGAACTTTTTAACCGCTTGGCTAATAATGTTCGGTTAAAAGCCAATAGAAACTGCTTTTAAATAATTTAGTTCTTGATCAACAGCCAGTTTGGAGAGGCAAACTTAAAGTGCACGAAAAACAAAAGAATAAAATGAAGCTAATTTCTGTTTGTCTGCTGTAATAATCATTATTCGGCGCTCTTGGCGCGTAATCCTTCGTAAAATATTCATCAGCTTTAATCATATTATTCTCTTCTCGATAAGTCGAATTTCTTTAATTTGATGAATCGAAATATTAAATATAAATTAATCTTTTGTGAATGATGCTGAGCTTTTTTTTCATTCTTAACTCAACAAGCTATGAACGATGTGGTTCAGTTCTTCAAGGGTGGCGCCAAAACCATCGCAACCGGTGAAACATTTTTGGAATTAAGAGAAGAACAGAGCAGCAAAATTCAGGAATGCCACA
>KK120296.1:98936-146750 GCA_000611955.2 Stegodyphus mimosarum
AAATAATTTATTTAGGAGAGGTACTGGGAAATAGACTTTAGGGATAGCAAATTTTTAAGATTTAAGGAGCCACCGGGCAGCAGAATATACCTATATTCCCCGCGCAAATTCCACTCGGTGACAAAATGTCTAGGGCCGATGATGCAAATCTCTGTAGTAAAAACATTAAATACAAAGTAGTTTGCTTTTTACCACACTTTTTCGGGTGATTTAATTATCACCACGAACAACTGCATTTTTATTGTTGTGAGCATTTAAGAATGTTATGGAAAGTTATATTTTTTTAGGAATGCTGTCTCTTATTTTTGTTTGGAATAAAAACCAACATAGCTATTTAAGGCAGCATTCCTAACGTTGAAAGAAAACGTAATATTGCGCTAAAGAAAACTTTACCACTAAAGAAAACGAACTTTTCGTTACCACTTTCGTAGCCTTTGGACTGCGTGATTTCATGCTACTTTTGGTAATATAAATATACAGGTTATTTATAAAGTCCCGGACTCATTTTGAAGTTTAATAACTCATAAAACAATAAAGATAGATTAAAATTTAAAACATAAATGGTTAGATATACTCAAAAAGTTTCATGACACTTGTCAATGAACTTCCACGTGTGCCCCCTTCGTCGCGGAGAATATCAAGTCGATATTCAATTTCACGCCAGGAAGCGGCAAGCATGTCGCCACCCACAGAGGCTATTGCGGTTGTAATTCTGGCTTTTAGGTCATCAGTGTTCGACACTCTCCTCCTGTAAACGTTGTCCTTTAAAAATCACCAAAAGGTCCAGCGGAGTTATATCAGGTGATCTGGGTGGCCAAAGAATTGGACCTCCTCGCCCAATCCATCTTCTTGTAAAATGGTCATTCAAAGAACTACGAACGTGGTATCCCAATGAAGTGGTGAACCATCTTGTTGTAAAAAGACATGTGGCTGAAGCTCTTCTAGTTGTGGAAATACGACGTTTTCCAACATGTCTAAGTATACGACTGATGAGACCGTCTTTTCTGTAAAAAAGAAAGGCCCAATGACTCGGTCGTGCATTAGTCCACACCCACATTAAACCTTTGCGGAATCCCTTTGTGCCTCACGATATTCATAGGGGTTTTTAGATCCCCATAGGCGCACATTATGGCGATTAACAATGCCAGAAAGATGAAAGGATGCTTCGTCGGAGAACATTATGCGCTTCAGAAATTCAGCATCATCTTCTATCCTCCCTAGCATAACTGTTGCAAAGGCCATCTCCTAGGACTATAATAATAGGCAATAGTTTCCAAAAACAAAAGAAAGGAAAATGTAATTAATAAGCAGACGATATTTAGAAAAAGTACAGATATTTAGACTGGAAAATGAAATTATCTGAAATTAACCACACGCGCAGACGATATTTACAAAAGTAAAGATATTCAAACCTGAAAAGGAAAATATATAAGTTATTCCATCAATAAATGCCATAAGTTTGTTTATATCTTCATTATTTTATGAGCTATTAAACATCAAAATGGGTCCGGGACTTTATAAATACCCTAAGTTTCGAAATGCAGATTTCTTGATTTAATTCATCTTTCAACATTTTTATCAAAATAATTATCGCAATATGTTGATTGCCTTTCGAAGCATCTATATCGTATAAAAATACTGCCAAATGCTCTCTGCCAATTGTGCAACATTCGTGAAACATACGAGAATCAATTCAGTCATTGCCCTGCACTGGGCTCGGTACACTTGGAGAGCTCGGCACAAGATGAAGGATTAGTTGAAGTTCAAATAATTTAGTTGACTTAGTTTTAGTTTTATTACCTCTTTCTTCTGTTTGTATTTCTGACTACGGTTGTGTTCTAATCTGCCATTGGAAAATAAAAAAAAAAAGTGTGAGCTGTAATCTCCAGAGTATTTTGTTAAATCTATTTATATGTGTAGCTGCTTAAAATCTCTGGTATTTGTAAAGTGTGATTTACCAAATCTCATCAACTCAAATTTATAATTTTTAAATTAAATTTTAATATTTATTTATTCGTTTTAATTTCATGTTCTCTTCAAAGTTTTACAATAATTCAGCAGTTCATAACAATCATATAAACTGAATATTTGCACAAAATACTGAAAGGTATTTTCGAATGCATACTATATTATTAGACGTTAAATTTATATAATATTGTTACGGATTCCGTATTTATTTAGCTATTTATATAGAACTGTAATTAACAGTGCTTTTTTTCCCCATTCAACGCAGACGATTTTTTGAAGAGAAAGCTACGTCGGAAAAGTGAAAACAAAAGAGCGCGTGCATTTAATATTTAATAAATAAATATCTCGTAATTGCTGTTGCCATCCACAAATACCGAGAACAATCGAGGGTTTACCAGAATATTTTAGTAAATAATTAAAAAGCTTATAAAAGCCGTATTAAAACATCTCATCTCAGTTGTAGTTGTAACTGTTTTAAGCGAACGGTTTGTTTACTTAATGCTGTGATTGATCGTAGGGATTTCGCTGTGAAACAGAATTAGTTTCTCTGTTTTTGAATTGAGTTTCGCTTAACGTTTGAGATATTGTGATATTGTATGAATATCTCTGAAGCAATATTTCAGCATTTTGATTTATTTCTTGCGGAAAGAATAAATTTTTGTTAACATTTTAACGACTTGTGCATTCAATCCATAACGAACTCGCACACACGCAACAATATGATTGTAGTTAATTTATATAATGTAGTAGTATGCACAGTTAATTAATATAATGTAAAATATTTTCTATATTAAAAATTATTTCATCGAATGCCTTGATATTATTTATTTTGGTCCCTTCAAAAATTCATTTCGAATGGATTATTAATAAATCATTTATGAAAACTAATATTTTATACTCCCCTTTTAGTCTTATCTTCCGTGAGATGCAAAGAACAAAAACATTTAATCAGTTTATCATTATTTTCAATTAATTGCGTATTCAGATTTCTACCACATACTGATGCTTGCAAAATAACAAACACAGATATCACACATTGCTTCAATGGCAAAAACATTTTCTATTTCTTGACCAGGATTGTTTCACACTGCAGTATTTAATATTAATACAAAATTTACATAAGCTTTAACATGTGTAAACTATAATCATTGAATCAGACACTAAATGTACTTCTAGCAGTGCAATAATAATTAAGTCATAGCATATATTATAGTCATTCTTCCTGATCTGCATTCGTAAAGTATTTAATTCAAACACAGTAAAAACCCTTAAACTTTAATTAAATTGTACTAATAATATATTCAATATGTAGAAATAAGAATATTCTTGAATCATTCCGTAATCTGATTAAATGCAGTGTAAGATTTACATACTCTAACTGCAGACAGTGGAAATATAAATTCTGTGTTAAATGGATATTAAAAAATACAATTTCTGAAATAGAATGGGTGGCGCCATCTACTGCTATATTTCTTCGCATTATACATTTCTTTAAAATACCCCGAACACATTTTCAAGTATTTTTTAACAGAATTTTTTTCCCTAAATTTTAATGCAATTGCCCTATTACTCTGCTTTACCTTTTTTTTTGGGGGGGGGGAGGGCTGTTTGTGTGCGTGTGTGATTGCAAAAAAACTCAGCGTTATTTTAGCCTAATAATAAATAAATAAATATAAATAATATTACTTACAAAATTCAATTTACAGTGAGACTTAGAATAATTTTTTACTTTTTTTAATTACATAATTTTTTTTTATTTTATTTAAATATTTTCCAGCTAAAATGCATAATTCAAGAAGTTTTCATTACTCAAGTATGTAATATATAGGCTTAGAGACATAATTAATGAAATAAATATTATAGAGTTAAAAATAGTAATAAAAATAATTTTAAAAAATTTAAAAATTAGCAAATGAGCATTTGATAAATTAAATGTATTTCGAAATTTGTCTATCAGGTATATTATTAAATAATTAAATAAAGGCTTAAATTATCAAGTTTGTTTTTAATTTATTCAGTTTGTTAAGCTTAAATTAAAAATAAATTTTATACTTTGATGAATGGCAGCACGCTGGAAAGTGGCTATTTGCCATAAAGAACGATAAAGATCTCGTGCTTCGTATACTGGCAGTATTTGTGTCATATTGTTTTGAAGATAATGCCTGGAAGTGTAACTGAATCCAAACGCGTAACAGTTAACAAATTTTGGAAAATCATACTAACGATGTTTCTGACGTCCAAAATAAGAAGTTCATGTTCCTGAGGGCATTTCACATTTTATCGAGAGAAGAGAATTTTATTAAAAATTCGTGGTTCTTGAATTTGTTTTTATAATCTGATTCTTTATTTCCAGCTTAATATTTGAAATATGTTATAAACTGAAACTGTTTGTACTTTAAAATTTAAGAGAATCAGAAGATCTAGATTTTTATTTTATTTAATAATAAATATGAATGTTTACTTATACATTAATTTAGTATAAGTTGTAAAATTTAAATAAGGATTTTAATGATTCGGAATTACAGGAATTCAACTTTATTACTACGAAAAAAAAAAGTCTTACCTGTTTTTTAAATAAAAGTAATCACCAAATTTTGGATACAGACTTATACCTGATTTTTGTGGAATGGACCAAGATAAAAATTATAACCGTTATTTTCAAGCCAAGCTGTTTAGAATTTCTTTCTTACTTGAAGTGTTACAGCACTGCTTTGCATTATTCCATGCAAAAATTAAATAACGCATGTTAATTTAAATATTTCAAAGGAACGCTTTCTCTCTGATTAGCATGAATTTAGTCATTTGCTACTTTTTGCTAGTAGCTTAATATGCTAAACAATTTTTCTGCTATGCTTTTAAGTTTAATTTGTGAACTTTAACGCTGCTGATAAATGAATATACACAGAGGGCTTAGTTAAGCAATTTTGCGGGTCTGGGTACGAAGCAACTTTTAAAGGCCCTTAATGCTACGTTTCTTGTTTTCATGAAAGAAGGTTTTGAAGGCTCTAAAACTCAAGCCTTCAGACTAAGGCTTGTGGATCTAGGCAGTAATCAAAGTTTAAACCGACTTTTCCTTAACTGGTTTTTCTAACTTAAGGCTTCTCATAAAAATCATGTCGTGATTATTTTAGTCACGAGATAACTTTGTTCCTGGTATTTTTTCGTAAAAATAATATATCAAACTAAAATTTTCGTACGGGCTTTGTACGAAGACTGGATCAGTTAATTGTTCATCATTTTTGTAAAGATATATTAGAGAGGAAGAGGGGGGAACAAGAAACAGAAAGGTTTCAGATTTTAACGTTTCCCCAAAAGAATTTCTTAAGGGTTTAAAAAAAAATCGCAGTCGACAGTTTGCTCTTGCGCTCACTCCCGCTAACACATTTCTTTTTGTCTTTTAAGCATCATTTACTTCGCAGTTATGCGACATGTTATTCAACAGCAAAATTCAAAAAATTTAAAAGCAGACTATGTTTAGAATTCTCGATGCATTGTTAAATATTGCCGCACATTTTATTTTTTTTAGCTCCTCATATCAATGTTCAGTTTCTTAGTAAGATGTCTTACAAATTGCGATACTGTTCACCAGAAGAAAGAAAATTAAAGGGAAGCTATCTCTTTATGGACAAGAAATCCCATGGGCCAAGCAAGTCCCTTACTTAGGGGTGATCCTCTGTAATACTCTGACATGGACCCCACACATCACATCTATTATTCAAAAGTTTGGACAAAAATCACACTACACCCCTTAATTGCTCGAAACAGTGTACTTTCCATAGACAACAAGTTGCTCATTTACAAAACCGTGTTGCGTCCCATCTTATGTTATGCTTGCCCTGTGTAGGCTTACTCATGCAAAAGCTCCAGAAAAAGACTGCAGAGTGCAGAATCTTATACTCAGACAGATAACCAATGCTCCTTGGTATATTCGTAACAGCAAGATACATGAGGAGCTTAAAGTCGAGGAAATTTGTAAATTTTACTGCCGGCTTGCCCGCAAATTCTATGCAAATCTGACCAATATTGAAAATCCAGTAATTCGTACTTATGACTATAATTTTAATGACAGTAATTGTAAAAGGCCCATGGCCATCTTAAATGTTAACGACTAGTGTACTTGTCAATTTTATCGTACTGTATGTTTTTGTATGTTTTGTATTTAGTATTTATCATGTTTCAGTCTTGCATGTGTGTCTCTCGTATCGTTCCATCGTAAGTCTGCGCTTCCTTTTCTCTTTATTGTTTTTGTTTTGCTTGTATATGTCTTTTCCAGGTTAATGAGTATCTTATAATTCGAAACAACCTATCAATTCTACAAGGGGTAGGGCTGTTTTGCCCAGGCACCCTGGTGCTACACCACTCATAGTGAATCGACTGCCAATCTGGTCTTACAAATTTTTTTGGTCTTTTTATTATTAATGTTTTATGTGTAACTTTATTTATTAAATATCACGTTCTTCATCAAATTCAGTTCAACAGAAGAATTATAAAATGATATTTAAAAACAGCATATCTTGAGCAGTCTGACAGACAGTCTCGCGCGCTGGAGATAAAAGAGTTTTTATTCTCCACAGTATTGCCGCTGGTCACTTTCAAACCTTTAAGTTTGTTAATCAAAAATTTGTTAAAGTTTTACAAAATATGAAATATAAAATTGGGCTTTAAAAATCCGGGCTTCCAGAGGCACAGATTCGGATCGAGGACATCCTTATTTGAAATTGGATGGCTCTAAGTACTACCGTTTTTCTCGTAGGAATTTACAAGCACACATACAGATTTTTCATTATTTAATTTCTCTGAAAATAATACAGCATTATATTTGTTGGCAACAATCCGAACACTGATTCGTCATTTATAGCGAACCGACGATTTATAGCGAAATCCCCATTCGAGATTAATAGCCCCTCTTCGGCTTTAAAAAATTAAAATAAAATAAAAAATAAAAATCATTTAAATTTTTTAAAAAATCTGAAAGCTTTCATATTTTACATTACGCCCAAAGGAACCTTTTGAGTGTTACTTTTATATATTAAATGTTCTTTGCACTTAAACCATAAAATTCAATTCAACAGCAACATCGCGAAATAATTTTAAAATGAACATATCTTTAGAATTTTCGATACACATTCCCGCTCGCAGAAGATAATTTTTTTTCGTACTGTTTTGCCATTGATCGCTTTGAAATTGTTGAGTTTGTTAATCAAAAATTCGTTAAAGTTTTATAAAATTTGAAATATATAATAAAATATTTAAGAACAGCATATCTTTAAAATTTCCGATGGACAGTCTTGTCCACTGGATATAAAAAGGTTTCCTTCCGTACAGTGATGCCATGGCTCGCTACGAAACCATTCAGTTGTTAATCAAAAATTCGTTAAAGTGTTACAAAATATGAAATCGATCATAAAACAAATTTCAAATTCAAATTAGGGCTTCTAGATGCCAATATTCGGTGGAAGATTACGTTATTCAAAATTTTATGTCTCTAGGTACCGACATTTAAAGTTTTCACCGCAAAATGCCAAAACGAAATTAATAGCTCTTCTGGGCTAAAAAAATCTGAAAGCTTTCAGATTTGATATTATGCCCAGAGAGGCGTTTTTTTAACGTTTTGTGAGTTACCTTTGTGCGCTGGAGATAATTTTTTTTAGTACAGTGTTGCCACTGCTTTCTTTGAAATCGTTAAGTTTCTTATTCAAAACTCATAAATGCTTTATAAAATATGAACTGGATAATAAAACAAATTCCAAATACCAAATTCGGGCTTCCAGATGCCCATATGGAGATGTACGTTATTCAAAATTTGATGGCTCTAGGTACCGCTGTTTTGTCCCAGTGCGTGAAACATACATACATTTATGCAGATTCTTCATTATTTAATTTCTTTAAATATAATACAGGGCTTTAGTATTTGCTGGCGACAATTTAGAAAGTGATTCGCCGTATATAGCGAATCAACTCAGAATGCGAAAATCCTTTTGGGCTAAAAAAAAGAAGGCATAGTCTGTAATATGCAAAATCATTCCTGGACAAGGATGTGGGGAACTGGCCAAATTTTATTATTTACGCAATGAAAAGAGCAGCAGGTAATAGTTGATTTGAAGCGTATACAAAATTGAATTTAATTAACTAATACAATTTGTACATTCACTACAGAATTTCATCATTTCTGCAAATGTCATCTTTAAATCTCCACAGCTGAATCACATTAGCTTTCGAAATAGATCTTTCTAAAATTTGCATCTGAAAACTTAATGAAACTTAATATGTCTTCAACAATAATAGCTAGGTAGGATACCTAAGGAACTTAACTAATGATACTTTGCATAAATTTGATCCTGTAATTTAGTTTGATAAATTTTGCAATAGAAAATTTTCTTATAAAAGTGCTTTACGGTTCTAGTATAAAATTTTAATTTTTGCGTATATTTACTGAACGAAGTCGTGTGACCAAAACTGAAAAAAGTAGTTTTGAGAATCTATTAATTTTGATTCATTTCTTAAAATAGAGGCATAAGTAGCTACGTTCAAGAGGTATCTATTTGTGCTGCCTTTTCCGAAAGTAAGATTTCACTCACATTATTACAAATTTGTGTTTGTACATATATCTCATTGCATGATTCGTGTGTGAATACACATCCTACATATTCATAAGACTGTAAATATAGTGTAGATTTACGGTTGCCGAAGTTCATTTGCAAGACAAAAAAGAACTATTTGTATTAATATGATTTCAGATTTTGTGCTGTATTATTATCTCTAATCAATCAGTTAATCAGAAGATGCCTTTCACTTTACATTCTCCAGTTATCAAGAAATTTATTCAGAAAATCATTTTAATAGGCTTTGGAACTGAACCCCAAAATAAACATTATTTTCATCTCTCTCGCGAGATATCTCTATCGTTGTTTCATTCAAGTGAACTTTCTGCCTAATAGAGATATCTTAAGTGGAAATAGTCCCACGCCAAAAGAGATATCAATTTATCCAGTGCAAAATAAACATCGTAAATGGCACGTGCCCTCCCCCTGCCGAAACATATTTTAGAAGTTCAAATAATTTATTATATATAGTGAGGGAGGAAAAACCGCTTCAAATGGAACTGAGTCCACGCGAAGATGACGCCATTGTAAAACAAATGATCTCTGTCCAAATATTTCTATTGTCGCCGTAGATGCTTGCGTAAACAATTTTGATTCCATTTGAATAGATTGGAAAGGAGGGCTTTACAATGGCGCGTAGAAACCGCGGAGAATGCTTCACAATTGCTGACATTGCAATTGTTTAATTGCAGAAGCATCCACTCTCTTTGGCTTTCAATCTCGTCTGTTTACAATGCTAATAGCGTGTCTGGAAGTTTGGTTTGCGAAACACGGCAAGAAGGCGGGAGCTGGAGAAGCTGATTGGATTCCGCGCTATGTACGAGGTAATTGAAGCGACTTCAGAAGTTCTCTCAGCCTTCTAAGGGATCAGCGCCATCTATTGAGAAAGTACGAACCAATAACTATGTTATTAAATCAAGATGGAAGACCATTGTTGCTTCCTAAACCGAGAGTTTATTATCAATTTATTTCATGACTTACTAAGTCTGTTACAGTTACGAAGAATATTAGACTAAAATAAATGAAAAATATTATTAGCAATTTATTTTAAACGAGTAAAATAATAATAATAACAACAATTAATGTTTTTAAATTATTGACAATTTAAAAGTATTAATAATTGCTAAAAATAATAATATCTGAAAATAAAAAAGCTGTTTTATAAGCTTGAAATTATTATTAACAATTGATTCACAATTAACACAGTTCGAAATTTAAAATTAGACAAATTTCAATCTTAGATTAAAATCAAATCTTAGGTTCAATATCATTTCAATCGTAAGTTAAAATGAGTTCTTTAGAGATAAATCTGTGCATTTCGAGGGGAATGGTGACTCGAATCGCTTTTCTTCAAGGAGCAAAAACAACATTCGAATAAATAAAATAAAAATAAATAACTGTACTTTTGTTCATTTTTCGTAAATGTAACATGTACTTTTAGAAGTATTTTGAAACCTTTTTTTATCTTCAGATGTTTAAACTATTATAAACAGTTCAGAAACGAAGCAACTGGTAGTTTCATTGAGAATTTGAAGAAATTTAACAAATAGCTACTCTTATCTTTTGACCTCGAAAAAATTACTGGAAATTATAGATTTTTATGGCGTGTCTTTCAAATAAACTGATGTTTTCTGTTTGCTCAAAATATTATTAAAGTCCTCAAAACCCATTACTTATTAATTCACAGATTTTTGTTCGCTCCGAATAAAATTAAAAAAATCAAAAAATATTTGCTAGATTTGATATATTTTAAATAGAATGTTATTCAATGACTTTTTTTAAATGTTATGTTGTTTTTAAATGAATATAGAGATTTATCATTTGAATATGTAAAGGACTAAAAATGAGAAATAATTAAAGGAGAAGATTCTCACGCACTCTTTTTTATTTACTTCTGGACAAAACCATTCTTTTGTGAGATTAGATCAGAACCGTTGACTTACTGAACTAAATTGGTTCTTTTTTACGACTGCCCGCTCGCTAACAGTAACTCCATAAATAAGATCGGAAACCGAAAGTGAATCAAGAACGGTCTTCGAGAACATTGTAGAGATTTATATTCATTTTTACTAAGTTTAATTTTATTCTTACTTTCCTTTAAGCCTTCATTCCCTTAATTGCCAATGCCAGAATATTTAAATTTGGTAGTGCGGGTAAAGGAATGCAAATTCTACCAGTGGGAGAAAAAGGTTTAAATATTCAGGTCTAGAAGGGAAAGTAAGAGAGTGTGAGCAAGTACTGTACTTTGTAGGGTGAGCTTCTAATTCTGCGTTTATTGCTAGTTAAAGAGGCGTAACAGCTATTACTTTGCTGCCACGAGATTTCGGCACGGTTTTGGGTAACAGGATTATCTGAGTCGTAGTAAAAAAAAACTCTACTGTTTGTTAATATCTTTGGATTTTTAGTTTACTTCTGGTTAGTTAAGCTGCCGTCCAAACGAGGCGTAGTTTGTTAGCATCAAGTCGACGCATTTTGAATTTTAAAGAGTTTTAATAAAGGGTTCTTTAAACTCTTCTCCTGCCTGTCTTTTAACTCCTCTTCTGCCTTCTCACTCCAAAAGTTGAACAAGGAGATATCACAACATAATAAAGAATGGAAAGAATTGAACGTGCAGGGAGATCGAACAGAATCCATTCAATCGAAACTCCCTGGAGTGATTTCTTTCAACTGCAGTTTTGAGATTTTCTTAAACCATCATTTTACACAGAACTAAATAAAATTCTAGCATAAAAAATTTTCAAAAACTTGGGAAATGATAAAATTTTAACTCACTTTTAACATGAGAGGATAAGCTTTTCTTTTCTGCCGTAAAAGAGGAGTCAAACTTTTCTGGCATTCCTATAAGAGTTCTCGGTAGGCGATTTCTAAAATATCTACCACTCTGTTTTGACGGCACATCTTTGCTCGTAAAGTGAATCGATTCTTGGAATCCCTTCCCGAACAAAAGGTATCTCTCTACTTCACACTCATAATGTCTTCTGAAAGGATACGTACAGTATGTATTTGCAGTATTTAGCATTGCATCATAAAGATGTTCAGCTGGACTGCCATGTTCGTAGATTTATAACATTCAGCTTTTCAGCATTCTTATTAGACTTGCTTAGTAATTTAATATTTCAACTTGGTTAGCAAACATTCTTAACATTTCAATATTTTCATTTCGGAGAATTTAGTTACTTCTGAGTAATACTTTTTTTTATAATCCGAGCATCATTTTTCTATGACACTTTATTTTTTCAAGATTTAACTATACTGAAGTACCTGCTTCGAAATGCTTGCTTAATTCTTGTACTTTTATTGCTTGCTTTGTTACAAATGCAAACTTTCGTTTTGAATAATTTCCTGAGAAGTCCGCTATGCAAAATTCCTCTTCATTGGATTGTAACAAATTTGTTTATTTTTTTCCCACCAATTGCACTGACAGTTTTACTACTCTACACTTGAAGAAAATTAGATAATATTTCAAACTTATCATAACAAAAAACTCATTCCACAAAACCGATCATTTTTTATTATTATCTTAAGTATTATTGCGCAAAAGTAAACAAAGCATTTCCTTTCCCACATATTCTCCAGCGTGAATGCGTTCTCTTTGGATTCTGGCAGTTCATTTTGGTAAACAACACTCCACAAACGATGATTATCATCACCTTTGTGACGTAATGGATGCGATGAAAAACGAGCTCTTTGTTTCCTTGTCATAACCGATGACAGAGTGGCTATGAACGCGAATGTTCTTTTTTTCGTACACTTTGTATCTGGAAGCAAATTTCTGAAATGGAGATGTTTTCTTCTAATGTGTTTTCTAGCTACATTATTTGTATGCAATTCTTCTTTTTATCTGAGAAAATGCGTAACGATATTCTCATCCCTGAAAGAAATTTAGTGTTATAATATGTACATATATTAGCCAGAAACTAGAAAAGTTCATGAATCACAAATAACAAGTGTTATTATTTTATTTTATTATATTATTCTTTTATATGTAGATTTTGTATAAAGACTTTTTTTTCCAGAAAATGGTTTCATGTTATTTATGTCATTAAATAGAACAGATATTCGTGTCAGATGTAGCAATTTTCAAAATCATGTGGTATGAGAAATCATTGTTCCTGAAGTAGTATGCATCAGTAGATACCCATTCAACGTAAGTAACTACATTGTAAGAAAAGAGTTTGATAAATTTTTGTGTGAGATGATTGTGACAGTAAGCTGTTCTAGGAAAAGACAAATCATCTTTCTATTTATAGGCGCAGAATGTAAATTAGCAGAAATGAAAACTATGAATCCATACTCAGTTGATGGCTGTGGAATTAGATGGTAGATACAGGTCACTCGCTTTCCCTCTTCTTTAAACTTTTTCTTGTATTCGTGGAAGAAACTTCTTATAACTAAGATTTATATGCAACAGATATGCTGTCTTTAGAAGAAACATTTGCTAGATATTTTTATTACTGATATTATATTTTGACGAAGATGCATCCACGCTATTTTCCATCGAAAAACTTAGAGCTTCTTTTGATAAATATTAAGCGAAATCAAAAACGATTTTTTGAATTATTAAATCCTACAGTTAAACTTTTGAATTTGAATTTTACTTACACTATTGCTTTAACTTTGATTTTGAAACCTTATCGATAAGCCATTTCGAAGCTATAATTTTGTAGAAAACAAAACACGTTTTACCAAAAATATGGTTTTGTTGCTGAAACTAACTTAATTGTAGAAAACGCACACAACATTGGAAGGTTAGCGAAACAGCATCTTAGGTGGAGTTGGACATCTCATGGTACAATCGCTCACTTCCTAAGATACTCGATGTCTGTATGAAGCCACTCTTGAACGTATTCTGCTCGTAACTGAGGAATAGAGCCAGTTGCTTGTTGAATTCTTGTGAAGCAAAATCTGGTCGGTCTCTTTGGGATAAGGCTTTATTCTTGTAAAATCCACTTGGCTATTCCAGAGTTTTGTAGAATCAAAGCTGTCATATAGAATTCACTAGGCTGCTGGACTTGACTCGACCAGAATGACTTGTAGAATCCACTCGGTTACATGATCCAAGAGGGTTCAGCCCCTTTGGCGCTACTGATAGCCTACCTACTCTGTTTGACTCGGCTCAACTCAAATTTGTACTGTGCTGTTACAGCTGCAATCTCTAGCTTTTTCACTGGGATAGTTGCCGTTTGCTGGGATAGTTGCCATTAGTTGTGCGCAATATATATATATATATATATATATATATATATATATTGTTTTCAACAGTTCACTCTAGAATATATATTTCTTCAGAGAGAGAATATATATTTCTTTCATTCTTAAGGCAGTTTAAAATAATCATAAAATTTTAAACAAATAACTTCAGATTCCAGAGCCGCACCAAGGACAAAGCAGGTGAGGCTTTTGCCTCAGGTGAATGACTGACTACAAGGGGCGGAAAACTAGATACGAAAAATCAGAATTTTGTTTTGAAAAACTGTGACTTTTAATTTTAAACTTCGAAGCACATCGAACCTGCTTTAAATATATATTTTAAATGACATAATTTTATTAACATTAGCTACAATAATTTAAAAGTATTAAATTCATAAATATAGCTTTTATTCTCTGCGCTTATATGACCAACAGCATTAATTCCATGAATCTTTCGTACCTCTCTTCTCGGTCAGTTTGGCGTTTCTGAACTTACATTTGATGCAGCGTAGTGTCGTCTATACTAGAAGCTGCAAAATTATTTGAATACAAACCAACTAGTAGTATTATTTCTTTACCGCAATCAGGTTTCACGCTTTTATCGCATAGCTTTCATTACTTTTATACAACTCAGCTGAATTAAGACACGAGTTAATAACATCAATTTATTTTCAAAAATACTGAGGTTTCACATTACTGCAGACGCTTAGACTAACCTTTAATTTCAACTCTTTATTTGGCCTTGCAACAGACCTAACACATAAAGTCCCACTGGCAAAGTACTGGCAGACTAAATAAGAATGTTTGAAAATGAAATGTACCGTAACATCAGTCTTTTGTGTAAACGTTTCCATTGAATGAAGTTCATGGTTCAAGATTCTGCCTCGTTGTTTCCATTTGTGATATGCTCAGAGACTGCACAGTTGTATAGAAATACAGCTATTTCTTGAGCATTGCATATATTGCTGAACAATATGTTAAAGAATCGGTAATGTAGTCTTATTCGTTGTTAAGATTGCAATGTAAACGTATAAGGTAAGATATGGCTTCCCTTTCTTTAGTTGTTTTATTGCTGAATGAAAGAAACAGTGAAGTAAATTGTCTAGTTTCAATAAAAAAAAAGATTCAGCGTTTTGAAATTTTTGTGGAAGATTTAAACAAGCTTTTATGACTTATTCTAATATAAATGTTTCTATAAAACAACTATTAAACTATACGAACAAAGCTGTTGATTTAAAGATTTTAAAAACTTAAACTGAAATATTGTTACAAATTTTGTACTTAGATTGCTAATTTTAGTAGAAATCTAATTTAAATTGTTGTATTTCTACGTACAATGCATGGCGAGGCAAATAAATTTTGAGCGAAAGCTACTCCGAGAGTGTAAATATAGAGGAGTACTATTTAAAAAACCAGAGCAAGAAAATCTAAACTCAGTTGTTTAGTCAGCTGCTGTTGTTATTGTTCCGAGTTCAGCGTGAGATCGGATTACCTTTCCTCTTTGTATATTTTAACGTTCTTAGTAGTTTGAAGTATAACTACTGATTATATTGCGTGATATTGTAAACAGTTAGTTGTAAGAATACCTCTGAGAAAACTCCCAGCGTTCTGTTGTATTTCTTCTGATAAGAATAAATTTTGTTAACTTTTTATTGGACTTGTGCATACAATCTATTACGAATCCGTGCGCACGCAACAGTATTAAAATCAATTAGCTTAGGAGGGCAACACTTATTTGTTGATACAAATAAATATTTGTTGCAGAACACCTTTCATTTTTGCGAAATTTAACACATTGAAGGCCCTGAATTAACTGTTGATGTGGTATGAAAGTAAAGAGAAATATGAAGCATTATTAAATTTCATTAATTTCATAATTACGCGAACTTAGCATAAATATGATGAGACAGATAATCTTTAAAATATCCTGATTTATTGGCTTTTTTTAAATCAGAATTAGTTGGCTTATAAAGTTCTGCTCAAGCTCAAATAAATCTTTCTTACAACAAAAATTCATTTGATTGAAAAAAGGTGTACCGACATTAAAGACTGATTTGTTGACTAATTTCGTTTACAGCACGCTGGGCTATCTGCTTTAGGAGGCATGTTTTCGTGGAGGATAATGTATAGGAACTGTATTGCATGCATCTGCGACCCAACCTATTGGCCGTACGCAGCCAACTCATTCGCCATGAACATTATCAGGACAAGTTTGCAGCCTTATCCACTCGCCATTTGTGGACACAAACATTAACGGAAAAGCCAGGTTAGGTTGGAATAGCAAAGCTCACGAGAGTTATCTGCCTTAGGGAAGAGATGCCTTCGTGGAGGACTTAAGGGACACTGGACATGAAGAAATGAACGTGAGACGTTCAACACATGGGAAAAAACCACAAAAGTCAACCACGCACAGCCCATTTGCCTGGATCAACCCCAGGTCGAACGTTTAGTATTTCCGTTGTCTTAATTACTTGGCCACTGGTAAGGCCGGAAAAAGCAGAAGGGTCGGATCAATTTTTTAAATATTACTAAGAAAAATTTTAGCAGTGAGAAATATCTCTTTAAATGAATGTTTTGCTTAACTTGTTGAAAGGGATTACTTGTTAATCTGCATTAAAATGAAGAAAATAAAAAAGTCATAAAACGTGTTGCATTTAATGGAATTCAAGCCAGAGATAAAAGCGCATTAAAAAATGTTTAGGGAAGTCAAGCAGTTTTAACATGAAAATCATGCTCTTTTTACGTCAGTGTTACGTTCTATATTAAGCATACATTAAAAAAGGACAGAGATTTTCAGATGTTAATAAATTAATTTTGACAGGAAATTATTGCAAATTTTACATAACGAAACCATAAATTATATTAAAATATGGGACGCTTTCTGTTATGGGACAACATACTCCATCTATAGGAAGATAGATGCATACGCCAACGTTATCTGTTAATCACCTTTAAATTAATTCACAGGAGTGTTACTTTTTGCAGGGTAACACGGATGGATGGTGGGCATCAAAATTCAATACTATTAAAATATTGTATCTAAAAATAACCAAAGTACACCGTTTACTAAATGATCAAATGATGAATCATTGCAGCGGGAAAAAAATAATAGCAGCAAACCGTTTTAGATTATCATGTGGATGTTTGTGGTGTAAATTTCTGCATAAAAGATAAAAATTTACTAAATCTATAAGGTTTTTCTCTCTCTTTACCGTGCGCCTTCGAAGTATAAGTGGACAGTACGTCCGGCTAGCATCAGGAGGACGGGTGTTCGAATCCCAGCTAAGGCATTGCACATTTCTCAAGTTTCTGCATCGATATAACCTACTTACATATCCTTAAAATTAAAAAATACATTATTTTCTACGAAGTCGTCCACTTAATAAAAAGACAATGCCTATCTTTACAGTAGCTGAGAGAAATTTTTTCTGAATGTATTCTTGAGAAATAAAAACGTATAGCTTTAGAATAATATTAGAACTCGAGCATAAACAAAGAAGAAAAACTTTAATAAATCATATTGTCAAATATCAGCTTATAAGAAAATTAATGTTTTAGAAAAATATATGTTCATTTTGGAAGTTAAATGAGAGTTAGATGTTCAATGTCCCAAATAAAATTGATCTGTGTAAAATTAAACGAAATATCTTACAGTTTCTAACTGATGAAAATTTAACTAATTACATAAATTGGATTCATGTAATTTAACGAAAACAGCATCTAACCTAACCCTTAAATATCCGATTGATATAAACGCTGCGGAAATTCAGTAAGAAATATTTGTTTTTAAAAACCTCAGTTTTTCTACAGTTCTAACCATTAAAATAGCTACTAAGCTTTAATAAATCACGAATTTAATTTAGTTCAATCTTATCCAAATTGGGAAACAGCATTAATACTTTTACATTGCTAGTTAATGTTTCTGGTAAAGACAGAACATTCAGTAAACTTAAAATAATAAATAAAAATGAATAAGATCTCCACTTAATCAGAAAAACTTTCAAACACGGTCATTTTGATGAACATGTTTTTTCAAACATCGCCACTCTATTTAAACATAGTTATTCTTTCAAGAACAGCTACTTTATTTCAAGCATGCTCATTCTTCGAAGCTATGGAATTAAGTTGACTAAGTAGAATTTTAATAAACTAGTGATAATTTTGCTTAGTTAAAAGTAAGAAAAATTAAATTATCAAAAATACTTGAAAAAATTCTGAATGCTTTCAGATTTCATATTATGCCCAAAGGAGCTATTTTTTTCATTTACGCATACGTACAGTTTTGAGTGCATTTGGGATAATGTTCCTTTGGACTAAAAATATTTAAAAACAGTCTATCTTTAGAATTTCCGATAGACCGTATCGCGCGCTACAGATAAACTTTTTTTTCTTAGAGTGTTGCCATTGCTGGCTTTGAAATCGTCGAGTTTGTTAATCAAAAATTCGTTAAAGGTTTACTAAATTTGAAATGCATAGTAAAATATTTAAAAACAGCAACTTGGTTTTAAATAATTAAAATATTTAAAAACAGAGTTTCTGTTTTTAAATGTTTCATTGTGTATAATGTATAAGTAATGCATAACAAAGTAATATATAAGCAAATGTATAAGTAGGTCACTCTGAAATTTTTGAGATACGCCCAAATAATAATAGGCAGAAAAGATTTAACGATTAGATTTGAAAATATGAACTATTTTAGCTTAGCAGACGATTTATTGGCCAATTGAAAGCAGTTTAAGGTAGAATAAATTTTAGGCAGAAGGAAAAATGGAGTTGACGCGAGAACATTATCGCGCTATAATTTTCTATTATTTTGAAGTGCGATTAAATAAAGCAGAATACCTTCAACATCTACAATTTGCATTTGGGAAATGAAGGTCTATCTCGTGCTATTGTATTCAAAAGTTTTTACAGAATTTCACAGAGGTCGCAACTCTCTTTAGGATAAAGAACACAGGAAAGTCGTTGTCAGATGTAATGCCGGATAATGCGTGCGCCAGACAGAACATATTAATCGATGATAATCGCTGCACCTACGAAACGATACAGAAGGAACTTTATACAGGATCCGCCAGTTTACATAAAATTATTCATGAAGAATTGCATATGAAAAAACTAATTTGCCGTTGAGTTTCCCATAATTTAAATGAGCCCCAAAAAGAGAAGCGATTCATGATTAACAAAGAAACTGTTAAATTACTTAAAGAGGGTAACCACCGCATTATTTCTAAAATCATAAGTGGTGATGAAACGTACATACCATTTTTTGAAGTTCCAACAGTCAAGAAATTAAAATATGGGTTTTGGGAGTTGATCCCACGACCATAGTGGTGAAAGGACAATGTGCTGTGAAAAAAGTAATGCGTGTCATTTTCTTCAAAAGTATAGGACTAGTCATTAAACTGGAAGGACAGAAGATAGTCACAGCTAACTGGTACATCATTAAGTGTCTTCCAGAAATTCTTCGAGAAGTAAATGTTAGAGGACTCACTCTCCACCGTGAATCCTTTCTCACCATCACCCACCTCTATCTATCTCTTCATTCAGCAAGATTTACACTTGAATTTCTTGAACAAAAACACATCAAAGTGTTAGAATATTCACACTATTCACCCGATATAGCTATCTGTAGCTCTTGGTTACTTTGTAATCTAAAAAAGAACTTAACGTGGACGTCGTTTTCATTCCGTATATGAGATTGATGAGGCTAAAAATGCATTTTTTTCATCGACCTCAAGAAATGAATGGTATGAAACATTTAATCTTTAGAAAATTCGCCTGCAGAAGTGCATTAATGCTGAAGGAGATTACTTTGAGCACTCCTAAAATTTCGTAGTTATAACTTTAAAAACATATGTGTATCTCAGAAATTTCAAGTAAACTTCTCGATTGAAGTGAACATGCATATTGAGTAAACTAAAATGATATCTTCCCATTTTCAGATTGTTAATATTCCAGAAGTGCGCAAAAGTTATTTTTGGTTTCTTACATTTCTGATATCTTTTTGCTTGCATATACGTACATATATAATGAAGGCAAAAAAGCGGCTTTATTGGAATATTGGTAGGAAGCTGGCTGCAAAGCCGGACGTTTGTAACTACATACCATTTTTGTGGCATGGGGACATTTAAAATACTGTGAAGCCAAAAGAGCTTTCAAGTAGTTGGTGGAAGAGCAAAATGAACAGGAGACCCTCAGGTTCGCCATCTGAGAAGATTCTCTTTCAAAACTTTCGCACAAGTGGAGAAATTCATACAAATATCTATAAAATTTTCGAGACTTAAGCCAAAGAAAAGGTTAAGTCTTCTCACCTCGTCCTGATAGAATTTATAGACTTAATCTGATGTTTCTGTCAGGCAAGTGAGATAAGTCACAACAAAGAAGTTAAGACGTAATAAAAACTGTAAATGCGACTCACAAAGCTGTATGGAATAAGCTATAAAGTTTTCAGGCAAGTTAAAATTTTATCAATTAAAGTCTAATTTGTGCATCATATCTAATATCTAGTATTTTATGTGTTAATATATGTAATGTATTATCATTGTGTTATTGAACTCCTTTCGGTACGAACTTCAAGGTCATTAATTTTACGTATTCTTTCCTGAAAGGATTCTGTTAGAAAGAAAAAATTATAAAATTTACCATTTTAACTCTTTCAAATAACCTTAAGTTTCCCAAAACGAAATTAAAAAACGTTTTAATACGTAATATAATTTCTAGTCATTCTTCAATTTCTAATCGAAATAGACCTTGTAAAAATATTAAAAATCAAGATGTTATAACTTCGGTCGTCATTCTTTTTCTTATTGTTTTATCTATGCTGCAGTTCTTCGACTGTTCATCCTCAACATTACCTTCCTGCCAACTAAATGGTCCTGAGATACGATTCCACCCGCGAGACATAAAGAAAACTCACATAATGTACGAAATATAATATGGTATTTTAAACATTTCGTTGTACGCCTCCTGCCATGCATCAAATAACATCTGGTATCAAAAGCAACTTTCTTGGCAAAGATAGGAAATAAAATGACAATCATTCCCCTACTTCCATTTCCTAGTTACATCTACCCACGCACCCTTCCTCACAAATCGCCCCAGCAATTGATTCTGCACCCTCCTCCTATTATACCTCGGCATTACTAATGTGGACATCCCCGAGATAAGGGGGGCAAAGATCTCATCCCCCTCCCACTTAGAGAAGTGAGCTATAAAATGTTTATGCGGAGAGATGGACTCCGCTTCAGAAGTGGCGGGCGGTGTCTTTCCTGCGGTGTGGAGTCAAGATGAGATGCTTGGGGTTGGGAAAGTTTCTCTGATTTTGTAAGGGAATGGGAGAGATTCTTAAGGGGCTGCAAACGAATATGATCTTACCCGGAGAGGGAGATGAAGAAAAATTTCGTGATGATATTTTTAGAGTGCTGTTTGTTCTCTAAAAATGTCCTCCCGGAAACTAGAACTATTTAAATTGAGACGACACTTTGTAATATATTAATTAATATTTTTTTCTGATTAAATTAATTCATATATTATTTGGTTTTAATTCTATTATTAATTTTTCGCAACTGTAGGTTTAATAAATATCTATCCTTCTCCTTCCCCTCAAATGTATAAGATACAATTTGCTATTATTTTATAACTTCATTTTTTTAAATCAAAAGTTAATGTTTTCACTTAATTAAAAAATGAAGTTATAAATGTCTCGAAGACCACAGAAGCTTCTTGCCTCTAGTAATGAAATATAACTGAAACCATGTTAGGGCAACTGATCTTTCAGATCCCTCACACTTTTTAAGTTCTCATTGAAATTAATATTTTCGTTTATAATTCAGATCTTTACAAAAACTTAAATTTATAAATACTGCTCTGTTTATGTGTGGGTGGGGAAGTCAGGTGCGATTGCCTTAAGTTAAAATCCCGGAGAAGATATAGATATTTGTAAGTGCATATGTTATCTTCATGGTATGAGGGCACTTAAAATATTATCGAGCCAAAAGCCTTCTTGAGAGTTTGATGGTAGGAAAAGAGGGGTGCATACGAGACCTTCAAATTCATTCATTCCCAGGGCTACATTCTTGGTGATGAGACCGTTAAACTGCAGGTGAGTTTATGGCATTCCCAAAGAATGCATAAAATTGGATGTATTCAGCTTTATGGAGCAACAACAAAAAATTTATAGAAATTAAAGATCCCACAATTGTTGCTGTTTAATGGTCAGTACATCGAGCTAGCGTTTCATCCACTGGCAGTTAGACGTGTTCATTAAAAATATATCAGGCTCAAATAGCACGAGTATGCTGTTGATTTTTAAAAAACCTGTAGAAGGAAAGAGTCTGATGAATCCATGAAATTACAATCAGACGTTCATCATTGATCATGATTGATCACAAATAAAAATAATTATATATAAAAGAAAATCATATCAGGATTTAACTCTGGAATTCAAAAATATGAAGATGGTGGATTCGTATATGATAGGACAAGTATCTTCTGGATAGAAGTCAAAGGAAACGGCCTGGTTAATAATAAAGTGTTGGGAATACTCTGGGAGTGAGTACAAGATAATCTGACATATATAAGACAACTTTGAGTATTTGAAAGAGTTTTACAAAAGAAAAGATTTATGTATAAAACAGCCTCACATATATGAACTGGTATGTTGAAAGCGCTCTACAAGGGAAAAAAAGTAAATGTTCGAAAAGCATAGCTTAGAATCAAGTAAATACAGCTGCGTTAATATCTGATTGCAAATAAAATCACGTAGAATTTCCAAAAGAACACCTTAAAATTAAAAAGTACATATCAATTCTTGCTAATCATGTAATCTAATACAGAATTCATAAGTATTGCCATTACCATTACTTGATTACATTAACTTTGATTACAATTACTTGCAATAGAAGCTAAATGTTCATGTACATTACATTAAAGATGTATGTTTTTGAAATGACTAAGATGAATATCATGCGAAGATATTTAATTCTAAGGATATATGAATGATGCACAAAATGCTGTAATGCTTTTTCTCAAAATGGACTTAAACCATTAAAAATTTCCTCTCTTGTTTGGTAATTATATTATATATTCGTACGAATGTCTAAATGTCAGTTTATATGTACAGTTCTGTATATACACAATAAAGATCGGTAATTTTGTTTTTTTAAAGATTTGAGTACGTTTTGAGAAAGAACATTACAATTTTTGAGCATTTTTTGTAAAAGGAATGGCATTTCTTACATTTTACAAAGTCTTCAGAAATACAATTTTTCCGTGATGTGCGAGCTTCCGTATCTTTTACAAATCAAATGATTAAGGAGTTTAAAAGTTTAACTTGTTTATCTTAAGAATCAGTTCTTCAATTAAATTTACAGAATAAATATAAACTCACATTTTAAGATAGCAGAATCTTCGAAAAATGAACCAAGACCACGCTTTTTGTATCACTGATAGATTAGAGAAGAGGAAATTATTGAAGCATATTTAATTACATGAAAAATAATGCTTTGTTTACACAACAACAACAATATATTAACAACGAAATGTAATGCAAATATTTTAACGCTGTATGTAGCTACATATTTTTAAATACAATTGCAACAGGTTATACCAAAGCAAGGAAAACGTCTGCTCAAAATACTTTCATTTAAAGCTTCGTAACATTTAATTATTGGCACCGGAGGTATTGTTAGTCTTGGAACTCACGTTTTATTCATATCTCTTTTGGGTCTGAATGACTTTTCAAATTCCCGCCATCAAATGTTACTGCGATCTATTATTTAAGAAAAAAGAATAAAAAAAAAATAAAATTTGAAAGCTTTTAGACTTTATATTACCCCCAAAGGGGCATTTCTTTGTTTTGTGTGTTACTTTTATTTATTAAATATCATGTTCTTCGCAATTTAAACATAAAATTCAATTCGACAGCAATATCGCAAAATTATTTTAAAATGAGCATATCTTTAAAAATTCCGATACGCAGTCTCGTACACTGGAGATAGAAGTGCTTTTTTCCGTACAGTATTGCTCGCTTTGAAATCCTTGAGTTTGTTAATTAAAAATTCGTTAAAGTTTTACAAAATGTGAAATAGATAATAAAACAAATTCGGAATTCAAAATTCGTGCTTCCAGAGGCCCCTGTACGGGTGGACGATTACATTATTCAAAATTTGATGGCTCTAGCTATCATTATTTTTTCATAATACGACAAACATACGTACGTTCATGCAGATTCTGCAGTATTTAACCCGCGGGAAAGCGGGTGGGGTATATCATACCCCAAGTTTACAAAAACAGTGGAATATTCCTAACTTACGAAACTGAAATTCTGTGTTGCATTCAGTAGCTGAGTTTGTAGTTGCGGTAGACTTTCAGAACCGCTTTTCCATTGCCTGTGTGTTTCAGAAAATGATATATCAGTATTTTGACACAGCCCACGCGCCCACGCGCCTGTCCAGTAAGTGTTTTAATGACTGAATATTTATTTGAAAAATTTATTTCTAGAGTGAATCATTGAATATTTCTATTCGCAAACGATTTTAAAGTATTTGAAATTACATTTTTAAGGATTTATATACTCACTATGGCAAAAAGAATGACTCCCTATGAATTGGAAATGCAACATCTGTGAGATTTACGAGAAATATTTGAAAGTGATGAAGATGGCATTTCGAAAACTGAAGAGGCAAATAGGAATATTTTCTACACTGTTTGATTTCGAAAAAAAATCAAACATTAATTTCTTATGTTCTTAAAAAAGGAAAAACTGTTCCTATACTTTCAACATTCTATGACGATGATGCTAATGATGGTACTACTGCAGAAAAGGAAACGACAGAAATTATATGTTTTTATAATATGACTAAGTAAGCAGTGGATACTGTGGATGAAATGGCAGCAAGTTATTCAATCGTCAGAAAAAAAAAGAGGGGGCCAATCGTAATTTCCTTTTCTATTCTTTCTTTTTCTCTATTTATATTACTTTCAACTGCTAATCCGCCAACCAGATAGAGAAGCAGGTGTCTGATTTTGAGGGACTTATCATTACAATTAATAAACAAAGTGTATTGAACAAAGAACAGAGATTAGAATTTTACACGTACTGCATGCAAAAGAAGAGAAGATATTTCGAGGAATAATTCAAACGAATATAAGAAATTCGAAGCAACTAAGTGTACAAGATGCGACGAATGCCCTCGAGCCAAGGACAGAAAAACGCGAATGCGATATTTAAAATGTGGAGACTTTCTGTGCTAAGAACACATGAATGTATTTTCTTCAAAGTGTAAGCAAATAAAATAAGCATTGTGTATTTGAGATGCAATAAAACTTAGAGGTCTAACGTGTATTTTGTTATTATTTTCATGTACTTGATTTTATATCTCTATAAGCTTATTTTGGAAATTAATTTTTTGTAACCCAAGTATTATTCTCGTATTATAAGAGAAAAACAGTTTTAAAACTAAATAAAACTATTTTTACCCGTATTTTAAATATTAGAGTATGTGAAACCCCATGCGCCCACTCTAGTAACCTTTCTTGGTGAGCCTTCCACCGGGTTAATTTCTTTGAATATAATACAGAGCGATAGTATTTGGTGGCAACAATTTAAAAAGTTATCAGCAGTTTATAGTGAAACTCCACAAAATGTCGTTTTGAGACTAATAGCCCTTCTAAGCTCACGCTCCTTTGGGCTAATAATGAAGAATCTGTGTGAGTGTTTCTCGCGTTGTGGAAAAACGACGGCACCTAGAGCCATGGAAGTTGTTATACACGATATATTGTAAGGAATTAAAGTTACTTTCCTCCTCTCACCTGCTTTTCTTGTGAAATGATCGGCACATTAGTTGAATCAAAGGAAGTATATTTAATTAACTCTGGACGAGAATACAATTCATTTTGAGTATGAGTTTGTCTTATTCTTCAAAACAGCAGTTTAATCTGAAACCTCTAATTCCAATCATACTTTGTTAATTAAACAAGAGCATATTCTATCGCATGCTGTTGTTGTATTCAAGCAACATCTCACAGAACTGTTAATATAAATTTTAGTATAAATTTTTAAAACTTCTCTTTTCCTATATCAATTAAGAAGCCCAAAATGTTCTATAAGAAGTAAGATATTTTATTGAAAATCATAAACTCTCATTTAAAAAAATTAATATAAGAATTTACTGGTAGCAAGTGTATTTATTTTATTTTGTTCTTAGTCCCTCGTCAAGCAAACTAGGTGACTTTGATGCAAGAAGCAGAAAGCAAGAAGGGAGGGAAGTAAAAAAATGTTGACCGCTAAAATCGGAGTAAATGTTTGATGAGGTAGGCCTCGCTCGAACCTGATAGAACCTGCACAACTCTGCAGTCACATACACGCACACCACCCTCTTGCAGCCACTTACATTCACAATGAGAAGGGTAGGTAGAGAGAAGAAGAAGAAGCGAATCGGAAAGAAACGCAGAAGAAAATTGAAAAGAAATATAAATGGCTTCCCATCTTCAGGGAGAAATTATGAAATCGATAAATTTCTCGCACCCGAATGGCAACGTCGTGGTGGAAAACTTTTATCGGAGAAGTAGAAATTTTTTTTTCCCGTCTTTTACTCGCTTAGTTCTTTTAGGATTCTTTCCCCGCTTTTTTTCCTCTTTGCTACAACGTTCCTCGTGTTCAATGATTCCAAGCACTTAGATTTAGTCTGTAATTTTACGCTATTTTTTTATTGGATTGTTTTCCGGTTTAAGGAAGGCAGTCTTAAGTTTAAAAAGCATAGGGGGAAAGAAGGAAAAATAATATGTAACTGGGGATATTTTTTTGTCGTGTTTGTTCTTTTTCAAAGCAATGTAATAATGATTTTCACGGACAAAATATCCAGAGAATCTGGCAACAAGATTTGAATTCATGGAAAGCGGACTTTTTTCCCTTTCTTTTTTTTCTGACGTACATGGAGCTTTGCTAAGTGATCTAAATGTGGGTTAAATTTTTTTCTCTCATGAATAAAAGGTTTCTAAGCACGATGTTAAGCTTTTCGAAAAGACTGGATCATTATTTTGTAAGATATGTATATTTATCACTATGTGAAGAGAAGAAATAAAGTTTAAAACTTTTTAAATGCTGCTTCTTTAACTAAACAAAACTCAGCTAACAAAAGGAGATAAAAAAATTCTTTTTTCAACAATTAGAAAATTCCATATTTCGCATTTTTTGTAAGGATGATTTCTTCAGTAAGTTTCTCCCTTTCAAAGAAGCTTTGTTCTTCAGAAATTAATTATTTTTCAGAATTGAAACCAACAGGTAATAAAGGTTAAATTTTACTAGTTGTTAAAATTCGAATATTGCATATATTAATTACTCTAGATTTCGTAAAAATATGAATCAACATTTCTAATGCTTCTTTTAATGCAGTATATTCTTCTAACGACTTGAACCATGGAACTCTCGAATACGCGTCGAGCGTGCTGACCACTACACCACGAAGGCATGCGAGGAAGGCGGGAGAAATACCTTATATACTCCCCCTTTTAAAGGGCGACTGGGTATTAAGGGACCCAATCGAAGAATCACCATCCACCACTGTCCCTGTTCGAGCGGCACTGTAGAGACATTAAGTTTTTTTCGAAACACGGAAATCGAAGAAATGAGTAATGGCCTCACCGGGACTCGAACCACGGACCTCTCGAGTACGCGTCGAGCGTGCTGACCACTACGCCTCGAAGGCATGCGAAGAAGGCGAGAGAAATACCTTGTAATGTCAATTGAATATTCATGTACCCACCCCGTGGGAGATGATAATTTATTATAGCACATTTCTTTGCATTCAAGCTTTACTTATTAGAAGCAGGAAAGCTGAAACTGGAAAACTGGCAGAAAAACTGGAAGGTTGTTAGTAGCTTGTCACATTCTCATCCGAAAGGTTACAAAATCGAAAGAGAATTTAGCTTAATTATTCAAGTAAATACAAAACAGATGTTTCAAATATAAATAACGAAAGACTAGAATCGGCTTAACATGAGCAAATCTTTGTAATTCTAGCTTCGGAGGTTAAATAGAAATTTCTTTTTTCAAAAATTTCAAAAATGAAAATGGTGACAAAGAAATAATGGCTTAAGAGACAGCATAACTCAAGAAGATGCCTACTATAGGATAGAAACTAAAGCCGCTGGATTTATCTATTACTAAAAACGTGTAAAGTTCCCTCAGTGAAGAATTCCATTAATTATATTATTTAATTCGTTACTGAACATAGGATATTCAATTCTCTTCCATTCTTTTTGACGTCCTGATTCAACCTCAGTGTTACTGAATTAGTATTATTCTAAAGTTCTCTCGAGTATTCTACATATTAGTTCATCAGTTTGTCTTCCATCCCATACAGGTCCTTACGTTTTAGAAAGTCGGCTAAATTATATTTTTTCGTTTTCCATGCGCTCAATGTTTGCTCCTTCAAGTCAGTTCTAGATCAAAACCGCAACTATCTGAGAGCGGCTGTACTTGACAGAGTGTCCTAGTCTCGTATTGAATAAGCGGTTAAAATGTTTCATCTGAACACAAAGGTGAATTCTTTTCTTTCTATCGATTAGTTTTAAAATTGTATGTCTTTTTCTAAAGTTTAATTCTCGTGTCGTTTTCCTTCTACCTATAAAATTTACATTTCGATACTTAGACACCCCATTCCGGAAATGAACTCCTGGGGTTCTACATACATTAGTCAAACAAGGAGAGCCTTGAAATTTCTTAATAATGAACAGGAGACTTACTGTCGAGGAAAGGAAACGCATTAGTTCTTCATTGCTCCTCATGGCTGGTCAAAATATCATAATTTCCACTTCTCTGAAGTCAAATTATTCCAAAAACATTTTTCTTTCTAGAATTGGATTTCCTGTAGGCATTTCATAAAAAAACTCTGGCTTTTGACTCCCTTTAGCATAAACAGTATTCAGTAATGGCAATCCATCTTTCGCATAAACTTTTTAAAAAAATTTCCCATTTGCATTTCGTTCAGATTTTTTTAATAGAGAACGCCAGGGGCCTGCGATCTTTATTCATTTAATTAAATAGAACAGAAAGTTCTGTTTAACGTTCAGAATTGACTTCCTGGAAATTTACTTACATTCTCGTCTATTTACGTTTCTCGTTGCTTTCATTTCATTTTATGGAGGACATTTCTTTTAAGCATCAATACAGAATTGATAAGTTAAAAAGGTCTATTATAACTTAGAAAGATTAATATAATATTATTAAGACCTCGATCCTCGTGCATGAATCTTGAGATTTAAGTCGCCATTGCGAATTTAGTTTTACATTTGTGAAACAAATGTTCTAAGAGAGATACTTTGTTTTTATTTTATTTAGATTTCCAGAAATGCTACCGATATTTTTTATTAAAACTACTTTTTTTAAGTTATTTGAATTGCTATCTGACTGTTTGCCTAAGCCTTCTTAAATTTAATTGCTTTTGCTCGTTTTACACTTTGCTTCGGACTTTATTGCACAAATTTGTATTAAAATTGTATACTGGTCTTATATTTTCCCGAAAAGCTACTATAAAACCTTTAACTTTCCATGTTCTCGGTCTTCTATCCATGTGCACAGGGATCTCTTTTAATTAAAAAATTCTAAAATTGTAAGCATTGCGGAAGAAATTGGGCATGCTCTTCGTGTACACGTCGACCTATTTTAATTCAAAAAAGTTAGATAATTGCACAAATTAATTTCATAAAATGTGCATTCCTACACTATCTATTGTAGGCAAAACGCCATATTTCTAAACAAATGCAACGGTTTTAAAATTATTTATTATTAAACAACTTTTTTTCGGCTCTTGTATTAAGTAAACATATTTACTCTTTAAGTCAATCGTCTCAAGCTCAAATTGTGCGGGAGACCAAAAGCCATGACCTGAAAACAACTGATGAGTCAGTATTTACTTTATTTTATATTTCATAAAATGCATTTTTTGTTAGCAAAGTAAAGAAAATATTTCATATAAATTTAAAATTCCGCTTACTAAATAGCAATCAAAACATGCATAAACGACACTAATATCTCAAAGGAAAAATTCAAATTTGTAATTTTTTTCTTTCTGATATCTAATGTTGAGTACCAGCAAAGAATTTCTGTTCATTTTGTTATACTTTATAATTCAAATATAAGAGTAATCGATTGAATGCATTTGTTATTCAAAAAAACTGATAATTTCTGCCACTTTTGATCTGCGTTTGTGTTGAGATGTTTAGATTAATATGACTAATACAGTAAGCTCTAAGGAACCTGATTACGAAGTGCCACTAACTTCCTTTCCCGTGTTATCGAGATAGAAGAAGTACTTGCACGCAGACCAAGACTTGGTAGCGTTTAGCATTAGACCTTTAATGCGTCTCTTATTGAACATCACAAACAAAAATGTAAAGATAACAACGTACTTGACGAAACGAAAATTGACGCTTCAAAGATAATCCTACGAGGAATTAAAATTCACAGCTTTTCAACAAGCAGGGCATAAAATCTTTAGCTTCCCGATTTTAATAGGAAGCTTTGCTCGTCGTTACTTACTCCAACATGAATAATCAACGGCTACTACTTCCAGTGGTTCCATTCTAATGATTTGCTACGATTATGACCAGACTGTGCTGCTGCTCTTTAAGTAATAAACTCCAAGTTTAGCAGGTACAGGCATAAGACAACTGCAGGTTACTTATCCACAGACCAACCGTCAGTTCTAGATAACTGCTTCAATCCCTACACTCTTCTCAAAATCTGCGTAACTCTGTTAGGTATATTTTAATTTTATAACAGTTATTTAGTTAGACTTTCCTATCTTGCCTCGTTTCAATTTACAACTCCCTACCAGAATGAGTTTTTACAATTGCGTTGAATGCAAATGAGGAAGAAATGGTATTAAAAGAAAGTTCAACTTACTTCGAGAGGTAGAGCTAGGAAAACTGAGTAGCGCGCGTTTGCCTTTTAGCTAAGTCTCTCTAATGCTGTTACGCTCGGCCGTATATTACGTGCATTCGCCGGTTAGTTTAAAACTAAGGACAAACTCCTTTTGTATTACAACACAAAGCCAACAACTTTGTGTTAGTTTCGGATAAATCTCTTTGTTAGTTATAGTTAGCTATTATTTCTTATTTTTGAGTTTAAGTCCAAGAGGAGGCTTTGTTGTAAGCCCGAAGAATGGAGCCGACTGTTCATCCTATTTGGAGTGAACAAAGGGTAATTAACCATTCTTGAGCTTACGATTTCTGTTATTTGAACTAAGCGATAATTCGCTTAACAGTTCACTAGGTTCCTCGACATTTAATTTAGCAGAATAAGAGTGAGGAACTCTACAACTCTCTCTGGAGGAAAGGAGATCGTGATTAAGTTCGAAGTTACAGAACAATATGCAAATTGTCACAAACTGAATATTAAATTTTCAAACTTACTTACACTTAAAATAATTCTAACACGTTTAATTAATCATTAAATAATGTATTTTAATTTAAACTGAGCATAAACAAATTATGAAAACTTTCAGGTTCATAAAGGTTCTTTCAGATTTTCAAGTTTTCAGAAAATACTCCAAATACGACGAAACTTGAGAATAAATAATAACCATTTAATCTCTTTCTTTTGTTTTAAGTCTTCTTTGTATAATTAAAAATACATATTTGTATGTATAATAAAACGTTTCCATTACTTATATGGCGTTTCGAATTGGACAAAGTTTGTAACCTTGGAGAGAAACTACCAGAAATTATCTTCAACGCGAATTGTAGATGCTTTTCGAATATTAAGGTTCTTTTTTATTAATTTTCAACCGCGAAAAAAACTCTTAATACATAAGTGTATTCCCAAACAAAGCGATTACAAAAAATTCGTAACTGAGGTTACTAAGGTTTTGAAGGAAGTACCCTTAAAAAGAAAAATTAATAAAATCTACACTTGACATCTTTTAATAAGATTTGTTATAAAGTGTAAATTAATTAAATCCATTTATAAATTTCCTAAGGTATTGTTCATGTTAGTTTTTAACGGTAATGAATATCATCTATACATGGATTGAAATAAATAAAATCTTGAAATCTTTGGGGCAACGTATTTGAATTCAAATGTATTCCTGGGCCGTATGAAATAGATTCGGGGGGCCTCATGCGACCTGCAGGCTGCATCACTCATATAAGGTACTCAATCTCTACAGAATTGCCAGATGCAAAAGCATTACATCAAGTTGGAATAGGCAAAATTAAAAATTAGGATTAAATTTGAAAAGAGACACTCTATTCTAAAAATATTTTTAAAGTCATTTTAAACTCATTTTAAAAGCAAACATTTTGCCTTATTTTGGAGTGGTACTAATTATAATTCTTACGAAAGTCTACTTATTGAAAGTCTACTGCTTTGCCTCTTCATACGTCTTGGATCCTTTTAATTGATTTCAGCACTAAACTACTCAGAAAGTATATTGAATGCCGTTATTTCTAAAGAATAACTTCGCTGGATTTAAAAAGTACTTTGATTGGGAAGTTTCCAAGCATTCGAATTAATGCGTCTCTTACTTGAATCCATTGCAAAAAAAAACGAAAAACAAACATGAAATATTCATTTGAAAGATTAGAATACACTGATTTCAGGATTTATAATTTCATTTCTTAGACAGAACATAAAAACATCATACCGATTTCTGTTTTTGTTCTGCAATTGATTTATACCACACATTATTTTTATGCATCTCAGTTTATAAAAGTTTAAGCCTAATTTTATTTGTCTTTTTAATATTTGATTAGACATTCAGGACAAGAATCTTTGTTCAGAATTATTAGATATGTTTTCGAAACAGGAAACAGGAGAAATGAGCTATGCTCTCACTGGTATTTAAACCACGGATACTTCAAGTTCTCTGCACGCGTTACTCCTTACATCGTGAGAACAAACACAAGAGGAATACGATAATTCCTTATAATTTTTCTTCCCGCTTAAAGAGTGATTGGGAAGAAGCTCGAGAGCTAGTATACTATACACATGATCATGAATTATTATTCACGACATTTTAGTTCGGGTGCTATAACAGACACATTTTTTCATGTATGTGTTTTAAGCAAGGGGAGAAATGTAAAATCCAACTATGGCCTCGTCTGAATTCGAATGATAGATCTTTTCGTTGTGAAAGTTTTACCATTTAATCATGGGAACATGTGGGAAGGGAGGCGAGAATACTTTATACGACGGGAGGCGATACACTTAAAAGACTGCTGGAGAGAGGCACGAGAGCCAGTCGACCAAATCCATCATCACCGTTTTTAGTTCAGGAGTTACTGTAGATGCCTTAGGGCCGGGGTGGTTGTTACTTCTTTGAAGTTGGAAAGGACGGATCACCGGAACCGACCGCTGGCGGTAGGAGACCCGAAGTTCGATCTGGACCTTCTGAGAATGGGTGCAGTTTCCGGGGTAGTGACGCGCTACCTTATAGCTTCTCCTACCTCCGTCCAACATCGGCCTTCGGGATCCCTGCCGGTAACCAGGTCGGGCTAGCTGGTCTGAACTGATGTTGGATAACCATTCCGCGGGATTGACTGGGTGGAATTTCCGGAATCGACCATCTATGGGAGGAGACCGGGGTACTACCCAGGCAACTGTCTAGAGAGCCTTGATTAATGGAGTAAATAAACAATCTTCGCAGGACTAGAGTCATCGGTTATTCTGTGGTTGATTCAGGCTCGGCAGGCATATGATACTGTCTTGTCTGCCCTATGTCTGTGGGGACGTTACATGGTTGATATCGACGACTGTCCGAGGTGGGATGGACTCCACTTCGGTCAACGCAGACGTGTGTCAACCTTGTGACGTGTGACTTGGAATTTATAAATGTTGAGAGAATTTTGCCTCTCTGCAGTGACCCCTCAGATCGCCTCCAGTGGTCGGGGCGCTTTTTACTGTGTAAGGGAGACCTCGCATCTCTCGGGCTGGGAGACCCCTCCATTGATGTATATGTAACTGCATTAGGAATGTTTAGAGGAAGAAAGGGCAGAAAAATCAATTATGCCCTTGCCGGTATTCGCATCATGGATCTTGTGACTGCTGTTTGGATGTTCTTCAATTTATAGCAAGAAATCACGCGACATGGAATTAAAAAATTCTTTATCGTTAACTGGACTTCCGTGTTACTGGTCAGGCACGGAGGGGAAGAAAGCAATAATCAAAAACTTACAAAAAAAAACGATATCCAAAACCTGCAGCTACAATAATTAGAATTAATTACTAACTGAAATATTTTGCAATTTGCAATTTGACAACTCCAAAAAGAAGGTAATATACCTTCGTTTGTTACAAAAGAAGCCGAAGGATTAAGGATTTTGTTCCACAAAGTGAGAATTTGCAGATAAATTCTCAGATATACGAATTCCTGTTGCTTGTTATTAGCTGCTTTAACACACACTATCCATAACTCAAACGTCGATAATTCAAAAATTTCGTGAAACTGAAAAATATGTTTAGGATAGACGAAATTTATAAAAATCGATGTTACTTTTTCTCTTATTCGAAATACTTAAAGACTAGAACCTTTTTTGAACTAATTTTCTTTTCATTTCTTTTTCAATAATCAAACATTAAGTATTATTTTCAAAGAAATACTCGCAAATTGATGCCTCAAATCTTCTTTACAAAATATTTGAATGAGAAGCAATTTGTTCGATTTGGTTGTCATTCAGCACTTTTTTAATGTATCGAAATAATTTTTGTCATTAATGTATCCAGCAATATTGTCCTTGCTTTGTTAAATTTATTTATGTACGTATCGGAAACGAATTTTAACTATTTTTATAGAGTAATTTGCCATAAATCTCATTAGAGGCTTGGTTTATACGATTTTGGAGGAGGAGTGAGAGGGTCATTTCGCTGTCAATTTAACTAAGTTCGAGTCCATGTAGAATTCGCAGTAACAATCTATACCTATTTAGAAGAATAATAATTTCATTTTTACTCTGTAGGTGTATACTTAAAAGTGTTTAAAAGGTATTATTTAAAATTGTTTAAAAGGTATTACTTAAAAGTGTTTAAAAATTATTTTAATTATCTTCGCATTAATAATCGAATTACTTTGAACTCTGGCAGCAGTAAAATTTTAAAAGTACAATATCAGAGAGAAAAATATTAAATAGCCACCTTAGAATTTAAAGCCAGTAGGATTTAAAAATTAGAAATCAGAAAAAAAAGAAAAGAAAAAAATCTTGAAGGGTTCAGATTTTAACGTTTTGCCCCAAACGACTTATTAATGTTTTTTCGCAGTCTACTACTCTGCTCTTGCAATCACTCCTGCTGACCCATATTTTTTGTCTTTTTAGCTTTATTATTAAATATTGTTTTCATCGCACTTATGCTACTTCGACTTCAACAAGAAAATCACAAAATTTTTAAATGGCAGCATATATTTAGAATTCCCAATGCAGTATTAAGTGTCGGTATACATTCTTATATTTCTTCAGTCTTTTCACAGTCTGTCATATGAACATTCAGTTTTCTTAGTAAGATGGCTAACAAAATATTTTTATATGCTAACTTTACTTATTAAACATCACGTTCCAACAGCAATTCACAAGCTATTTAAGAAAAGTATTTGTCACACATATTCTTATATTAGCTATATTATTTCTTTAGAAACTAGTCGCTCACTTGGCCAGCCGTCTAACATAGTTATCATAAAAAAAGCCCATAAGGATTTTAATGAGTCCGGTTACTGTAATTTCATAAAAATATTGAATGTTTTTAATTAGACATCTCATTATTTTAGTATATGTTTATTTAAATCAATCACATTAAAAAGTCAAAAAATATCTTAATCTTAAGATCTGCGTAATCGCTTTTAAATCGCTTCGTTTATTACTCAGTAACCTTCCAAATTAAATCTAAAAATATTTAGGCTGCACTGAATAGCAACACGCTGGCGCGTGGAAGTTTAAAGTATCTTCTTTCAGCAGCGGCAACCCGTTGCTTTCACTGAACCGAGCTTGTTAATTAAAATTGAAAAATAAATATTTTACATTTCTCCTTAATGGGAACAGTCTCGGGGCTGGAGATAAAAATGTTTTATTTCGAACAGTGTTGCCACTGCTCGCTTTTAAATTGTTAATTTTTAAAGTTTTACAAAATATGAAATAAATAATAAAACTAATTCCAAATTCAAGCTTTCAGGGGCACATATTTGGGTAGAGGACTACATTATTCAAAATTTGATGGCTCTAGGTACCTACGTCATTTCACAATACGAGAAGCATACGTGCATATATTCAGATTCTTCATTATTTAATTTCTTTAAAAATTGGCTACAACATTTGGTGGCAACAATTTGAAAAGTGATACGTCGTTTACAGTGAACCAACGCAAAATATCATTTCGAGAAAAGTAGCCCCTTTTTGGCTAAAAATAAAAATTATTTTATAATAGGTAGTGAGATATAAAGAACATATTTTACTTACTAATAGGTACTACTATAAATATTGTAGCGAAAATTTTCTCGCAATGCTGAGAAAGACGATCTACTGAGTCTACTGGATGAATTTAGTGACGTTTTTGACTTTAACAGTATTGCGAGAAAATCCCGATGCAATGCGGTGAAGCACAGGATTGATACGGGTGACAGTGCACCAATCAAACAAAGGCCGTACCGTGTGTCAGCCGCTGAGAGGCGTGTGATTGCAGACGAAGTGCAACGAATGCTAAAGGAAGACGTGATACAACCGTCTGACAGCCCATGGTCATCTCCAGTCGTGCTTGTGAAGAAGAAAAATGGTGAATGGCGTTTTTGTGTCGATTACAGAAAATTAAACAAGGTAACCAAAAAGGACGTCTATCCGTTGCCTCGCGTCGATGATGCCTTGGACTGCCTAGCTGGTGCAAAAATTTTCTCTATGATGGATCTGAAGTCAGGATACTGGCAAATAGAGGTTGATGATAAAGACAGAGAAAAGACAGCTTTTGTGACTCCAGATGGTCTCTATGAATTTAAAGTCATGCCGTTCGGATTATGCAATGCTCCAGCCACGTTCGAACGGATGATGGATACGGTACTAAGAGGCCTCAAATGGAATATTTGCCTTTGCTACCTCGACGACATAATCCTGTACGCTCCTAATTTCAAAGAACACCAAAAGCGTTTGAGGGAAATACTGAAATGCATCCAAAGAGCAGGATTGACGCTAAATTCCAAGAAATGTTCATTCGGCAAAAAGAGGCTGACTATCCTGGGACACTTAGTCGATCAACATGGGATATATCCCGATCCACAAAAGGTAGAGGCTGTAGCAAAGTTCCCTGTTCCGCAGAATATCGCCGATGTCCGAAGTTTTCTGGGCTTGTGCTCCTACTACCGACGATTCATTAAAAATTTCGCGGATATCGCACAGCCCCTGCAGGACTTGTTGAAGAAAGATGCAAAATTTTCTTGGAACGAGTTACAGGTTGAATCTTTCGCAAAGCTCAAAAGATTGCTGACCAGTGGCACTGTTTTGGGACATTTTATTCCAGACGCAGAAACGAGGATACATTCTGACGCTAGCGGCTATGGCATCGGTGCAGTACTGGTTCAGATTCAGAAAGGCAAAGAAAAGCCAATAGCCTATGCATCCAGGTCCCTTACTGCAGCTGAAAGGAACTATTCTACGACCGAAAAAGAATGCCTTGCCGTCATCTGGGCAATCAGTAAATTCAGGCCATATCTCTACGGAAAACCCTTCACGGTAGTCACGGATCACCATTCTTTATGCTGGCTGGCCAATGTTAAGGATCCATCCGGAAGACTTGCAAGGTGGGCTCTCAGGCTGCAGGAATACGACATAAATATCGTCTATAAGAGCGGTCGCAAACACGCCGATGCAGACTCACTATCAAGGAAGCCCCTTATAGAACCAATAATTGAAAACAATGAAGACATCCCTTTCTTTGCAGCCATCGTAGATTACGGAAAAGAGCAGCAGAAGGACAAACAATTAAAATCCATTATTACAATTCTCAAGAGAGGTGACACATATCAAAATTATCAAATGAGAAATGGTATACTGTACAAAAGAAGCTATGATCCTATGGGACAGCAATGGCTCTTAGTAGTACCAAAGCAACTTCGTAGTGAGGTTCTAAGAAGCCTTCATGATGCTCCAACCGCTGGACATCTCGGATTTGCCAAAACGTACGACCGAATAAGCAGGAAGTACTATTGGCCAGGGCTATATGGGAGCACACGGCGGTATGTATCACACTGCCGAGAATGCCAAAGACGGAAATCGCCACCTCAGCTTCCACCGGGACAGCTTCATCCAATAAAACCCCCCGACTCACCGTTTACCAAAATTGGGATAGATTTACTTGGACGCTTTCCTATTACTCGAAATGGGAACCGGTGGATAATAGTTTGCACAGATTACCTTACCAGATTTACAGTCACAAAGGCAATACCGACAGCTGAGGGCACTGAAATTGCCAAGTTTATAGTTGAAGAAATTGTACTGAAGCATGGTGCCCCCAAAGAGATGATAAGTGACCGAGGACGCAACTTCCTATCTACCGTTGTTAAAGAAGTCATTCAACTATGCAAGACGTCTCATCTTCTGACGACTGCATACCACCCTCAGACCAATGGCTTAACTGAAAGATTCAATAAGACACTGGTAGACATGCTGTCCATGTACGTAGACGTTGAACAGAAAAATTGGGATACTGTTCTACCATTTGTAACCTATGCCTATAATTCAGCGAAACAAGACACAACGGGATTCAGCCCATTCTTTCTCATTTATGGTAGAGACATCCAGACTCCTCTCGACGTAATTTTTCCATACAGTATCGAAGATTCTGACAATAGTTATGCGCAACATCTGATCACTAGAGCTGAAGAAGCTAGACAGCTTGCAAAACTCAATATTCTTAAAGCGCAAATCACAGACAAGCGCCGATATGACGAAAGGCATCGACCTGTCAGCTACAACATTGGAGACTTAGTCTGGGTCTTCACTCCAGTACGAAAGGTTGGATTATCCGAAAAGCTCCTAAAACGTTACTTTGGACCGTATCGAATAACACGACGGCTCTCTGACGTGACGTACGAAGTAGAAAGTATAGAACAAAATAAGAAGAGACGGAATTCAAAAGACATCGTTCACGTGTTGAGATTGAAGCCCTATCTTGATCCAAACGTACAACTAAACGATGAAAGAAAGTCCAATATTCCCAGGAGACCTGTTACAAGAAGCCAGACCAGATCACAGCGGGACGCTGCTTCTTCCTAAGAAGGGGGAAATGTAGCGAAAATTGCACCTTTCAACTGAGCTCCTCATAGCTTAGTGGATAAGCCGCAGGACCTCGAGAGACGAAGGTCGCAGGTTCGAAACCTATCAAAGGCAAGATGCTTGATAATCGATTTTTATGTAAATTTCCTTCTTATTAACTCATTTTCTTTATGTTCCAGAACATTCCGAGTCTGAAATGTTCCAGTATGCTAATCAGCTGTAGTATATAAGTAGTTCTTCATTCAGTTCGAAATAATAAAGTCTTGACTTTAGACTTGAGTACTTGCCTGTTCATTTGTACGATCCCTTCATCTACGCGACAATATAATAAGCTACTTAGTCGGTTGAGAATCTTCTTCAGACATATGATGATTTTCAGCATCTTCATCTTTAGAAATTGAATTCTCATTTTCAATATTGCATCACAATACACCCTCTTTAGTGTAGTTTAAATCATTAATGACACAACATTTGAAATATAATTTTAAAAAGATTTAAAAAAATCCTTGCTGAGTGGAAGATCGTCACAGCTAAGATGCAGATACATTCGGTTTGAGTTTAAGCATTCCTTTAATGTTACTACTTAAAAATCTGAATAAAACATGAAGCATAAATTTGAAATAATTTACTAATTAAGTACTTTATTAATTGTTGAATTTGATTATTATTATGAAATGCATATGTTACTTTGATGTCAGAATCGTCAAAGTTTTCAATATTATTGCTAACGATATCACACAATTTGAAAATTGCTATTTTTATTACGTCTGATCTAAAATCAATGAGCATTGCACTTTCCTTGCAAAACCAATCGGGTGAATTGAAAGGTTTATTTTAAGTATTGGTTATTTGAGATTTTCTTTTTACCGTAAAAACTATGTAAATTTAACGGATGAAAAGATTTAAACAAAAAATATTTTAAGAAAACCACTGAATGTGATACACTATTTAATGGTTGGAGCATTCAATTCATATGCAGAGAGAATACATTCGATTTGCTCTTTACGCCCCTTTCTTAAAGTATAGAATTCCAATCGTTTTATTTCCTTAATCCTGTCTCCCTCTTTAGGAAACCCCTTTTTAACAACAAGACAAATCTAATCTGTACTAACATTGAAACACAAATGGATATCAGGAGAGCTGAAGACGTAGGTACGAATTGGCAAATAAAAAGAGTTGTTTCTTTTCGGAAAATCTGCTGCTATACAGGACATTTCTAAATTCTGAGTTTTCCTAACTCCGTTTCTTCTTCTTCTGTAACCATAAATAAAGTTTAAAAAATAAAATTTTTATGCCAAGAACGTGATGGAAAAGAGTATCGATCGAAGCGCCATCTGTCGTAAATTTCACTTCCGAATGCACCTGTTTGTATGCAACTCGCGTTCGGGAAGTTTGTTGCATTTCTGACATAAATTTGAAAGTTGTGCAATCGAGATATTTTGACTTTAGTGGTTTTATTCATTTGTATTTTACTCTTTCTAGCAATATGAAATGTGTTGAATATTTTTTGAAGCATTCACGCGTTAAAGATTTCGTATTACAATTTCAATATTATGCAAATTTAACCGTATCCGTATAAAAACGAAGTCAAATTGTTGTCAAAATATTTCAGATTAATAACAAAAAAAGTTTTAGTACAACAATGTACATTGCGTATTGAATAAACTGAATAATTATTTATTAGAAATGCAGTAAATATGGATCTGTACAAACTTCTCTTCTGTACAAACAACACCAGTTTATTAAAGCATAGCACATCAATATCAACATTAATAAATTCATAAAATGCAGTTTTTATAAAATGCTAACTGTTTGCGTGTGTAAAAAATTAAGAATTTAAATAAACTAAAAAACACATAATTTTCCTTTTACGAAAATAAAATACTCTGTGCAATTTCGTTAGTCCTTTTGTCATGAATATTTAGCACAGCAAGAAAGACACGAAAAAAGTCATGATAAAAGATGTCTAATAACGTATAGAGAGTGCGAAGCGGGAACTACGTCCCTTTTGATATAGCTTCGCTGGCTAATTTATTTTTTGATAGCTTCTCTGTTCAACTAGTTTTGTGTTACTTCGGCTAAGTGTCTTTAGTTAGTTATTAGTTAGTTCTTATTTCTTACATTTTAAGCCTAAGTGGAGGCTTTGCTGTAAGCTCTGGAAAGAGGCCAATTGTTTAACCCTTTTTGAGTTTACTTTTCTATTCTTGGATTTAAGCAATTATTCGCTTAGTAGTTCACTAGGTTACTCGACACTTAATCTGACAGAATAAAAGTAAAGAACCCAACAAATTATTTAGAACATTCTAAATAAAAAACATTCAACAAATTATTGTTGCCATTCCGGAAAAGCATAACACTTTTTCACTTTTCTTCTAAATTTTTAGGTTATTTGAAACACCATTCAAAATTAAAAATTCTAATTATGTTATTCAATTTTTTTAATAAAATTAAATAGTATAATTAGAATTATGAATGTTATTTAATGTCATTAAGGTTAAATGCTGTTTAATTTTCATATGTTTTTGCATTTTGCCTTTCATATACAGATAATAAATTTTTATTTCGTAGAATTGCACAGTTTTTAGCCTAAGTAAAACCGTCTAGATGAGTAGAATTTGCATCTGATAGATAGCGAATTTTCATCAGTCGCCCAAAATGCACTGAATCTTTTTACTTGTACTTGTTGCAGGACGTAAAGGAAGTATTGTAATCGTGAAAATTTCCGAGGATCATTTTTCAACGGAAATACCATTTTGACCGTTCCTTGTAGGTATGGACTCTTGTATGTATGGACAGAATAAAAGAGTCCTTTTTCCAAAACAGATTGTAAAATGAAATTAAAATTATTCCAAAATAGAATTTTTCTAAATGAATTCGAAATGATATGTACATATGTATTTATCTCACATAACTCAAAAATGATTAGCCGTAAAACGTTGAAAGTTTGTATATGGAACTGTTATAACATTCTGTTACGTACCTCTCTTTTTTTATTTCCATCGGCAATACTAAATATATATATATATATATATATATATGTATGTATGTATGTATGTGCGTGTGCATCCCCCTTAGGTGGGTTAAAAGTCTTTACTTTGGTCTTTACTTTTATGTGTCTGGCCTTTACTTTCTCAATCATTGGTCGTAGTCATATACGTTCAATTACAGAAGTGTTTTAAATGACGTAAATGTTCATGTTTTGGCAATGGCAAACCTAAAAAGAATCATTTTGGACAAGTAATGAAATCTAACTTTAAATGCTGTATTCCGTTTCCCGTACTTATATATGGAAAGTTTTACACTCGTTATGAAAAAATGAAACTTTGAGAAGTTTAAATCTCGTACGAAAGAAATTGGGCGGGATATTTAATTTCAGACTGCAATTTTTTATGTCAATTTCAACTTGCCTTGAGGGATCGATTAATTAAGTTAGAATAACTCGAGGGAATGTGCTTAAATAATGTGTGACAAAAATGCGTATAGTTTAATATTGCGTATAAGGAAGTCATGCGGTGTCCACATCAGATTTTTTTTTAATTTTAAATCAACACCAAATAAAATTTTAACCTTCTGCTTTAATACATATCTTTATTTACATATGTCACACATCAGTTTTTAGGTCTTCTAGGAAGATATGTATTTTAATGTAAAGTTTTTCTTCTAAAGTTTACTATGTTTCATTTAATTATATTTAATATTAACATGGTGATTAAGTTATAAAGGTTTAATTGAATGACGGCTAAAATTTCATTGAATGATGTTTATTTCCATGTAAAATTTTGCCTAGGTTTTTTTTCATTTCTTTTGCCTCTTCCTCCCGAGTATATAAACTCTAGATGAAACAATACCCTAAATTCTTAACATTTTTCTTTTCCCCGTTAATTAATTACCGTTATGAATAAATACTTCGCAATCAGTACAAATATATCCAGTTTTTCTTCCACCCTTTCCCGTGATTATTGAAATATTACGTTTTCTTTTGTTATATTCCCTACATAATAGACATGGAATCAAACTTACAAGTTTCCTAGTTCTAAGAAACATGTATTATCTCTGATAGTCGTATTTACAACTAGAGTGCCGCAAATATGCTACTGAGCAGACATAGTTGAACGGAATATTATGCGCCTGTATGGGTGCTTTTTTTGTATAATATAAAGGGCGTGGTGTAAACACATGTACAGGTGCTATACGCATTCGATGAGAACAAAATAAAGAAATACGAATTTTAAAGCAACTGCTGTTCTTTTCACCATCAAAAAAGAACACTGTTTTTAAAATTTCAGAACACAAAGCCTTTCTGATAAAAAACAAATCTAGTTCTTGAACAAAGTAAGATATGCCGGAAATATGAAACAACGTAATGGGGGCCAAACTTATTTTCTCTTTCTCTAAAAATCCTATTACATTTTTAAAGCACCTTTATTTCTTTTTTTTAAGACATCTGGTGTGGTTTCACATAACGGTTGAGACATATTATACAACGTTTGAATACATGCAATCGTCTTGATTGCTCCAGAAAAGATTATGTTTTATTTGATAATTGTCAAGTGATAATTCACAAAATAAAGGTAGTTTTGAGGATAAGCATTTACTCTCTTATATACATCACCTTTTAAAAGGTGACGGGGGATTAGGGGATACAATCGCCCCCCACTATAGAGTCCTTAAGTTTATTCTGAAGCAGTAGACATAAAAAATTAGCACTGGCCTCGCCAAGACTAAAACCTGGACCTCTCGAATACGCTCTGAGTGTGCTACAGTTACACCCCGAAAGCATGTTAGAAGGAGAGTGAAAATAGCTTATACAGTGCTTCTGAATGTTTTGCTAAAAATTACGATTAGCTGTTTAAGATCAAGTAACATAAATTAAAACCTAATTATGCTATTTTACCTTTTTATGAAATTTGTCTTAGTTTTTAGGTAACTAAGTATTATAAGATTCTCAATTTTTTTTCCTTGGGCTTTAGATGCTGTTTATTTTCTTAGATGTTACTAATTAAATTAATCATAATTTGCATCGCACTTAGATTAATATTTAACCTCTCAAATAACACATATTCATTACGTTAATTAACCTATTTACGTTCTTAAAATTCTTATAATCTATTTAGATGAGAAATATATTATTTGTAACTAAAAACAATATTTTGAACAAATTGTCAGACTAATCGGATAAAAGATTTGTAACCTGAATTATTTAACTAAAGAAGGAAGATAGGAAGATAACATCCCAGTATAAGAGAGTCAATTAATATTTGGATCTTTTAATTAATACATATTATCAATACATATTATCTTTTCGATCACATATTATCAAATAGTTATTACATTTTATCATTATTATTTATTATTTATTCCAGTAGCAATAAATTTGCACAAAAATAATTATATAGCTTGGATATATTTTATATCTTTCTTTGATTTCAGTTTAACGTAATTGGTCCTGAATCGTTTAAACATATCTCACTAGCCTCACTGCAGTTAACACTATTATACTTCTAACAGTTATTTATACTGTTAAACAGTAAAGGATGAAGCCACAAAAAGGATCATCAAGTTACTTGAAAACATTTATGTTTAATTTTGTATCCAAAACTGGGAGAGAAATATATAGATTAAAAACATAATTACGTTAAAGCGAGAAATAATTTTGTTTTTATACTTTTTTCACAGTAGTAACACAAAAAGTTATTCAGAAATTAATCACTGCTTTCGTTAACGCGAAAAGTAGTATATCAGTTTTATAGAGCATGCAATAGTTCCGTTATCGATTCATTACAGTAGGGAACGTGAAAAGTTCTGTGTCATCAAAAAAATTGTTTTTCGAAATAAAGTTTGTTTTATATAAATAAACAGTAGCTTTCAAGTCGAAATAATTATAAAAATAAAGATTAAAAAGTTTTACCTTGTTCTGCAACCTTTTAACAGCATATAATATTAAAATATGGAAAAAAGATATTTCTTTTCTCTGTCCATTCCAGATTTTGATGGCCAAATTATCTGATTGTTTGGGTGAATTCTTACATTTTTATATGAAATAAATCAGGTGGCATTAATCCAGGCATTTTCAATTTCTCCAAATCCGATTCAAAGTTCCCTTTATTTGTAGCCTTAAGATACTTTTTATGTAATTAAATTTAAAATACAGGGTGTTTATAAAGTCCCGGACTCATTTTGATGTTTAATAACTCATAAAATAATGAAGATATTAACAAACTTATGGCATTTATTGATGGAATAACTTATATATTTTCCTTTTCAAGTTTGAATATCTTTACTTTTGTAAATATCGTCTGGGCGTGTGGTTAATTTCAGATAATTTCATTTTCCAGTCTAAATATCTGTACTCTTCTAAATATCGTCTGCTTATTAATTGCCTTTTTCTCTCTTTTTTTTTCGCAACTACTGCAATGTTATGTTTACTTTTACGAATATGAAGATCTGGAAACCCCCCTGAACACCGTGAGGCACAAAGGGATTCCCCAAAGGTTAATGTGTGGTGTGGACTAATGCACGACCGAGTCATTGGGCCTTTCTTTTTTACAGAAAAGACGGTCTCATCAGTCGTATACTTAGACATGTTGGAAAACTTCGTATTTTCACAACTAGAAGAGCTTCAGCCACATGTCTTTTTTGCAACAAGATGGGCACTGCCTCATTGGAGTATCATCGTTCGTAGTTCTTTGAATGACCATTTTACAGGAAGATGGATTGGGCGAGGAGGTCCAATTCCTTGGCCACCCACATCACCTGATATAACGCCGCTGAACTTTTTTCTTTGGGGATTTGTAAAGGACAACGTTTACAGGAGGAGAGTGTCGAACATTGATGACCTAAAAGCCAGAATTACAACCGCAATGGCCTCTGTGGATGCCAACATGCTTGCGGTACCTGGCGTGACATTGAATATCGACTTGATATTCTTCCTGCGACGAAGGGGGCACACGTGGAAGTTCATTGACAAGGGTCATGAAACGTTTTGAATCTATCTAACCATTTACGTTTTTAATTTTAATCTATCTTTAATATTTTATGAGTTATTAAACATCAAAATGGGACTTCATAAACACCCTGTATTATTCCATTATTCTCTATTTTTAGAAGTTCTTTTCTGGAAAGTCTTATCATCGTTTGGACAAGTTCATTTAAGTCTATTTCCCTTTTATTTTGCCTCATTTCTCTATAAAAAATAACTTCCTTATTTTATTCCTTTCCAAGTCATCACGATACTTAGAATGCATTAAATAACCCAAATAGTATCAGTCATGAGTACTGAAAAACACTGGTGTGTTATTTTATATGATTACAAAAAAAATCTCTTTTAGTGATTCGTTCGCCCATTTTGATGAGTGACCAAAAGCTAATTCTGTTCATAAAATTACATCGCTATTTTTATGCTATCGTTCAATAAATTGGGTCACTTTAAAAATACTTACCTGCGTGAACTTAGGCACTCTCTATTCGTTTTTCCGATAAAATTGTCGAGAGTGGCGTCTTCGTATAAGGCGCATCGCCCAATTCGTTTCGTTGCTTTTAAAGCGGATTCAGTTATATTTAACATTATTAGTTCATATTTAACATGATTATATCCTCATATTCATTTATGGTCAGCATGTTTGATTTCAATAAATTTTATTACCCAAAACGTTACTAAATAAAGTAGAAATTGAACTCCATCCAGATCCTGTAGTGTTCTTTCAGAAGAAAAATTAGCAAAAGGTAGACCAATATACTAAACTTAATTATTTATAAATAACTTCAATGTTCTGAATTAAATATATGGTAAAATTTAAATATCAGTTTATTTTAAACAAACTAAAAACATATCCGGGGCAATTTATATTATCTCATTTATTTCATTACGTATATTATAACGAACGCACAAAATAGTGTCTTTTATAATATTATTTAAGAAGGTTTTTACCCAATGACAGGTGTTTCTCTTGTGCTTTGAATTGCATAAATAACTTTCCTGCCAACTATCTTCGCTATCTTTTCGTGGTTGATAGATTAGCTAATACTTTAATGGCTTCAAAACGAATTATAAGAAATTTTACATTTTATTAAAGAAAAATTATTGTTTTGAGTGTTTTTTTAAAATCAAGTACATGGCTACAAGTGAAACATTTTAAGTTCACTTACATTTTTTTTGCGTCCTTAACGATCTTATAAATGGTACATTACATTACAAACAAACATAGCTGCACATCCCAACATCATAGGAAAGGCTGATTTGTTTAAGCTGATCCGTTCTGGGCCGAAGAACCTTTCCCCAAAAGTACACCTTAGTAAGTTTCTAGTTAGTTTCCTTTATTGACACAGCGAAGAGTGTACCGCTCCTTTTAATACGATTAGGAGTAAGTTACCTCTGCATCTAACTTTATCCAATTACATCGCTGGCGGCGTTCTCATTGGCTGGCTAGGTAATGGGTTTTCTAATTGTACTCGCGTCTGCCTTAGCCTTCTAATGTATGGAGTCTTCGCAATTAATCCGATCCTGCTTATATTATTAACACGCTTGGTAACTGGTTTTCAGACGTTAGTTAAACGGATTAGTTTTATCGGTGGTTATCGTGTGAGTCATTTCCGTTTCCGCCTCGGGATTAGTTTATGCGCCTTAGGGGAGAGATTTATGAGTTTCTAATTGTGGGAAACTTAACCATCTTTCGGACTGAAAGCTTAGAATGGAAAAATCCTGAGAAATGTATTCTTTAATGTTTCTAGGCGTCAGTTGAAGCCATAGAATGGCAGTGAGAGGATTCTTTCCTTACGACGTAATCGATTAATCGATGTAATATCCACGTCT
>KK120296.1:146801-272707 GCA_000611955.2 Stegodyphus mimosarum
TGTAATGACTATGTGTACGCTGATCCAGCCTGTTGTAGAATAATGTAGAAATTGATTGTTGTGTAATGTAAAGGCATCTATACTAATGTTTAATACGAGTAAGACTGCTTCTTGGGGTACAGTTGAGATAGCTACAAACGTTTCATAAAATTTGTAAAATGATCTTTATTACTCTCATCAACTGCTTTGTCTCAATCTCTTTCTTTTTGCTTTCTTTTGCTAGCTAACTATTTATTAGTGTCCGAGAGGCAAGCTTCATAAAGATTAATTTTTTTATTCTTATTTCTATTTCTCATGGTTAAATTTGCTATATGTGTTTCTGTAAATTTTCATGTTGGATAGACATAAATTTCAACTTCAAATACGTTATATATATATATATATGTTTAATAATATTTACCATCATACCTAAAGGAAACGAATTCCCATGTAAACTGCCAAGTTCATTCTGAAGCTGTGATCAGGAAAATATTCTTTTTCATGCATTTATACAAATACTTCAGTTTCTATGCAAGACTCTTGGATGAACAGAAAGTTTTAACAGGAGAACTGAACTGAAACAGAACTTCTCGAAAAGCAGACGACCACCTCTCTAAGATTTTACGCGTAAAAGGGACGTATCTTATGCCGTTAAACAGAGAGACAATGATAGCGTATTCATTAAGCAAAGAAAATTATAGACGTAAATTATAGTTGCAAAGCACGAGAGATCTATTTCCCACAGACGAAGATGCCTTCTCGGAAGTTTTCCTAAAAGAGTTGATTATCAATTATGTTACACATGGGAAAAAGCCAAAAACTTCCTATGCATCGCCGGGAGTTAAATCCATATTCAACTGCCTGTGTTCATCATTTCTAATGCTAGATGACTGGTGGAACTGTTCTAAATCCAGCAAATCTTCAATTACTTACTAAAAAGAATTAACTACTATTAATTGTTTTAGTTTTACTGATTTAGAAGATTTCTTTAAGAAACTATGGCAAATATTTATTTGAAGACATAAATAAAAACTTCAGTTTGTCTTCTTCCTTGCACACATATATGTGATGAAAATTTAGTTCGTTACAGATAATTTGATATTAGATGAGTTTTTGATTAGGGAAGAAACCAACGAATGGATTGAAATTTGAGCATCACTGAAATATCGATTATGTAATAGAAGATGACAGGAACATTTGAAGAATTAAAAAATCACTTGATAATCCAAACACATCTTTATTATTTGCTGATTACTTTATTCAGACGCATCTTATGGCATGGCAGAGCACAATGGGAACAATCTGCAGCCCACAATTTTAACAATTTTAATTATGATGATTATTATTAATTTTAATTATGACATTTTTAATAATGAATAGAAGCAGAAAACAAGAGACGTCCTTAACCCTTTGAAGGCCAAAACGCTCGAGACAACCTTTCTTTCAAATGACCACAACCGCCCGAAACGGCCGAGATTGCGATGTTGTTTTCTTCCCTTCCCCTAGGTATGCAGTAGCAGGTGCCCTTTCCCCAAATGCATTCTATCAGCTTATTGCAGACAGCTTGTCCTAAAAGGCTAATGGAAAGTTCTTTGTTAGGAATTAGAAAGGATGTCATTTAAAATCTTCATACCTTTTTGTGCCTTAAGGGATGGGGAGGGGAGGAAACTGCTGTGATTCTGGAAAAGCATTTCGGGCGTTTATGTATTTTAAGCATATAGGTTAGCGAAGACTTCGGTTTTCTAAGGGTTAAGCTAGTTACCGCAGGCAGCAGAAGAGAGTGCATATGGAGTGACCGGAGAATTTATAATTTCAGAACGCTTTGTTTTAATTCTCCTCACTAATACTGGAAAATGTCGACATTACCATCCACTGATTGTGAATGTTGAATAAGAGCCTTTTTGTTACTTTTTAAATCATATTTCATAGTTAAAACATATTATGATGCATGCCAAAATAGGAGAAGGCTTAAATAACAGCGTATGTAAATAAAATGTTGAACGTAAAACGAACAGTTCATTCTAAATGAGAAAAGGAAATAGCACCAATAATAAACTTGCTTAATTATGTATTAGAAGTTATAGAATCTTAATTATATCAACAAAGTGTTATGACACTTATTGAAATTGCGCAAGTGTTCCTTGCTTTTACATTGCCTTTCCGTCTGTTTTCTCGGTTTGTCGTTTCGATTTCAACCACAGCGTATCTGTGCTTCTCGACATACGCAGGGGATAGTTCGAATGTATAAGAATGTAACCAAATATTCGGTCCTTCACCTACGTATTTGGTATGTGTTGATATTCATTGAAGAGTGTCGACGTTCTCTAGTTTCGGTTCTTTCACTGTAAAGTACATACTACTTTCACTGTAACATAACACACACATATATATGAATTAATACATCTAAGATATGATGAATGTATCTAAAATAGGGCTAAGAAAAGTTGCTTATTAAAAGTTAGTAAAACAATATAGCTTGTAACATTTGGTCCAAACATCATTCACACATTCAGTATCTAAAGGAATAAAAAAAAATTATGTGCATAGTATTTACGGGGATTTATGTGTAAAAAAACTTTTTTTAACAAATTTCAGACTGAAAAATGTATATATCCACTTAAGGACTTACTTTTAAAAAAGAAAGAAATTACTAACGGAGCAAAGGTAAAATTTTTCAAAACGCCTTTCTAAAAGCTTCAATAAAGTTAAATATATATATAAAAACTATGTTTGACAGTAACTTCTTTTCAGCCATCAACGTGAAAAAAAAAGGTGAGCAAACTTGACACTTTCTGGAATGCCTTAACGTCATACGAAAAACTGCAGTCAAAAAAGTTCATCTCAGATAAGAAATATTTAGAAGAAAAACATAAATATATGTATGTACTTAAAAGTAAATACATTTCTATCTAACATCTGGCTTTAACTTCGCTGTCCTTTCCTTTTATCTTTATTGAAAAACCTTTCCTATGATCCTGTTTAACTTATAAACAATTTAGTCACTTGAAGGACAAGCTGGCATTTTCCTCTTTTCTGTTAAAATATCTGCCAGAAAAACAGCGAGCCGATCACTTTTTTTTTGCTATTATTTTCTAGTAATCAATTTCAATATTATGCTATATTTTCAATATCATTCATTAAGAAAATATAAATTGTAAATATACAAACTATCAATTATTTACTATTTTGTTTCTTTTTAAATATATTCACTTCTGTATATCCTCGAAGCTATACAGAACTGTATATGTTTTAAAAGATACAAAACAGTTAATATAATTTGGTCCCGATTATTAAGATCATTTAGATTCTTATATATTTTAGTTATAAATAATCTCCCGACAGCAAACAAACAAAAAACATTTTTCTTCATTATCAAGGAAGGTCCACTAAATGGAAGCGCGATGTCTGGAATGGCTTTTGTCTGGCTCGCAGTAAATGTTAAAACTACTTTAATAAAAAAGCAAAAAAAAATTGGAAAAAAATCCGAAAGCTTTCAGATTTTATATTACGCCCAAAGGGATTTTTTTAACGTTTTGTGCGTTACATTTATTTATCAAATATAATATTCTTCGCTCTTAAACCACATAAAATTCAATTCAACAGAATTATCATAAAATATTTAAAAAAAGCATATGATAAAAAGCATAATTTAAGCATTTAAAAATTAAAGCAAAATTAAAGCATTTAAAAAAAGCATAATCTCCGATGGACAGTCTCGCGCGCTGGAGATGAAAATATTTTTTCCGTGCAGGGTCGTCAGTGCTCGTGTTACAAAATATGAAATCAATAATAAAACAAATTCGAAATTCAAAATTCTGGCTTCCAGGTGCCCCTGTTGGAGTGGAGGATTACGTTATTCAAAATTTGATGTCTACCGTTGATTTTTCGCAATGCCAGAAACATACATACATTCATGCAGATTCTTCATTGCTTAATTTCTTTAAATATAGTGTCAGGACTGAGTATTCTGTGCATACTTTTGGCGAACATGGTCTTAACCGTGTTAAAGTCCTGATCTTGAACAGTGAGCTGAATGCAGTTATGTTCTGTGGGTAGAATAATTGTGGTTAAGGGGTAGAATAGCTGCACGTAAGAGGGGTTTAAAATTACCCTTTTATTAAACCACTATTTACAGCCACTTCCCCACTCGGAAGGGATAACAGAAAATAATGACCGCACTTGGGTCTAAACTGAACAATCAAATAATTTAAAATAAAGTGAGTAGAAGTAGTCGTTGCTCTCAGAGCTATAAACACGAGGTTGGCCTCTATTCTAAACTGTCAATCGTGCATAGCAAGATTTACCTAATACTAATTAATGCACTTATATTACTTCAATAAGTATTACAGTAACAGCGCTAAGGCTTAGAATTTAAATACTAGCTAGTCATGCGAACGTCGAACAGAGCCGCAGTGATCTGAGACTAAAAGCTCTCTCACTCTGAGAAGTTTCTTGCTAACCTTTAAATACAAAAACTTGGCTCCACCTGAAATTAGCATAAAGCTGAAACGCGCACGCATTCTAACGGGAGGTTGAAATATGAGCTCACAGGAAAGAGAAATTAACATAAAACTTTGTTAGTTTAAACTAAAACCTTACAGTAGTACAGACGGTTATATTTGATGGCAATTGTTTAAAAATGTGACTCGCCGTTTATAGTGAAACGCCACAAAATGTCGCTTTGAGACTAATATCCCTTCTGAGCCACCAACCCTTTGGGCTAATAAGATAAGTAACACATAACAGAAAAAAAATTGGAAAGCTTTCAGATTACGCCCAAAGATTAGTTTTTTAGCGTTTTGTTTGTTACCTTTACTTTTTAAATATCATGTTCTTCGCACTTAAACCATAAAATTTATTTCAACAGCAATATCTCAAAATAATTTTAAAATGAGCCTTTCTTTAGAATTTCCGATATTCAGTCTCGCACGCTGGAGGTAATTATTTTTCCGTACAGTGTTGCCCTTGCTCGCTTTGAAATCGCTGAGTTTGTTAATCCAAAATTCGTTAACGTTTTACAAAATATGAAATAGATAATAAAATAAATTCCAAATCTGGGCTTTCAGATGCCCATATTCGGGTGGAAACGCACGTTATTCAAAATTTGATAGCTCTAGGTACCGTTGTTTTGTCACAATGCGAGAAACGTACATACATTTATGCAGATTCTTCATTACTTAATTTCTTTAAATGTAATACGCGGCTGTTATATTTGGTGGCAACAGTTTGAAAAGTGAACCGACATTTATCGTTAACCAACACAAAATGCCAAAACGAAATTAATAGCCCTTTGGGCTAAAATAATTATACATAATTAGTTTAACACGTAATTAACGAATTAGGAAACAAGTGAATAAAATAAAATGTCGTCAAACAATTTTAAATATTTTTTTGCCAGCTTTAACAAGAAATAAATGTAAGAAGGCAAGTGCACGTTGTTGCACAATTGTTAAAAAGAAGGTATGGAAACCGTTTGTTTTGTTCACACATTAACAGCTAAACCTATATAAATATATGTTTAGCTTTTTTGGCCATTCTTCAAGAAATAATTTTCACAAGCCAAATTCAAACAACTGAAGCTAACAGCGTTCTATTACGTTTATAAATTGTATTAAAATCTTCATCTCTAAGAAGCCGTCAAAAAATAGCTCAAAGGAATTTCCCAGAGCTAAACATCAGGTAGGAAATGTATTATGAAAACTGAAAATTGAGGATTTAATTATCGCAATTTGAAAACCATTTTCACATTTTCAGTTTATTAACAATTTTGAGTACTATTAAAAAATTTAATTCGTTGTCTTGAGCAATACGCCAATATCAGGAATCTTCATCTTCAGATCCTTAGTCTGCATAAAATTCACGAAAAGGTGTAGAGACATTAGTTTATTTCGAAGCAGGAGACATGAAAAAAGAGCAACGCCTTCGCCGGGAATCGAACGAAGGACCTCTCGGTTACGCGTCGAGTATGCAGACCACTACACCACGAAGGCATGCGAAGGGGACGGGAGAAATACCTTATAAAGGTATAAAAAGCATACAGATGTTCCACTGAATGTGAAAAAAAACCTATTATGTAATAAAGGTCATTGGTTTCATTAAAGCGTCAAACCTATAAATATTTTCTCTAGAAATAATAATTTTTTTAGATTAAGGCTCTTCCCGTGGTTCAAATGATATGAATGCTTGTAATGAGGGATAGAGAAAAGGAGTATACGATTAAGGAATAATACTTTAGAACAGAAGGAATAGAACAGAAGAACGAATATACTATTTTAGAAGTGTATACTAGGAAACAACGCGCATAGTGCTTTATGTATATATACTAAGATATGCTTCTCTTTTATACAAGTGTTCATGCATGACCACTATAAAAATGCTTGCACATGAATTTAATACAATGAATAATTTTAGAGCAATAGAAGCTAACTGTAATCTCTGCGTAAATAAATCAAAATTCTGCAATAAAAATGTATAAAATAAATTTAGCAAAAATTGTAAAATTCCAAAATTTTTATCGTTCGCATTACTTCTATTACAGAACGTAAAAATAATCAACTCCATCATTAATTCTTGAATATTTTAAAAAAGGAAAAAAATAACTGGATGACAAAAAAGGTACTAACTTTTGAAATATTCATATTATTAACGCAGAATTTTAAAAAAAAATTATAGAATGTTTGTTGGATAAAGATAGAGTAAAATTTAAGTCAGACCTCACTAAGTACTTTTCTTTCTTCGGTACATCTCAACTTTAGTGGAGTCAGTATCAGCTCTGATTGCATTATTCTATATACATTTATAATTATTCGGAAAAACTACATTTTTTTTTGCTCCTCTTTCTTTGATTCACCAGTCGAATAAGCATTTCAAATGTTTCTCCAGGTTTAAAATCGAACGAAAGTTGAAGAACTCGTTTGAGATGAGCACCCCTGCAGGGCGTATTTCTCTATCTCTCTTCCACCATCACATACGGAAGGTGATTTCTAATTGAACTGTCATTCAGACAGCACGGTGCTAGTTCGCCTTCTGTGAGTCAGAAAAGAACACCCTCTGTCCCACCCCAACTTTCTATTTCGGCCGAATCCCCTTGCATTAAATCCCACTTCGAATTTGAGAAGGGTTTTATTTTGATTTGAATATAATGTCAATATCAGAGAGCTTTGTTGCGTGGGGAGCATAAGAATTTTCTAGTTTTCTGAAGTTCACAAAGAGAATCAAGTTTTGAACGCAGAATGAGTTCGTTTCAAAAGAGAACTTCTGAAAATAATTTCACGGAAGAATCGTAACTCTGTCAGCTGAGTGAGATTTTAAAATCACATAAATATTTGATGGAATAAATAATAATCACATTCCTTCCAACTTGGATTAGTGATATTTTACTTAAACCATAATGCCGGTGTTACAAGAAATAACCAATAAGCGAAATTATCACGAGAATTATTAAAGTTTTTTTCCTTAACTGTGCATAGGACCAGCATAGCAATATATCATGGGACAATTTTAAAGTGCTGATACACTCTCATCCTTTTCTACAAGGCATAAGAGGATTATATTATTTCTTATCAATATCAAAGCCCCTGCATCATTTGTAAAGTTGTGTAGCAGTATAAAAGATGTAGTAAATCCTTCTAGAATAGGTCATAAGATGCTACTGAAAGCAGACGTTGCGTTAGCCAGAGATTATTTAAACTTTCTGAGATATCAGCATTTTTATAAGAAGGATTTAATAAACTAAATTTCTAACTAACATCTTCAGAGATTTTAAACTAGATTTCAGCATTCATTTTGTCTTTTCTACGATATAAAGATATTTCGCACTAATTCTGCTGGGCTGTCACATTTTACTTTAAGCTTTGTTTTAGATATCCCTACGAGCTGCGAAATTTAATTTCTGTTATTAGACAAATTGTGTATTGTTAAGCTGTCTGCCTAATTAAAAGATCTGATTTAAAACGTCTTCTGCGTAAGATACTTTACTGGGAGATTTAGACGGGGCTATAGGTCACCTGACAGTCCTCAGGAAAGTATCATGGTAAAATATTTAGGATCCGTAAAAAGGTACTTGTAAAATGGAAGTTTGTGAGTTGTAAGAATGGACAAAATCTTCATATTTTAATAGACTGCTACTTAACAGCTGACCGAACTACAGTTGTAGAGACATTAGGACTTTTGTTTTGAAGCAGGAAAGTAAAAAATGAGCAATGTCCTCGCCGAGACTCGAACCTCGGACCTAAAGTTGTCAGCACACTCACGAGAATGAGCCAAGATTTATGTTCTCCTCATTAACCCATATTCGCAATGCATGATATACTGACTAAGTCAGCATGTAGTTCCACATCCGCAGACACATACGTCTACCCATAAAGTTTACATAAAACTCTATAACAGCCACTAATCAAATAAAGTGCAGTCAAATGTTTCCAGCATATTTTAACGTTTCTTCTTCTGTATATGCATAATGCTTAATGTTTTTACCTATGAGCCTGCATTTTAATTCAAATATTTGTAGCTGTATTTCTTTATTTGTATTTTTAATTGTAGTTCTATTTTTATATGAATTTTATTATGAATACCTAATCACCATATCAAATAGCAACAACAAATGTCAACACAGTAACGCAAATGCAATCTGCCATTGTCGGGCCGTGTAAATGTTCTTGTTAGCAATCCCGAGGCGATCTCTTGAGGCCTCAGGGGGGTTGTTCCTGGTTAATGGAAGGCGCGGGATATATGCCTGGTTACCTCTATTAAGCATCAGGCGTCACAGTCCTCCCTCGCCAACCAACCTTATATACTCCCCCTTTTAAAGGGCCACTGGAAATTAGGGAACACAATTGCCACAACCTGGTGGTGGAAAAACATCATCCACCACCAATTTTTGTTCAAACGCCACTGCAGAGCTATTAGATATTTTTGAAGCTGGAGAATATGAAAAATGAAAAATGCCCTCGGCGACACTCGAAGCCATCGAAAACGCGCAAAATGTGCTGACCATTATACCACGCTATGCATGCTAGGAAGTCGAGAGAAATACCTTATACAGTAAAAGTCTGATCTTGTAGTTTTGCATACTTTGAAATCCAGCGTGCTTAGTCCCGATATGGCAATGTTAGGGAACGACGCACAATTCATTAATATTTGAAAATGCTCAGTAAGGGCTGTTGTGGACAAAGCTGTGAAACAAAACTCTACTGAAGATGGCGAAAATACTGCTGGTCCTAACATCAATTACCTAATACATCTGAAAGTATTTCAAAGTGTTTCATCAAGCAATTTATTTACTATATCTTCAAAAAATGAAATTATTGAATGGGTTGAAAGTAACAAATAGAGGAGGTAACTATGGAAAAATTTCAGGTGACAGAAGAAATGAAGAAGGCAAGATCCAAATAATGGTATTTGTCTTAAATATGTCAAAGATTTAAAAAATATCTATCAAATTCGCGTTGCATTTATCAAATAAACACTACAGCATCGGCACAGTAATGAATCTTCCTTTTCTCTGAAGTAGTATTTTGAAAGGAAAAGCAAAGTCTTTGAAATAGATGAACATTTAAATTGCTTGGAATTATTTTACAGTTAGACATTTAAATTACTTTTCATAATAGGGAAAACAATATGGCAGTAGTCCTAGTTCATACATTAAAAATATTAAACTGTATCTATTCTTCAATTTTCTTAAATATTTTCGAGTACAGACTTGTGAAAGTTTTTACGGTAAGCAGACTTTTGTTTATAGTTTTTCTATTTCCACCAAATGTTCATACTGTTTATCAAATCAAAATCATCAATCCGGATAACCGGAGTTCTGATGTATTATACGACATAGATCAGGGATGGGCAAACTACGGCCCGCGGGCCAACTACGGCCCGCCGGAAGGTTCCATCCGGCTCGCGGATAGAATTTTAATTTGCCGGTCAGAGGCAAATTAAAAGAAATATTCATATATTACATATCCATCTCCTTTTCTACTTTGTTTAAATATTATATTTTTTCTTCCTTTTTTTTTTTCAAAGAGCTGGTAATCTGTTTACATTCTCTATTTTTGTTCTACAAAACATAAATCGAAGGAAATAGCAAACACAGGCAGTTTTCAATCGGTAAAGTGTTTTTTTTTCAGTTGTAAAAGATAAACCAGTGTGTCTTATCTGCAATGAAGCTGTAGCAGTCTTCAAAGAATATAACATTTCCCGTCATTTCACATCTAAGCATAAGAATTCCAATTACGAAGCAATGTCCCCAAAAAATGAAATCGCAATTTCATTCATCTCATTAATATATTAAATTGTAATACTTGTATATTGTTTTTAAAATTTTAGAAAAATTCATCTTGGACCGCCAAACTTTATTTTTTCGATTTTTGGCCCGCGATCTAAAAAGTTTGTCCATCCCTGACATAGATTAACAGCAGTCGCTTTGAACTCAGACTTCATTTAGTGCTCTGACTGCAGTCAGAGACTTAAATGAAGTCTAAATGAAATCTCGGTAAAATTTGAATCCTGATACTTATAACAAGTTACAACTTTTAAAGCTGTTTAGAGAATCATTTTAAGATACTAACATTATAAGGTATTTCTCCCGCCTTCTTCGCATGGCTTCGTTGTGTAGTGGTCAGCACGCTCGACGCGTATTCAAGAGGTCCGTGGTTCGAGTCGCGGCGAGGGGATTACACATTTCTTCAATTTCCTCCTTCCAAAAAAATACCTAATGTCTCTACAACATAAGCAACTGTTGCTAAAATAACCATATTCAGTTAAATTCAACTATTCTAAATCTTGAATTAATTGAGCTAAAGAAGTATTTTCCTAAAGTTTCTTCATAATAAAATTCGTTAGGTATTGAACTGTCAAATATCTTCAGATTCTTAGATTATATGGGATTAGCATAGCATCTTTCAAAAAATAATAGAAACAGCTGAATTAGATCACGTTTACTTGGGAACTGGTTACGAATATGATACATATTCCACCTTAAATTATTCTCTAAATTGTAAAACAATGGGACCTGTTACTCAGGGCTTCCATCATTACTTTGCATACTTTAAATGGACATAAGCCGGAGGTACCGAGGAAATGGTTAGAGTGATGTAAAACTTGGAGTGTTAACATAACGGTCGATTTTCACAGCTCAGTTAATAAATGATAATGTTATGTTAATGGTGCTACGTAATAAATTTTAATAACACATAGGTATGTATTATCAATACTGAGGAATTTTCTCAAAACGTGAGAAATGTTGGTGTTAAGTAATGAAAAGACTGACTGCATATTTGATGAAAATAAAGGGTAAACCTATCATCGTTAAAATTTCCATTACTTCTGTTTTTATCCTACCTCCTAGATTTTTATCTCTAAATTGACAAAAAAAAACGGTTTAAATAAGCAAAATCTCATTTCAAACAGAAAATAATTCTTTTCCAACAATAAATAATATTTAACGGACATTTATAATTAATTTTGATTAAGAAGTCATAAGTAAGTCATAGGGACGGTTTTAAGCATGACAATAACCAACAGGTTGAGTAAGCAATTTTTTGTTGGTTTAAAATAATATAAAAATTTTGCATTGAGTAACTTCCAGTCTTAATGTAATTGATATAGTTTTAAAAGAGTTTATATAATTTAAAGAACGATATTAAAGTATCATAAACACAAATGCAAATTTATTTGGTGCTGCAATTACTTTGCCTTTTAAGCTCACTAATACTTTGACGTAACACACAACCATGCCATATAAATTTTAACTGACCTATATTATTCTTATTTGATTTCTCAAAGTAGTAAATAAGTGAAGCATATGCCGGCAATGCAACTGAAAAAGACGTTATAATTACTTCTATGGAGTCTACAAACATGACATTTAAAAACATAAACGGACAAAACTTAAAACTTTAAAGAAGAAAGATTACTTACTGCTTAGTTGCTGAATTTAAAACGTTGTTTTCAAATTCGTAGAGTATTTTGAAAATATAAAAAGTAAAATAGAACATTTAGCATCTTTTACGTCCATGTTTCTTAGACCCACCTGTTTGAGCCCCACTTTGTTTCTGAGACCCACTTGTTTGATACCCGCCTTTGAGACTCATCTTGTTTCTGAGACCCTGTTGGCACCAGCAGACGAGGGGTAAACCCTCTGAGCGAACGGGTTGGCTGCATGGGTTGGGGTTTTTCCAATGTGTAGAGGAAATATGAGTCAGCTTTCTTCAAGGAAGGCTGAGGAACCTGTATTTTTGTTCGCTTGCAGTGTTCATATTCCATGAAAAGCGATTTTTTCCGGCTTTTTTCCGTTTCCATATTTTCATGGATGAAGGAATGTATACTCTTAGACAAAAAAAGATGCACCAAGAAGGAGTTATCCGAATGGGACGAAAATCGATAGAAGTGATGTACATGTACAGAAAAACAAATGATTGCAGTTTGAGAAAAATTGGCTAATTTGTTGAAGTAATAGAGCTTCACAAAGTGAAAACGTCAGTAACGTGTTTGTCCACATCTGGCCCTTATGCAAGCATTTCCCAGAAGACGACACCAACCAGGACTCTACATATCATGCAGATATCCGTGCCCAATCAATCGAGATTCCAAACTCGAAAGACGATCAGCCGTTCACACTCGAAGAAATGCAACGTACGATAAACTCAATATGCAGAGGTAAAGCTCCTGGTCTGGATGGCCTCACGATTGAAACCACAGAAGAGCTAAGGCTCGACAACGACAAACAAATTCTAATACTCTTTAACAAGTGCCTTGAATTAGGTTATTTTCCAAAGGAATGGAAAAACGCAGAACTGGTCTTGCTCCAGAAAGAGCGAAAACCAAAGTCCATGCGCAGTTCTTACAGACCTATCTGCTTACTCTCAGCGTGGGGCAAAGTCCTGGACAAGATGATTACGCAGAAATTAACGTATTACCTGGTCAAAAACAAACTTCTAAACCCCGCCCAATACGGGTTTACTAAAGGGCGGAGCACCACCGACGCCCTCAACCGTGTTCAAGACATCATCTTAAATAACAGACAAAATAACCTCCATACGTGTATAATATCACTTGACGTAGCGTCAGCATTCAATAAATTATGGTGGCCAGCGCTCAAAACAAAACTAAAAGACCTGCGGTGTCCAAAGAATCTTTACCAACTGATCATAAGCTACCTCACAGAACGTCAAGTGACCTACAAAAGAGACACCCTAAATATTATGATGAATTACCACAAAGGAGCCCCACAGGGTTCCAATATCGGACCCGTCCTATGGAATATAATTGCAGACTCAGCGCTAAACATCAACTTTGGAGAAAATGTCAAGATACAAGCTTACGCCGACGATATTATACTCATAATAGACGAAGGCAATAGGACAACAGTAGAGCGTAAAGCAGACGCAGCACTCAAATTGCTTACAAAATGGAGTCAAGACAACAAACTGTGTTTCAGCATTGAAAAGACACAAATGATTGTCTTTCCAAAGGGCTCAAAAATAGACACGAATCCACCACGCATAAAGTGGGAAGGACATCCACTGCGACGCCAGAATACCATTAAATACCTCGGATTCACGCTTGATAAGAAACTCACACGGGTATCACATCTTACGGAAGTCCGAGATAAGACGCAGAGATAAGACGCATCGTAAGCTAAATAGGATAATCACAGACAAGTGGAGCCAAAAGGGGCGCCTGTTAAAACATCTATACCTAAATGCAATTGAACGCATGATCCTCTGCGGCTGCCCAGTCTGGATGACTGGCACAGCAAGAATATGTCAAAAACTACAACAAATACAGCGAGTAATCCTGTTAAAAATCACCAGTGCGTATAACACCACATCAACCGCAGCACTTCAGGTTCTAGCTGGCACTCTCCCACTCGACCTAAAAGCAGAATTAGAAAGATCAATCTACCAACTTCTACACTACAAAGAGGATCTTCGCATTAAAGAAGATTTACATCTCTCCTATGCGAGCATAGAAAGCTTCCAATATCCCCCTGTCTCACACCCAGGAGATCAACCCATCTTCCCTGGTGCTAATCGCCACCATCAGGACAACAAAGAGAGATTTTCTCTGACGGATCAAAAATTTCAGGACGAGTGGGGGCAGCGTTCACGGTCTTTTCGAACAATGTGTAGAGACATTAGGCATTTTTTTTGGAACAAGAGAGACATGAAAAATATGCAATTCCTTCGCCGGGAATCGAACCACGGACCTCTGAAATACCGGCTCAGTGTGCTGACCATTACACCACGAAGGCACGCTAAGAATGTGGGAGATATACCTTATAAATGAAGAAATTTATCAAGCTGAATTCCGTCTAAGCAACCATGCTTCAGTCTTCCAAGCCGAGTCCCTTGCACTCAAAGAAGCAGCTTTATGTTTAGGTTCGCAACTAGCAGCTCACACTTCATTCTTCACAGATAGCATGAGCGTTCTGAATGCGCAAAATTCCTTTCCTCCAAAACATCCGCACACGGCAGCACTTAGAGAGATCCTCTTAACGTTAGGCTCCTACATTCCTTTAAATATCAACTGGATAAAAGGACACACGTGACAGAAAGGCAACGAACGAGCGGATGAACTAGCAAAGACCGCAGCTCTCAAACCAGAAATTGACAAAGAAGTTCCGATTTCCGCAGAAGTTGCAAAAAGGCTCCTCAAGACAACATTCCAAGAGACATGGTCATCACGATGGCAGGAAGAAGAGACAGATTTACTTACAACATCTTCGCAATACCTACTCTCAAGAGGCTCAAATGCAACCGACTCTTCCCCCAGGCCTGTACCAACCACGGGAAATTCCCAGCGTATTACAGACGATTCCTCAGACGGGACATTAACTGTTCTTGCGGTTTTCGCGGGGAAGACTCGGACGCACTACATTACCTGCTCTCCTGCCCTCTGACAGAGCACCTCCGACAACAGTTCTTTCCTTCCTACTACATCACATATCCTGTGAATAGACTGTTCACGGACTATTCCTGCAACAAGGGCATCTTAGCGAGTGAATGAAAATAATTATATCCAAGAAACTACAGATTAATGTAAAATGTAGAAGGGCAGCTTAACCGTCAGATGTATAGCAATGACTAGGATGACTTTCTAACCCTGTAGTGCCATTAACTTAGTTTGGCGGAACAGGTTAAGTAAAGTGACCAATATGTGCAGCGTGGGGGCGAGCATTATCTTGCTGAAATGTAAGCCCATGGTGGAGTGACATGAAAAGCAACACAACGGGCCTTAGAACTTCGTCGATGTACGACTGTGTTGTAAGTTTGCGACAGATGACAACCAAAGGGATCCTACTATGAAATGAAATGGCACCCCAGACCATCACTCCTGGTTGTCGGCCTGTCTGCCGGTCAGTTGAAGACAGTCAGGTTGGTATCACACCTCTGTCCAGGGTGTCTCTAGACTCGCCTTCGCTGGTCATCGGGGCTCTGTTCAAAGCGGGACTCATCACTGAAGAGTAGTCTACTCCAATCATTGACATTCCAGTGCGAATGAGCCCGATACCACTGCAAACGGGTTTGACCTTGTACAGAGGTCAATGGTAATCGGCGCAAGGGGCGCCGGAACCTCAGCCAAATTTCTGTGTGTCTATGAATGGTCCTTGCGGTCTCTGAAGTACTAGTTGCACGTACAATCGATGATAAGGATGCATCTGGGGCTGTGAGTGCCGCTCTGACGATTGCTCGGTCTTCACGTTCTGTCGTTTCTCTAGGCCTACTACTTCCTTCATGACCCTGTGTGCAGCCATGGTTCACCCATTCCTGCCAACATCGTCTAATAGTGGCATCGCTCCTGCTCAAATGTCGAGCTATTCGCCGATAAGGCCAACCGGCTTCTGAGCCCAACTACACGACTTCTCTCAAATTCTGACATCTGCGCATATCGTTCGCGCACCTGTATGCGAGGCATAGTTACTGTCTACCAGAATACACGGTATGCAATTCGTGAAAAATTTATGACCTGGAATCGCAATTTCTCCACTTAAATATCCTGCCAGTTGCGCAGATCAGATGCGCTGTAGCGACAACCGTTTATTCATTGGCATCCAAAATGTAAAATTTTGTATTTTCCGTCGAAACCTGTATGCATATCAATTTGTGTTCAATTTGCTTTATATCTTCTCGGTGCGTCTTTTTTTTTATAAAAGTGTATTTTCTTATATAAGACCTTCATTAAGGCATTCTTTTCATTACACTGATAGCCTTGGTGAGCTTTGTTATAAACCGAATGAGCCAATTTCCTTTCCTTACGTTTTACAGAAATTCCGAAGGATTAAATTATGCGCTTGTAAGATGAAGAGAAATATTTTTCCTGTTATATTTCTCACAGCTCCTCAAAAGAAGTCTACAGAATCCCTTAAATATGCAACAAAATGTAGCTTATGTAATAAAAGTGTTTATTTTGCATATGTATTCCAAGAAACCGAGAAGTGGATCAGAAATAAAGCACTTAAAAGGGTGATATATGTCGAACTTTCGGTTTTGTCAAGATGGCTTTTTTAAGGAACGTTGTTGTTTAGTTGAACAGGCCATGCGAGGGCAGTGTGTCTTAAAAGGAATGTCAAGTTGACTGTTACCAAGATTTTTTTTTGAGGGGAGGGCTTTTTTTAATTGATTATGGAGACCGTGCCAAAGCTATTTGACTTAGGGGGATGTCAAGCTGTCTTTATGTGGCTGTTGTTTAAGTGATTATAGCAGATGTTGAGAAAGCTCTATGTCTTAGTGGGGTGTTTTTGAGGAATATTTTCTAAATTAAACTCTCTCGTGTCACTTCGCAATTGGGAAAATTCTGTGCTGGTAGCTCTATCAATATTAGAAAAACGTTGAAGTAATTAGTATTTACAATGTAGATGAAAGGCCATATGAAGCGTCTGGTGGTACAGCATTCTTTCAGGGGCCTTCAAAGCATACATTCTCTGTTTTCCTGAAGAACACACATAATTACGAAGAAACCTGCAGGTGATTTGAAATCCCCCAAAACCGGAGACCCTAGGGCAGAATGAATCCTGATTAAGACAGCAGGAGCCGCAAATCTCTTTACTGTTGAATGAAGGAAAACTTGTGTTTTTGTTTGCTTGCAGTGTTCATATTCTTTGAAATTCTATCCAAGCAATTGTTTTCCTTCGTTTTTCCGTTTCCATGTTTTCCTCGGCTCCTTGGGTTTACATAATGGAATATTCTGAATATTCGTTTTCTTTAATACGAACACTTAACGTAACAATTATCCTCATTGTTGGTAAAGGCATAACATGATGCGTCCGTAAGCTCAGTGTCTATCATGCTATGACTGATATTACACACACTTTAATATATGGAAAAATATTTCAGAACCTCAGTATGGTGTAGAGATAGTAGAATGGTAGTATTATTTATTCAACTACTGTTTATCATTAAAGACAGTAAATGTTGCATAAATCTTTTATTACGGATTATACCTTAACCTGTATTATTATGTCATGGGATTAAAAAACGTTCCGTCTTAATTCTGAAGGTATTTATTAGGAAAACGTTTCGACGAATCTGCAAAGAAGTACGTAATGAGTTTTATTATGAATATGCATCTGCGTTCACAGTACCGTTACAAATGTTCATAAAAATTAGGAATTGGATGTATTATAAATTAAATGTGTCTTAATTTGTATCATTAGATATATAATTAAAAAATGAAAAACGATTTATATTATTTAGAAGCTCATCGAGTTTTTAATCACATATCTTATTAAGCAATATAATTACACTTTGGAAAGATAAATTAAAATCTTTATGTCACTTCGAATAAGTTTCACTTGGATTCTGATTATTTGCGAGGCATGGAGAGCAAATTTAAAGTCTTGCGTCTCGTGCTGTGGCAACACTTGCCAAGTGGTATGGATAATAAAAGGAACGTTAACGTAAGGTCTCAAATATCATGTCCAAAAACATCAAAATCTTTGCTAAGGATACTCTTAATATAAAAAAACTTGGAAAATATAATCCCTAATCTTTAACGTCGTCGGACTAGTTTCAACCTAAGCCTGCGTCATACGAGATTATTACCTCAGTGGATATCATAAACTGATGTGTGTGACTCCCGAGGCTAAAAAGACAGAAGGCTAAGGTTAAGCATACTTTTAGTATATATTCTTTGCATATACAATACTTTTTTGGATCGCAGAGTGCGTACACTATTACTCAAACATGAGCCTTATGTAACTCTATAGATATTCACCATCAACTGAGATATGGTACTAACTAAGAGCTGAGATAAGAGAGCTTCGCCATCACAGATGCAAGACAACTGTTGCCTCTCGTACTTAACAATATAGGTAATAGACGTATGATATATACAATACCACATATAATGAACACTGACTAATGTCAACTATCAATAGAATGTAAGAATACTGTAGAATATAAAGATATGTCAAAGGAATATAAGCATATGAATAGCGAAAGCAAATTCCTACCAGTGAAACTTCTATGGCAAAGTACAAGAAGACTATCGGAGAATGAACCCTTTCATGGAAGAGCTTTTGAAGAAAAACTGGCTTTTATTTACACGTTACACATGGGGAAAACTACGAAAAATCCCCTGCAGTCAAATGAAGAATCTTTACACCTAACCACTTTCTGAATTACATGTTTATGATTCCACGCATTTTAAAAGACGCTTTGGTATTTTTCGGTATCATCAAGTAACTTGAAATATTACACATAAAACCAACGCCAACAATTTGCAAGGTATAATATGTCTTCTTTAAGAGAGTTCTCCTCTGAAAGAAATCAATATGATTCCATCACAGAATAAAAATTGCTTAAACGTAGGACTTCATCTAAAATTACAAGTTTGTTAACTGAAATGATAAATGGTTGGAAACTACATATTAATGAAATATAAAGATCCATTTGCATTTTAGTGACAGTGATTTAAAAGAGTAATCCCAGTTTTAGTAATTGCATTTTGTAAAGAATATTCCCCAAAATGCCGAAAAGGAAGCTCCAACAATACTTTTCGCTTTTGATGCCGCAACAAAGAAGCAAAATACATTGGAAAGTGCAAATTGTGCGGAAAACAAAACGAAAAGAGAGAAAAAATCGATACCTTAACAATACCGAGAAACAATGTGAAATCCCCACATAACACTCCCACTCTCCGAAGAGCCGTTAGGAGAGACTCAAAGAAGGTGAGGGGGAGCAGTTAAATCCCACCCAACTTCCTGTCATACGGTCATCTGCAACATAAAGACCGAAGGCTTACAAAGCTGTCTTTAACACCGCGGTAATTTACCGCGGGCAGAAATTGCATCTGACGTTTCAATTTTAGCCTCGCGATCCCTAATATTTATCCCCCGAAGGCTTAGCCACCCTCTCTCAGAAAGGAACTGGGTCGATTATTAAGGGGGTTTTAGCTTCCCTTTGAGAATCGGCACCCTAAGCAGTGTCTGATGGAAGTACTGATGCGAGGCTACCCTGAGAATACCTGTATAATTGGATAGATCTTTTGTAGGCCACTTGGACGAGGAGAGAAGTGGATCCTAAGCATGGCGTGGGCAGAAAGCATATGGAGAGAGTATTCCCGTTAAAGATAATGACGTCTTTCGGTACTTTGATAGGCTCTGTGTAGTAATTTGTTGTATTTTCCTAATTGGTTTGTTTTGTATGATATGCAACGATTTTAGAACACAGTACAGTAGAACTGGAATCATCCGGACTTCAGACTATTGTTCATTTTTCATTTCTCCTGCTTTAAGAAAAATGCCTAATGTCTCTATAGTTAGATAATAATAAACTCAAAAAAGAATCATCATTTTCTCTCCACCTCCGAAAAATTATATAAAAAATATCAGTATGTTTAAAAAGCGAAAAGTCTCAAAAGTTTATTATTTAGTGGTTTCATTTATTACTCAACAAAACTTTTGTTTATTATTTTTAGCCCAAAGAGCGTTACCCCAGAAGGGCTATTAATTTCGTTTTGGCATTTTACTTTGAAAACTTTAAACGTCCGTTTCACTTTTCAAATTTTTGCCACCAAATGTTATCGTCTTGTGTTATGTTTAAAGAAATTAAAAATGAAGAATCTGCATAAATGTATCTATGTTTCTCTCATTGTGATAAAACAACGGTATCTACAGCCATCAAATTTTGAATAACGTAATCTTCCACGGAATATGGGGATCTGGAAGCTGTAATTTGGAATTTGTTTCATTATCCGATTTCATATTTTGTAACACTTTAATGAATTATTGATTAAGAAACTCAACGATTTCAAAGCGAGCAATGGCAGCACTATACGGAAAAAAAGTATTTTTATGTCCAGAGCGCGTGGCTGTGTATCGAAAATACTAAAGATGTGCTCATTTTAACATTATTTTGCGATATTGCTGTTGAATCCAATTTTATAATTTAAGTGCGAAGGACATGATATTTAATAAAAAAGGTAACACACAAAACTTTAAAAAACAAAGCACGTTAAAAGCGCCGTTTGGGCCTAATGTAAAATCTGAAAGCTTTCAGATTTTTTTAATAGACAATTAAGTTTTTTTAATACCGTTTTTACATTATTGTTATCTTATGTTACTATAAAATTTCATTATATTTTTATCTTGAATGGAGGCAATAGTGTACACAACAAGTTTTTGGAAATTTGTAAAGCTATTATCATAAAAATAAGGAACTGCAAAGCTTATCTTTTACAACACTGGGAATATAAAAGAACACATTTTGCAAAATAAGACTGTTGAGACTTTTCGCTTTTCGGGCCAAGGAACATGAAAAGTTGAGTGGACTAACTCCGAGATTTAAGCCATAGATCTTCCACTAACCAGATGGACGTGTCAACCGAAGCAACATAAGGGTACGCGTGGAAGATTGGATAATTTCTTACATTGTTATTTAAAGATTGGCTGGGAAGAAGCACAAGACCCAGTCGACCAATTACATTTGCTAATAATTTATCGTCCTCTGCATTTTAATCAGGCGCAAATGCTGTATGGCGTAATAGTGTTTTGGTCTAGAAACTTGAAAAATCATCTGCGCTCTAGCCGAAATTCGAACTGCTAGAGAGACAGCCGCCCCGCTAACTGCCGTACTGATGTGTCCGGGTTCAAATCACAAAGACATCACAGATGTTTATAAGCACATTGCGTCTGTGCAGCAAGGAGGCAGTCAAAATACAGGCTAGCCGAAAGTGTCCTCTAGTGAAGTGGGAGAAAGGAAGAAAGATGACACTCTGTCCGACAGTTCATCAGGATGTTCTTCCTCAAAATTGTTGCAGAAGCTTAGCAGTTAGCTAAGATCAGCAGTATCTCAATCATTTATAGTATTACGGAGGTGCTGGCATAACTTCTACCTGCGCCTATTAGATGGAATTTTAATCACTTACACTACTAGAACACGTAGGGAGGACTGCTATTTTGTACTGCGATTTAAGATTTGATCACCAACACTTCTTCGAGGTCCTAAAAGCTTCATTTTTTAATTTTGACAAAAAACTTTCTATTGTTATGTATAAGCATAAAAATATTTTACAATTTATTTATTTAACTTTCGCTAAAATAAGGTGCGATAAAATTTCTATCATTTGCATTACACTTAATACGAATGGCCGATACAAAGTAGAAAGCTAATTTTCCGAGTTTTTTTTTAGTATCATAGTCGATTGTGGTTCCAATTAATACTTGCCGTCCTGCTATATTAGCTGTTTAGCCCTACGAAATAATTTTAAATATAAGTCGTACTTCTTTAATATCGAATAGCTCTATACAAAGTTTCGTGACATCATATCACGTTTCGCAAAAAGGAATTATAAGAGTCCATTATTACCACTTGAAAAACTCTTTCAAAAGCTACTGTGTTTATCTCGCTTCGATCCTTTTACGGTAAAAAAAATGTGCATGTAAAAACAAATAAATTCAAAAATTAAAAAAAAAATAAATAAAAACTTCAAATTTTATATTCCGTTCAAAGGAGAATTTTTTTTTAATCCAAAGGGGCTTTGTCCCTGAAGGACTATTGTTTCCGTTTTGCGATTTTGCGTTGATTCAGTATAAAAAAATGTATCACTATTCAAATTGCTGACACCAAATATTATCGCCATATATTATATTCAAAGAAATTAAATAATGAAGAATCTGCATAAACGTATATATATATTGTCCAAATGTGATAAAACAACGGTATCTAGAGCCATCCAATTTTGAATAACGTACGTTTCCACCCGAATATGCGCATCTGAAAACCCAAATTTAGAATTAAGAATTTTTTTTTATTATCTATTTCATATTTTGTAAACCTTTAACGAATTTTTGATCAACAAACTCAACGATTCAAAAGCGAGCAATGGCAATACCCCGATCGGAAATTCTAAAGATATGCTTATTTTAAAATTATTTTGCGATATTGCTGTTGAACTTCGTTTTATGGCTTCGTAGTGCGAAGAACATGATATTTAATAAATAAAGGTTTAAACAAAACGTTTAAAAAACGCCCCTTTGGACGTAATTTAAAATCTGATAACCTTTCAGTTTTTTTTTCTTTAATCCAAAGGGGGCTTTGTCCCTAAAGTACAATTGTTTTCGTTTTGGCATTTTGCGTTGATTCACTATAAAAAATGTCCAATTCCCTTTTCAAATTATTGCCACCAAATATTGTCGCCCTGCATTATGAAATCTTTTGGAAAAAAAAATCGAAGCACCAAGAAGAACTCTTGCGATCGTGACGGAATTTGGTACTCGAAAACATTTCGATCGAACATGCAAATGATCAAAGTTTCAAGTCAAATGAACATGAATTGCGATCATAGCGCACATTTCTAGTGCGCAATTCGCAAAGTATAAACCCTGTAACAGAGGTGTAAAATTTATCTTTTTTGTTGCTGCCATTGTACTTCCGTAAAGAAGCAACTAAAGATGTCATTACGACGATATCGAAGACCTTACAGACAACTAAAAGACTTCGAACGTGGTCGCATTGTAGGTTGCGTGAAGCATACCGAGCAATAGGCCGCCACCTGCAGCATACGGACACTGCTGTGCAAAGATGTTGGTAGCAATGGCTGCCAACATCTTTGCAAAGCATTGCCGACGAAATGAAGGCTTGGAGGGCCAAGGAGCACAAATGTGAGGCAAGATAGGATGATTGTTTGCCAGGCCCGTACCGCCCCAATGGTATCATTGTCGACTATTCAACGCATTACAGCCACGTCTATACCTCCCATGGTACGGTCCACCATCTCATGGCGCTCATTATCTCAGGCGGGGTTACGCTCACAGAGGCCTTTAAGACGTTTGCCTTTGACCCCACAGCGTCGGCGGAGTCGTCTGGAGTGGTGTCGCAGCCAATCATCGTGGCTGCCATCAGACTGGCATCGTATAGTGTACAGCAGTGAATTCCGCTTGACTCTTGAAGCAGATGACCACCCTGTTCATGCCTGGAGAGGACGGAGTTCATGCCAGCGGTCCCAATCAGCCACTGTTTTACAAAGGCATACAGCCACAAACCCTAGTATGATGGTGTGGGGCGCTATTTCTTATGATAGCAGGTCATCTTTAGTCATCCTCCGTACATCTCTAACAGCTCAACGATATGTTGATACCACCCTGCGGCCGGTTGCATTACCCTTCATGGCACGTTATCATGGAGCTATTTTTCAACAAGATAATGCCAGGCCATATACTGCTCGCATATTTCTCGACTCTTTCACAGATACTCTTCATCGGCCAGCAAGGTCACCAGACCTTTCCCCAATCGAGCATGTCTGGGACATGGTAGGCCGTCAGATTCGGTCACCACAAAATATCGCAAATCTGGAGCGACAACTGATGAATTCCTGGCAGAATGTGTCGCAGGATGACATTAGGAACCTCTACCACTCCTTGCTTCGACGAATTCAAGCATGCATTGCCGCCAGGGGCGGTTCGACCAACTATTAATTTGAACACTCAATGAGTGATTATGAGCCGTGAACTGGTACCATGACCCTGATGTTTTAATAATTTTATTATCTGTGTATGAGCTATACACATATTCAATTTCATCGAAAACAACCACTTCGTTCATGGTGCTTCGATTTTTTTGCAAAAGAGTGTATTTAAAGAAATTAAATAATGAAGAATCTTCATAAATGTAAGTAAGTTTCTCGCATTGTGATAAAACAACGGTACCTAGTGCCATCTAATTTTGAACAACGTACGTTTCCACCCGAATATGAGCATCTGGACGTCCAATTTTGTAATTTGGAATTTGTTTTATTATCTATTTCATATTTTGTAAAACTTTAACGAATTTTTGATTAACAAACTCAACGATTTAAAAGCGAGCAATGGCAACACTCTACGGGGGAAAAACTTTTTGTTTCCAACGCTCCGAACTGTTATCGGAAATTCTAAAGATAAACTCATTTTAATGTCGTCATTATTATTAAATAATACAGGCGATAATATTTGGTAGCAACAATTTGGAAAGTGATACGCTGTTTACTGTGAACCGACGCAAAATCCCACTTCGAGACTAATAGTCCCTTTTGGTTGATAAAAATGAGCAAAATAAAAAAATAAAATGAAAAAATGACGCGTAGTATCAACAAATACATGCATGGAATAAAATCTTTTGATAATTTTTCAAATTAAAATACTTATCAGAATAATGAATTAGTTAGAATCGATATGCAATGCATCGTAAAATTTTGTCACAAGCCACATTAAAACTTATACCACTAAAACACTTAATTAAGGAAAATTATCTTCCGCGATATATTATAGAGAATACCATTTTAACTCTTGAAGCTGCAAAATTAGTAGTACTATGGAATACTAAAGTTCTCTGAAAATTCTCTGACAAGTGAAAGATAAAAAACATCGAACCGGTTTTTCAGTATTTTGTTTAAACAGGGATAAATTTCATAATAAAATTTTAATAACTTTCCTCTTATCTTTATCATCCTCAAAAAAGAACTACACAGACATTCGAATATTTAAAACTGAAATATTTTTTATGCTAAATTCGTCATCGACATATCTAGCACCAAATTACTGCGGACTTCGGTATATGCTATATGATATTATTGCATTTTATCTAAATGATTGCGCTTAAAATTTTGCATTTTTGTTTTTTATGTTGGTATGATTTTTATTTCCTCATTTATTTATTTAAGACATTTTTAAGTAATTGTACATTAATTTATACCATGTATTTTTGAATCTTCAATTTGTACCCACTTATTTTGTTCCTGCATGCTTAATCCATATACCATTTTCTAAGAAATTTTAATTCTGAGCCGATTTACATTGAAATTATGAAAACAGCTTAAGAAGAATCGAAGGTGTGATAGAAGACTCTCTACCTATTGTTGGTGACGTTCTGAACGATTCCGGAAAACACATTTTCGATATTCTAGGAGTGTTAAGCCCAAAAGGGCGTTTAGCTCTGTGAACTATTAGTTTCGAAACAGGATTTGCGTCGTCTACTATAAACGGATGAATCACTTTTCAAATTGTTGCCACAAAATATTTTCCGCCTGAATTATTTTTAAAGAAAATAAATAATGAAGAATCCGCATTTGTGTATGGATGACTTTCACTGTGAAAAAATGACGGTTCCTTTCGAATTATATATGTCATGTTTTATGAAGTTTTAATGAATTTTTGATTTACAAACTTAATAATTTGAAAGCGAGCAGTGACGGCAATGTACGGAATAAAATATTTTTATCTACAGCTCGTAAGAGTGACTGTCCATCGAAAATTATAAAGATATGCTACTTTTAAATATTTTGCAATTTTGGTGTTGAATTGAATTTTATGTGGCGTATGTTTAATAAACGAAGTTAACACACAAAACTTGAAGTATAAAAAGACAAAGATTTTGCAAACCATTTTGCTAAGAAAACTAAGCATTGATATGATTAACTAAGAAAAAACTGAAAAAAAAAAAGGAAACTATATGCCAATACTTACCTCTGCATCGGAAATTCCAAACATTTGCTGCAATGTTGCTTTTAAAAATTTTATTATTCGGCTGTTGAACTGAATGTGGCATAAGTACTAAGAAAATGATACTTAATAAGGAAACTAAAAAGAGTTTAAGAAGTGGACTAGCAGGATTGTTTGCAACAGCAGACTGATAGACTGCGAGCTCAGCGAGATCGTAAGAAACCTTAGCAAATCCTTTTGGGAGATCATTAAGATCTAAACCCTTTCATTTCTTTTTCCTGGGTGGGAATATTTCCAGTCATGAAAATGGTAAGCTCGGAAGCGCCAGCAATTAATTCAGATTTAGTCTGTGTAGGATTTATCTGCTATTAAGCATACTACTCAAGATTTTAACTTTATACTGCATAAGATTTTAATTTTTATTCTGTGAACGATTTTATAATCTGCAATTTTCCTTGCATTTTAAATAAAATTTCTCCTTACCTTTACGTTCTATGCTTTTCAGCTGCTTTTCGTATTTACAAAACCATACAATACTGTCAAAGATTTCTAATGTTAGAATAAATAATATTTAAAATAGAAGTTCGGGGATTTCTGAATTTATCCGCTGTATTTGCAGCATAGATAATTGTAAAATTTCCCTTATTAAAAGGGTTTCAAATTAAAATTATTCTGTCAGAACATATCGTTTCGTTAACCTCTTAAGCTATTTTTGAACGTTTGATTTGTAACAATAATACGAATTAAAAAAATGAAAAAAAAAACATGAATTTTTTAATGCACTAAAACATGGGTTTTAAAAGATACAGTTTTCAGCATATGATATACTGCGCTTTTGAAGTCTACATCAGCAGTCATTTAAATTTGTAATCACAAAACTCATTGTTGTAAAGCAATTACAGACATTAATTTACAACACATATGCCTATATTCTATACTTTGTTTCGAAGCATTTACGAAGAGAATGCTTATGAAGAAAAATCTTTCTTATACCTAAACACGTGCTTGAGTTTATAAAGTATTTTCTCTCTCCTTACCGAACGCCTTCGTGGTGTAAATGGATAGAATTTCGGCTAGTAATCGGGGAGGGGATGGGGGTTCAATATTCAAATCCCGAAAAGAGCATTGCACATTTTTCATATTCCTGCACTGATATAAATGAATGACTCTGTAAGTTATAAATGAGGACTGTCCGTTCGTCTCAGGCTTGGTTCTCGTTATCTGGAGACTTATCTGCCTAGGAGTTGCGCGTTTCTCTCCACGTGCAACGTTAATAAGAGATAATAGTATAATAATGTTAATAATGTGTAATGTAACTGCTTTTAGAATTTAGAATAGTGTTTATTCAATATACGTGCAAAAGTATGTTTGCCATAAATAATAATTTTATCACATATGTAATGAAAATGCTAGCTAATTAATTTCAAGGAAGTTTTAATTAAATACTGTTTCTATTTCATCTTTATTGGTATAGATTAGTACAAACTCTTCTTAGTGGAAGTTGAAGTATTGAGCACATACATAAACATTTCGATATTACTTCTAGGATGAAACTACATTTATGGCAAAAATGTATTAACATTTCATAAATGAAGTTATAACATAAAAGTTGTACAGAATAGTTCAATAACAGATATTTTTTATGAATGGAAATAAATATTTTTTAAAAAGGTGCTAGAATTTCAATAGATCATTTAGCAAATAATTGTGAGAAATAATACCTATTTGTGATCTCAAACAAATAATAAAATTACTTGAACAAAAGCTCGTTATTTACTTGAAAAATTGTCGAAGACATGCAATATGAAATTCTCTTGTTCATAAAATTATAATGGAATCTAACGATATTTGGAGTCAAGATATTAAATTGTGGCTGGATACGAATTTAGAACAGTAAATCATTCGAAATGAAATTACTTACATCTGCCAACAATAGAGATCATCCGTTCAAACTTTTAGCGAGTTGCCACTCTCGAGAGAAAAATTCCTGAAAGTTATTAATGGCCGGTTCGATTAAACCTTTTTTGCATGATCACAATATGGATTTCAGGTGTCAAAACTTTTTTCACTGCATCGCGGATAAGATGAAAAAACGTTCTCGGGGTGACACTTTATAATATTCCATAATGGAGGTGAGTTAAAACAGGATTAGGGTTACACCCAAAAAATCATCCAATATTAAAAATGGCGCACCTAATTTTTCTAAAGAGGACTTATTCTACCACACCTACTAAACAGAAATAATTTCTGTAACACATAAAAGCGTATCTATCCAGTCTATAGGCATATGGTATACTTTTATTTTACAGGAGGTTGCAAAGATTCGGTTTTATGTTAACAGATTGGGATCATTTGCATTTTTAAAAAAACTAAGAGAATGAAATTCCTCTGAAGCATTTTATTACAGAGGAAACTAAATTACATGGCATGTAAAAATGTAAAAATGCTTGTCGGCATCACTAGCGAAACCAATTTTATTAATAGAAAACAAAAGACACTGAATGGATGTTATGAATGATCACTCAGATGATGTAAACATGGAAGATTAGCCGCAGAAGAGCTCCAGCTAGGAAGGTTAAGATTACACCAAACCAATTGTTTAATTTCTGGTTTTAAAATGAACAAAGCAGGAAAATTTTAATGATTGTAATTTATGATTTATAATTCTTTCTCCATCTACAAAATTTTAAATCGGCATGCAGAAAGTTATCTGAAAAAGACAAAAACATTTAATAATTATATCAAATTCTGTATCATGAATATGAAAAGGAGGGTGACATTTTAATCTGATTTTAGAAATCATAAACAAATTATTGCAGATCGAAAATCTAACATACTTCTTTTTGTAAACTTCCATGCTGCTCACAAAAACTGCAAGGCAGCCTGCAAAAACATTACATAAAGAAACGCCATCTGCTGTCAGATAAGGAAAATACGAAACGATCGCTTCAAGCAAAAGCAATTACAAACAAAAGAGAAAATGGCGAATAAGACGGAGGAAAAAAATTTGCTACCAAACGATATTTGTGATTTTATGTATAAGAATGTTGGAAGAAAGTTTGGTGTTCCATGAAAAAACGATTAGTTTTTTTTATTATCGTCTGCCACTAGATTTAAATACACCGAATAGTCGAAATTCAATTTAACTTCCTTCGGTGGCAGCACGAAATTTTTTGGGCTCATTACAAAAGAAAAAGACGATGCAAGAATGGAATAGGAGGGAGAAATTCTGGAAACATTTAAGACGAGAACAAATTAGTTTTGCTTCTCTTCATGCAGTTCTTATTGTTTTTACTCGTTTTATTTAAATGTTCTCACGAACAGAATTTTTTTTATCTAGAAATGAATTTCCTGTTCAAGACAAAATTGAAAATCCCTTGCTTTTTTTTTCATTCACTAAATTTTATGGATGAATTTCGTGACTTATTAACGAAAAGTTACAGTTCATGTAAAATATTTGGAAAACGCAAAATGCGAAGCTTAGCATTAATCAAGTCACTTGCATACAAGTAATTTGAACTCAAGAAGAAGACGAAATTATTTTTCTTTTCTACACTTTGGGAAAAAAAGAAGTTAATCTTTCTGCATCATTTGTAAGAGGAATAAATGTATTCTTGCAATTTAGTTAAAGTTGTTGTTAACTTTATTTTATAATAAATTGAAAAATTTCAGATATATGAAGTTATTATTATTTATTACTACTATCCTATTTATATTGTAAACCCATCATAGAATCTTCAGGTAGCAACTGATTGCGTGAAAAAATTATTATAAATAATTCCAGAAATAAAACTCACTTTCAAAACGATTTGAGTTACGATTTGAATTTTCATTACAAAACATGATAGAAATTTTGGTCATCTGATTATTTGTAATTATATTGTTCATTATTATTAAATGAGCATTTATAGCTAAGCCAATGGGAATTCAAAATTGGAAGATTCTGATAATACTTTTCTTTCATGATGATTTAAGTATGGTGAATGTGATCTTGAGAAATAATACCTACAGCTACGATTGGTAGTTTTAAACTCCACATGTATTAAATATAAACATAGAATAGATTTATACGAGAATTTCTAATTCTTGTACCACCAGAAAACATTGTTTCATATTTCACTGAAGCAAATTGCATCTTGGCAAACAGAAAAGTGTTTTCAATTTGTACTACTTATAATCCATCATTTAGCTTTCAAATGATGTCAGTATCAGCTTAAAAAGTTATTCGAAAAATCCAAATGAATCAATATTGTACTATCCTCATAAAAATTAACTACTTAACATAAAAATTAAAGCTATTTTAGATTATATCTTTATATAGATTATTAAAAAAGGAAACAAACAATTAAGTAATTAAGAATTGAGTTTACTGCTTTTAAATCATTTAGACTGTTTGAATGCTATCATAATTTAAACTACAGAAAATGGTTATATTAATTAAAGACCTTATGTTACTTCAAATGACAACATTATGCACACTGCTATAGACTAAAAATTATTATAAGTACAGATATTGTAGATATTATTATACATATTGCTCAATACCGTGTCGCTCATGTTTTTTGCAGATAACAATAGCAATACGTTTAGGATGATTAGGGATTTGATGAGGTGATAGTATTATCAACCAGAAATCGTGCAAATTTCACTGTAAGTCCGCCAGAGAGCATGATGGTGAATTCATAGAGACCATTGTAGCTCGTGATACAGACGCTCGAGAGGATTCAAACCTGGAGATCTTCTAAGAAAGGCGAGTATTTAAACCTCACTGCTGTGTTAGTTGAATATCTACCACGCAACCTATGACCGCTGGGGGGGGGCGCATTATCCACCTGAATAAGTACATCGTTCCATAGACACAAGAAGTGCATGAAGAGGTGTAGATGATCAATCAGCAATTTAACGCAGCCGGAACTGATGAGAATTCCATACAGCGTGATAAGAGGAACTAAATAAAGATGCTACAGATAGTTTCACCGCTCATATTGTCCTGTATAATGCCTATCTAACACGAGAGATGCAGTGCTTCGTGAGGCTTGAGGCTGTACATACAAACACTGCCATTCATCTGCCACAGATGTGAAACCTCGAGTCATTGGAACAGATGACACATTTCTAGTCATTCACACCTTAGTAGCATGGGAGTTTGGCAAATTGCAGTTGCAGGAATCTGTTTCCCTTTAGCAATGAAAAAAGTGAAAAAGAAAAAGATGGCTTTTATAATCGAGTTGTCTCAGTTATCGACTTACAGTCCTTGCGCAATTGCTGAACATGCACTATCAAACCCCGCTGTAATATAACTTAAGATTGCGTGACGTGCCATCAATACGATACACCTGAATCTCAGAACATCTCGTACATCAGTTGTTGGTTTATGGCTACATTTTGTAACCTTCACATCGATTTTTCCACTATTAAGGTACTGTTTGTACACTTGTGCTGTTTCCAATTAGCAGAGCAACAAGCTGGTTGATATAACACAATTACTCCAGTTGCCGCCAACAAACAGTCCTTGTGCAGATGTTGAACCAGCACCTGCATCAAATCCTGTCGTGACTTGCTGGCTATGTGACTTGCCGTCGATACGATGCAGCTGAGTCTCCGAACATCTCGCTTATCAGTCTCTGTTTTATGGACACATTTTTAACGCTTCACATCGGTGTTTTGAGTTTTGAGGTACTGTTGGTACACTTGTGCTACAACGTTGCACGACATGTGTGGTGGATTTTGATAGCATACATCTGGTCTGGCGAGCGCTGACAATTTCTCCGCAATCAAACTCTCTTAGATCGCTGCCTTTACCCAATGACAACAGTCTTTGAAATCTCTATCGAACTCTAATATTTATACTCTGCGGCATCGACGAAAGTCAGCAGTGCACAAGTCGTTTGTTTCCATTGTGTTCATTTATGTGGTCATATTGCAGTTACGTATAATATGCCTTTTCAGTGCATACTGTCTGTTTCTTAAGAATAGGAATTAAAAATCCCATATTCACATAATATGAACATAGGTCAAATTGCAAGTATAATAAATGAATGGAAGCGTAGAGTAACCTATCGCCCCCTGAATGCCATTCTTGCAGTCTAGGAAGATTCTGCTGAATATGTTCATAATGTTAAGAGTTTAGAAAACTTGCTGCTACACGGTGTACATTTATTCCATATCTCAGAACTAGAAGGGGCGTTAGAATTCCGTTATAAAGGCAGAAACGTCTGTAAAAGAATCTCTCTGTAACTTTGGACGTTAAGTTACCTTAACTGCCATTACGCAAAATAAAAAATCGTTATCAAATTATAAATGTCATTACTTAGCAAACAAAGAGAATTAAAAATAATGAATATAGTTTCTAGTAATTTAAATCTTCATTTTATATTTTAATAATTTAGCTATCGATATATGATCTCAAAAGCATTTAATTTATAATATATCCAGTTCCCAGTTTCAAACATTTGAAGCGCCGCTGTAATTAATAAAAGACAATCTTAAGCCTCACATTATGTGCACTCTGCACACACACACACAAATAGGACAGTTCTATTCGCAGAGATAATTTACGTTTCTTCAGACTGACTGAGGTTACACATTAGATTAATAGTATATACCACTGTTTTAACGTAAGTATTTCGACACAAAATCGGACTTTTCCTGAAACGACATACTAATATTTTTCCGTACTTCGATTCTACGACTCAAATTATACCTAAATATTAAATCTTTTAAAATCTGGGCAGAAACGTACCGAGAAATTTAAAATTTTATCTTGGCATACCTTTTTCAATTGCACCGAGAATAATTCCCTTGGCGAAATTTTTAATTTGTGGTAACCTACTTTCCTTTTCTTCATTGTGCACCGACAGAGAAAAACGTACATTGTTCATTCTTTCAAAGGACTTTAAACAGAGTGCATAAACCTCAAACTGGCGTCATTATCGCTTATAACAAATATGCAAAAATTTCAAATCTAAATTATCAAACATTTCAAAAGGTGAAAATGTACAAATTCATGTACATCTTGGGAAATTTTGAATAAAAAATTCTAATGTTTTGCAGGTGTGCCCAGAACTGCACCTATTTTAAAGTGATTATCGAAGTTTTACAGGTTAGTTTCAAAACTTTTTTGAAAATTCACAGACATTACTAAAAATACAAATTTTAAAAATAAACCAGAAAATATCTATGAATTTTATTTGGACAGACCCTAAATTTTGAACTGTGAAAGAAGGAATCAAGTAAGTTTAATGGAAAAAAGAGATGTTAATAAATATATACAAAATTCAGTCAATACTGAGGAGCCTAATCTTTGAGAGCCAATTTTTTTAAAACCTAATCCCGTGGTTTTTACAAAGTTTGGCATATCATTTCAGAAAAAGTCCGATTTTGTGTCAAAGTACCTATTATAAAACAGTACTATATACAAATCCTAAGCTGCGTTTTCGAGACAGAATAAAACCATTTCGACAATCGGTTCGGTAGAACGGGAGATATAGAACTACCCCCTTTTTCTTATTCTTTTGTTTGTTTTGAGCAGAGTGTACTTAAGTGACTTCAATTTTACTTACATGTGAAGGCAGGATGGATGTTTAAAGTTGTATTACCATAAAGTAGCATGAAATGGAAATGTTGTGTTAGAGACATTTATAACGGCTCACTAGCACCCAAATGGTGAAGTAGCTGAACACTGGTAACTCAAATCTGAGTTAAAACAAAATTCCGAATAACGAGTACTGGAAGAGTTAAAGCAACAAGAATCAGTGTAATAATCCTGCAAATTTATGAATACTACGCTGATTCTTGTTTCTTGAATTCCTCAATAACTGGTAACCAAACATGACTCAAATTCCAGCGAACGGGTTAATTACACGGGACGCTTCCTTATATTTTCCGATGTGTTAAGTGGATATGAGTCAGTTTCCATAAGAAGTCCTCTACGAAGGTATTCATCCTTTAATTAGTTAGCCGTCACGTGCTTTGCCATAATCGAAGAAACCAAACCGTTTTGGAAAATAACAGCATGTATTTCTTCATAATAATATTTTGATATTTTTCAGAAAATGTTATTAATGTTTTGTCACCTATGTATTTAATAAACTATAATTGTAGCGTCATGTGTAACGAATCTCGGTTGCAGAATTTTTTGTCTAAATTTTCTACCCGGGCTCTTTTTTCTGAATAAGAATTAAAAACATCTGTAGCACTATACAGATTGCAACCATTACTCATTTTTAAATTTTGTTAAGAAAGCAATAACTTGATTTTATTACATGGCAGCAGCGGTAAAACTTGATTTTACCGCTGCTTGATTTTACCGCTTCATTTTAGTTTTATTCTAAATCTGTGCCTGGTTTTTCTCTGCTTTATTTTTCAGCAAAATTTGGTGAATAGAATTCACTGCCTTTATAACTGTTCTCCTTTTTAATTCCTCTCTTTCATGCATTGCATCAATGAATATATTTCCGAGAAGAAATTAATTTCAAGTTTCTGATGAACTCACATGACAACAGTTTTAGATTTATTAAGCTCAATTCTGATCAATATCACTGCCTTTATAATTCCTCTCTTTCATGCATTGCATCAATGAATACATTTCCGAGCAGAAATTAATTTCAAGTTTCTGATGAACTCGCATGACAACAGTTTTAGATTTATTAAACTCAATTTTGAAAAATTAGACTAACAATTTTTTCTGTTTTTCTTAAAGCCAAGTAGTTGGCTAAAAACATTTTCTAATTTTGAATATGAATTTATCGATGAATATTATTGAATAGTCATTCATTCATTTAATTCTATTGTATTCAATTCTGTAGCGCAAATTTCGAATTACAATTTTAAAGGTTTTAAAAGTATAAGAATTATATCACAAAACAATTAAAGTAAGACATTGAGCTTTCTTTGATGCTTCGAAAAATGATTATTGTTGAATGTAAAAGCTGAAACGATCTTAACACCAGGCTTGCATTTCAAAGAATCGATTTTTGCGCTACAGAAAAATCAAATCAAAGGCTTAATTTTGTAAAACTTGTAGCTGGATTAGAAGAGCGGATTTCAATGAAAATTAATTTAAATATTTAGCTAAGTAATCAAAGCGTATACTAGACACCAGGATTTTATAACAAGAAGAAAATTCTTCTTTAACAAGTTTAAAAAATATTACGTCTGGCGTTTGCAAAGTCAGTGGAAAAATTATTGGCATATTGTGATATTTGCAAACGAATCAAAATTTAATAAAAAGGTTAGCTGAAAATTACACGAATAAAATTTGATAGCAGACAGAAAATATCGATGTGAACTATATTTACATTAGAAAACATGACTGCAGACATCATCTACAGCAGATAAAACGAAGAGACGCATAAACACACGACAGAAATCAACGTAAGACGCTTTATCGCGAAACGTAACAGGGCAACAACTGATAAACACAGAATACAATTTCACAAGAAGTTTTAAAAGTTGCATTCGTATTGATGCATACCAGGCATCGACGTCATGACTCCACATGGATTGCCGAGCTTTTCCAAATATATCAGAAGTTTTGAGAATATTATCAGCGACGATGATGATTGTTGACGCAAAGTCCACATCAAAAGCAAAAGGTATTTCATATGGAATAAAACTGTAGGGGTTTATTTTAATTTTCTAAAGGCTATTTTTAATTTTGAAACCCTTTCCTTTATTATCTTATTTCCCACCTAAAACTCCCTGCCAGAATGAGTTTTTAGTATCGCGTTTTATGTAAATGACTTAGAACCAGTATTTAATGGGAAGTTCAGTCACTTTCGTAGGAGAGCTCAGAAGTTCTCAATAGAGCATGTTCTGCCTTCTGGCCACGTCGGGTCTTTAAGCTAATTTTGCTTCGTTCGGCCGTAGTTATACGTGCCTGTTAGTTTTCGCCAGGGACGTTTACTTACGGACCAACTCGGTTAGTTATTTTCTCTCTGTTCTTTCTATTCTCGGCTACAATTTAGTTATAATTAAGTTAATTTCTTATTTTCTATAAGTTAAAACCGAAGTGGAGGCTTTCGTGTAAGCCGAGACTGGCCAACTGTTGTTATTCTTTGAGTGGAATAAAAGGGTATTTTAACCCTTGTTTGGACTTTGTTTCTACAGTTGTAAGAAGAACAGCGAATAGTCTCTATACTCTTCTCTAAGGTTCTAGTTGCCAAGGACACATAGTTTAGGTAGAGCGGTATAAAACAATGCATATTATCCGTACGTGAAAAAGTCCTCAGTTTTTAATGAAGAAGGACTTGAACTATTGGCGTCTAATATCAAAAATTCGTTTCTGATCCTGCTTTCCAATGTGAATATGGTTCCTAGCAGTATTCTCTACCTCCTCCTCTCCTTATTGGCTCATGAAAAAGCGTTTATTTTTTTAAAGTATATTTCATACTCGATTTTTTGATGAAAGCCAATTGCATAAAACTTTCCAGGAGTTTAGGAGTTTGTTGTAGTCTGGGGGGGAGCTAATCCTGCCATGGGAGGAGGTTTACATCCAAACTCCAATTTCTATCGGTTCGATTGAATTTGATTAAAAATGGACAAAAGTGTGCAGACTGTTTGCTCACTTAAGAGTTGAGTTGAAGGGATTTAGTTGAGGTGACTCGGTAACTAATACGTGAGCTAGAAACTTGTTTAGAAGAAGCTTCTGTGGTTACAATACACATTCGAAAAAAGATCTTCAAAACACAAGAAGTGTTTCCAGATGTATTGTTTCACAAGCATTTGAAATAGAAAATTTGAAAGGAAAATTGAAGTGGTTTAGCAATCATAACCTTTATTAGAAAAATCCTTTGTTGATATTATAAAGGAGCAACGAGTAGAAAAGAAATTAACTCAGAAAAAAGAGAACGTTAAGAAAAACGAAAAGCATGTTTTATTATTATATCCCAAGGTTAAAGGGCATCAGAAGAGGTGAAAATAAAAGTGGTCCAATCTATTGACTCCGCAAAATTGAAGATTGGAATAAGAAATGCCAGAAAAATTAATAATAGAGGAATTGTAGTAGGATGTTTAAATAAAGATGGACATTGAAATCTTAGAGGATGAAATAAAAATAAATTCATTGTTGAAAGAAGATATTGAAATAAAGGCTGCAATAAAGAAACAACCAAAAATAATATTATGTAGTATAGAAGCAGAATTAAAGAAAGAAGAGATTCACGAAGCAGTAATAAAGCAAAATCACATTTTTGAAGACGGAGGCTTTGAACTCCTGTTCTCAATTAAGGCTAAAAATAATAAGTTACATTAGGTTGCTAATATCCAACCCCAAAAATATAAATTTTTAATTAATCGAGGAAAAATCAGCTTGAAATGGTTTCGAATATATGTTAAAGAGTATTTTAACGTTGTAAGATGTTATAAGTGCCAAAATTTTGGTCACTTTTATAAAAAGTGTATAAAAGAACAGATATGTACTAAGTGTGCGCAAAAAGGGCATAATCATTGGGATTGTAAAAATAATTCTGAATGTATAAACTGCATTTTAGCAAATAAAAAATGTAGACTTGGGCACAAAGCACTCTAGCTTAAATTGTGAATGTCTAAAAAGACTATATAATCTACTAATTAGAAGAACCAATTATGGTAATGGTTCTTTAAAAGAAAATGAGAGGAACTTTTACCATGATGGAGTTGTTGTGTCTTAGCTCCGGCTAAGAATAAACGAAAAGTAAAGGATTTTCCTTAAAAAAACTTCATCCTAAGTAAGGATTGCAATTACTTATTGTACAGCATTAAAAGAATTAAATTATATCATTGAATATTGTTGTGTGTATAGGACTTAGAAGAAACATTTTAAATAGTCAAAATCGCTGAAACAACCTTGTATTTGGCGTACATTTATTAAGACACTCAATCGATTTCGAGGGCAGCTACAGGTCGCTTTTCATCAGGAAAACGAAATTTCTAGAAAGGGAAAGCAACCTCAGTAACGGCTTTTTATACCCTCGGGTAGTACCATGCGGGAGGAGGCAATGCCATCTATCAGCAAAAATAATAACCAATAATTATGTTAATAGAATTTTAAAAGCGTTAGGAAGGACTGGATTGAACTTAAAATCATTCACTAAACATGCTAAATCTTTGTGAATATGAAAAGCCTCAAGAAAATCCAATTCATCAACGGAAGAAGCTTTTTGGATAATTTTTGCAGATCCAAAGTCAAAATTATGATTAAATTTCCAAGTATGATACGCTATTGAAGACTTGTTAATTTCACCCTTTCGGACATAAGATTCATGTTCCTTGATACGCAACTTTAACGCTCTTTTTGTTTGGCCAATATATCTCAAGCCACACTGACACGATATTCCCCAAGAATTAAAGTCAGAAACGCAATCTTTTAGAGTCGAACCGTGAATTTTATTGATAGGGGAGAAACTGACTTGAAAATTTTATTTCTGGAGAATCTACTCTAAACTCTACTTTTAAATAGTCTCTGTTTTTGTAAAATGAATGAGATGATGTATTATATTATTTCTACAAATAATCCTTTGAAAACACAAGTTGTACTTTTAATTGTTATATGTAATCCTAAGTAAGGATTGTAATTATAATTGTAAACTTTATAAGAATTGTATAATTAAATAGTTGAATTCTGCTGTACTTTTGATTTATTAATAAATAAATTTTTTGGTTAAACTAACAGGTCTTTCAATCAGAGAAGAATACTGTATGGTGATTCTTTGAAATCTTAAATAGAAGTTCCAGTAAACCCTGCATGTACCGCAAGGTTTCGCGGAGGAAATGACTAAGTCTTACCTCCCTTCAAGAAAATCTTCTATTTGGATCTGACGATGCATTATTATGAGACGAAAGACCAATTAAAAATTCAACCTGAAAATCCTGTTGCCTACTGTTAAGCATGAAAGTGGAAGCATTATAGTTTGGGAACATTTTCTTTCCTCCCTCTGATATGAAACGGAAGATTGTAAGGATTATATTTTTTCAAAGTTTGCTGTTATTTATAAATATGACGTTATAGTAAATAATATATATTCAGAATTTTATGATGTTCATCTCAAATTCGGGTGTACTTTATTAAATATAGAGTGATAAAAATAGAAACTCGTGGAAAGTCATAAAAATACCAAGTAAAATAAATGATCTTTTGATGTATACTTTTCTCTGTGCCTTCACCCCGATAAAATAAAGCCTTTTTTGTTAGATAATAAAACTACTGCTTTTGGATGTCTAAGATCAGCAGGATGCTTGCCATAATTTTTATTTCTAATTTAAAACCATTTATTTCGAAGAACATCAAACCGCAAGGTAAGTTCCTTTTCTTAAAAAAAATGCCTTTAAACTACAGGGGGAATAACTGCTTTTAGAAAGTTAGACGCTCAGTTTTGAAAAATGAAATCTTCTTCCCTAACAATAAACATTTTGATTGATGAAAAATACCATTTGGCTTTATCGTAAATTGTGGGGGCGCTAAGAAATGACAGCAAGAAAAAAAATCCATAATAGCGTTTCTTCCTTCAAAATAAATCCTAGCTTTGAAATATTTTTGTATAGCTTTCTTCTATATTCTCGGGAAAAAAACGCAACCATAAATAAATAAATAAACAAACAAATAAATGGCGATAATAATTGTTTATCTGCAGCTGGCAACATAGGCAAACTGTTATTGATGACCGTGACTTTGCCAAAACAGTTTTATAGATTAGTCTAAGAGTAATGCTGAATAAGTATTTGGGATTTTTGGTGGTATTAAAAGCGATATTTTTCTTACATAAAGAATTTAAAGGAATGCTTTTCATTTTTTTCATTGCGTAGTTTTTCTTCAAAATCAATTAAACGAAATCAGAAAAATAAAAAAAAATAGACGTGGGAATCGAAGTCATTATTTATGTCATCAAGAAGTGCAAAAACTTTGATTTTGGTTTCTAATCATACTTTCAGTTTCACTTCCGATACTTTTATGGATTGTAAAAGCACAAATGATTCTTATCTTTGAAACGTTATATGACTCGCCTTGGAATAACGCAGATTTAAACAGTGCGGCTCCATTTACACGCGGACAATCCCTCCCCTCCTTCCTCTGCGTAAAAAGTATACTGGAAAATTTCTGTGGATTGGCCATATTTCGAAATCGGTGTTGATCACCGCAATCTAAAAATACCAGAAGTTCCAGATAAAGTTATATATACGTCGCTAATGTTTAAAATGTATGATTTATAGAGTAACTGGGCAATTTAAAATGTGTACTTATCTATTGCAAAAATTTTATTTTTGATAGCTACTTTTAATACTACTGTTGTCAATTTTTGTAACTATTTGACTACATTTTTTATTTTTGTGCAATGTTATAATGCTACGTATTGTTTTATTTAATCATTTGTTATATTTCATGTAATTATTTTATTGTGTATTACATTTTGTGTAATTATTTTATCGTGTAATTATATTATCGTGTATGTATGTAATTATTTTATCGTGTAGTTATAATATCGTGTATTTCTGTGTAGCAATATTTCTATTTATGAAAGAGTATTTACAGCATACAGATCCAGATTTTGTGACACTGAATCGATCAAGGCTTAAATTGTGGAAAATAACTCAGTTAGAGAAAGAGATTTAAACAAGCTGTCTTAAACCTTTCAAACTGATCTTAGCAATAATTTTTGTTGCTAGATTAACTGGTGACATATTGCGAATGTTCACTAATTTGACATCTTTTTGGAAGCTTTCAGAAAAAAAAATTTATTTTGAAGTCCTAGAAGTCAATTTTTTCGAAGCTTCCAGAAAGTCCGGCAACACTATATACGTTCTTAAGGAAAGTATTCAACAAAATTAAGGAGGCGTTATTTTTCCTGCTTTTGTAAAATGGCAAATAAACCTTTTTTCAATTATTTCAAAAGATTTCTAGAGTCATCATGTTATTTGGAGGCAGAAGACGTGAAAAATGAACAATGCTCTCGGTGGTTCTCGAACCACGGACCTCTCGAACACGCGGCGAGCGTGCTGACCACTACACGAGGAAGGCATGCTAAGAAGGCAGGATAAATACCTTATATACTTCCCCTTTTAAAGGGCGAGTGGGGATTAGGGGACCCAGTCGCCAAATCCTGGTGGTGGAGAATCATAATTCAGCACCTTTTTAGTTCGAACGCCACTGAAGAAACATTAGGATTTTTTTATGCTGGAGAAGACAGAAATGAGCAATGCCCCCTCCGGGATTCGAACCACGGACCTCTCGAATATGCGCCGAGCCTGTTGGCCATTACACCACGAAGGCATGCTAAGAAGGCAGGAGAAATACCGTATAGGTTTTTCGGTGAGGATTTTACTGTACTCTTAAGCAAACAAATCCATGTTGAAATACCCGGTTTCCAGTGTTTTTTCTATATGGCCACTGGGGTAAAACCTAATTACTAAACATGCAGTTATTTATCCGCAAAAATTTACCTTGCTTGAGCTTTATTTGCTACCCAAATTTAGGAATTAAACAAGGAATTTTACAAAAAATTGCGTTTTAAGTTTAAAAAGTGGTTATGGCCTATTTTTATGTTTACTGCCCCTGTGATATATGTTTCATTAGTAATAAGCTAACAGCGAGACTTCAAAAAAAGCTAAGCAGAAAGTGGAAAGCCAATGCAATTCAAAATTTCCGTCCTGAGATATTTTTTCATACTCAAATGTTTTCTTTAGGCACCAACAGGTAGATAAAAGATATTTAAGAAAATGCTATACGAAGGCTGCTATTTATATTTCTTTATATTTCTAGCATCTGTGTTGCTAGACGAACGCAGACGATTCCAATCGAAAGTTTGATATTTTTAACCATAAAGTCTCCAGAGCGATTTGCTATTTTATCGTGATTTGTGTTGTTTATAGTAAATTGAAAAATTCATCTCGTTCAAAAAATGGAATTGACTCAAGAACATTTTCCTGCGATTATTATTCATGACTTTTCGACGTAGATTTTCAAGCCAAGAGTACTTCGATGAAATTAATTCTTTATACACCAATAAAGCACTATCCTACATAACTGTATAAACTATTGTAATAAATTCAATTATCGTCGACGTTCGCTCCAAGATGAATTCCGTGAAGGCCGTCCAAAATCGGTTGTTGTGCTAGAATATATCAATGTTGTGCGTGAACTGATGAAGCAAAATCGTCATGTGACATGCCGTGAGATTGAAGCATCCTTGGGCATTACTGACAAGCATCAGTAACATATTACATGAGCATTTGAAAAGATTTGTTCGAGTTGGATCTCGCATAATCTGACAAGAGCTCTAAAGAAGGCTCGTGTCTATTGGTGCAAGGAAATGTTGACAAAATATGTTCAAGGTGTATTAAAGGCTGTGTGTAACATCCGAACAGGTGACGAATCATGGTGCTACACATATGAGCCCGAAACAAAACAGCAGTTGACTGTATGGGTCTTCCAAGACGAGCCAAATCCAACAAAAGTTGTTCACGGAAGAAGCACATCGAAGCGAATGGGTTCCTGTTTCTTCGCCATTACCAGTCACGTGGCGACACTGGCGTTAGAGCAATGCAAGGTGGTCAATTCAGAATGATGCACGACCATTTGTTTGCAAGGAGTCATCGGAGAAATTCGAGAAAAGCAGATGAAGAGACGAATCATTCTTCATCATGACAATGCGAGCTCTTACACATCGTTTAAAACTAAAGAATTTTTGACGGGCCAAAACATCGAATTGATGGATCATCCGCCGTACACCCCTGATTTGGCACCCAATGGCGGTTTTATTCCCGCATATGAAAAACCATTATGTGGTCAGCGATTTGCGACACTAGAAGAAACGGTTGATGCATTCAAAACCCATGTTTTGGAATGCGAAAAATGTTTTCAAAACTGGTTCAAATGCATGCAAAAGTGTATTGATCTCCATGAAGAATATTTTGAAAACATATAAAACCAATTGTTTTTCATTATTAGGCCAGAAATATAAATAGCAACCCTCGTAATGTAGATAAGAAAATTTTAAAACTTTTAATAAAGTAAATTGTGGTAATTTGTTCTAGATTCAGTTCTCGGCACTGGACGAAGCACCTGTATATTTTATTCGGTGTTTCCCTCATTAGTAATGTGAATACGAAAAACCTTCTAAAGCGCATTAAAACAGATAGCTCTCTCACACATTGGGGCTTAAAAAATCTAACTTATGTGAGTTTAATACATAAATTGTTTAGGAACCAAATTAGTTGTAGTTTTATAATAACATCATCTGAAATGAAAATTACATTATTTCATATATAATGATATGAACTATAGTGTATTGTCCTGTATTATAGTATATTATCCTATATTTTTTTCATAGAGTATATATAAGTCTGTATGAATAAATACTGAGTTTAGATGTTTATTTTTTAAGAAAGGAAATCATTATAGATTATTCGTTAAGAAAGGAAATGATTTTTGCTTTAAAATTGACAATCATATTGAATTTGCAAACAAATTCAGTATGAACAATTTTATAAAGATTTTTAAATCTTTTATTACATCAAAATGTTTTCTCACAGTATTTTCCGAAGCATTAAGAATTTCAAAAGCTTTAAATAAAACGTGAATTTGCATAACAGTTTAGCAAAAAGAAGTTGAAAACTGCTGGTTACAATCTAGTTCATCAAAGAACAGTTTGCCATTAAAATGCAAAAACTATTTATATGTTAAAAATTAGCAGATATAAAAATTACTAAACCTTTAAACACAAATGATTTCTCACCAGTTCATAATATAGTATGGCATTAAAAATATCATTTATCAACAATAACTAAGTCTCAAATTTTGTAAAAATTATCATTTGGATTATTAGGGATTAAATGTAGTTTGAGTTTGTTTTTTACAATGAGTGGTATTTGTTTTCGGATATTTGTATTTTTTAAATTTGTATTTTTTAAATTTATTTAGATATTATAAATATTATATATATCGATATTAGTATATATATATCCATAGATATTATAAATATCCTCATAAATATAATAATACTGTAAACTGCATAATAATATGAACATCTAACACTATAAATTCCAAATATTTTTAATATATCATTTATGTTATTACTCATATATGTTAACAAACTCTGCTTGTTGTAAAATAAATATTAATAAAATATTTCTTGTAATAAAATAATATGTTTAAAAATGTTTGTTAATCAGTAACTCATATAAATAATTCGGACGTTCTAAAGTCTCACTGAGATGTTTTAGCAGACGACGTTTCTTTTAATATTTTTTAATGAAAATACATCCTAGGAATTATCGTCTGCATCTGGAAATTATTACAGTGAAATCGCAGTTTACGGATTTATTTCATCGTTGAAGCCTGTTCGTCAACCGAAACGTTCGTAATCTGTAACTATTTTTAACCAATGTAAAATGAATTAATTCGTTTAAATAGGGTGATCACTTATTTAAACTTTGCAACACTATTTTATTTAAAAGTTCATAACACAAAAACAGTAGAAATTATTAAATATAAGTCCAAAATAAAGTAGACAAAAACTTCATTTGATTTTACCGTACTTGTATGATGAAGAATAGACGGTGTAAGTCGAAAGTGATGAGAAAGAAGAAGGGAAGAGACGTTCTTGCTTGAATGAGAAATCATCTCTACATATAATAAAACAAAGTGTGTGTGTGTGTGTGTGTGTGTGTGCGTGCGTGCGTGCGTGCGTGCGTGCGCGTGTGTGCGTGTGTGCTTGTGTGTGTGCGAGCGTGTGTGTGTGTGTGTCTTTCGTTCGTGTTGCGAGTAAGCTAATAGACCCAGGGCCACGAAGAAATTTGGTACATATTTACACAAGAGCCAGTGCACCTCGAAGCGATTTTTTCAAAATTCGAATTAGAATTTTTTTTATTTTATGTTTTGTGACCAAATCGCGTCATTTTGAGACATAATGGGCTACAGGAAAGCGAGATTTCACTCTATACATTTCATTTTTACATCGTCGTGAAGCGTAGACACTTAGCTATTTTATGAACTTAAAATAAATTTCGTATTTCAATAAATCGATTAAATACGAGTTTATTTAGGAAGGTGAGCTTAACACCTTTTCAGCGGAATTTTTTTTAAAAAAACTTATTTTAAAAAATGTGCTGTTTATTTTCCTTTGATTTTTGGACACGTTGAACTTTAATCCTTTCGACTCCTTTTAAAAAAAAAATTTTGGAAAAATAATAATATTTTGTATTTTTTTAAAATTTTTTAAATGAAGCTTCCGAATACACTTCTCACATCTCAGATATTTTAAAATGTAGTTTTGGCAACAATTTTCCTTTCTTATTGTTGTTGATAGATTTTTGATGAAATTGCATCATTTTGAATAGTTTCATTCTTTTAAAAATTTCGGTTTGGCAACAATTTTTCATCGTATTTCTTATGTTACTGTTTTTAAGAGACTGAAAAGTTTAAGAAATTAAAAAGTTGTTTCTTTTTGCAACGGTAAATTGTTTAATTACTTTATTAGGATAATTAACATTTGTATCAAGGGATATTGCTTATTTCATTGTAATATTATGTTTTAATTATATATAATTTTAATTATAAAAAAGTTTTGCATGATATTTTTTAATCTGTTTAAGTTCTTAATCTGTTTATACCATTTGAGTTCTTAAGATTTTGCAAAGGGAAGTTGGTTAATTTATTTATTAGGATAAGTGATATTTGTATTAAGGGATACTGCATATTTAATTGTAATTTTTTATGCATATAATACATTTTTATTGATTTCTTTTTTGATAAAGTTGTTCTGCAGAGTAAAATTCTGCGCGAAATGTTTTGTTTTTTGAGTTTCTTTCATGTTATTTTTTGCTTATTTCACTATTTGTAAGATATTGAAAAGTTTTGCATGATTTTTTTGCATGAGCCAGTGCCCCTCGAAGCGAGTTTTTCGAAATTCGAATTAGATTTTTTTTTTTTTTTATTTTTATGTTTTCTGACGAAATCGCGTCATTTTAAGACGCGTAATTTTAAGACATAATGAGCAAAAGCAAGGCGAGATTTCACTCTATTGAACAGTTTAAGAAATTGAAAGATTGTTTCTTTTTGCAAAGGTAAATTGTTTAATTAATTTATAGATCTATATTTAAAAGGACGAGTCTTTCTGTGTGTGTAGGTGTCTTTCGTTCGTACTGCGCGTAAGCTAATAGACCCAGGCCTATGAAATCTGGTACACAGGATGCATCTAGACAAGAGCCAGTGCACATCGATTTTTCAAAATTCGAATGAGTTTTTTTTTTTTTTTTAATGAAATAGTATCAAATTGATGATTTTCTCTCATTATATGAACAACAATGGCACGCAGCCATTGTTGCTGATATCAGCACTATTGCCACCCGGAAAAATGAGGGCGATAATTCTGTGCAGTTTTTAAATTTAATGTTTCTCTTGGATACTGGACGTTTGTCTAGAGAAGGCAGCAGGAAGTTGGTTAATTTATTTATTAGGATAATTAATATTTGTATTAAGGGATATTGCTTATTTCATTGTATGCTTTTTATATGTAATGCATTTTTAACTGAATTTTTTTTCCGTTGTTTTTTGTTTCTTTTTCGATAAAATTGTTCTGCAGAGTAAAATTCTGTGCAGTTTTAAAATGTAATGTTTGGTGTTCTCTTTAGGCATTTTTCTGGTACACTTAAAAGCCAGACGAAGGCTGGCCGCGCAGCGGCTAGTTTTCCAATAAAAAATTCAGTGGACTGTTTTCTCGAGGCGTTTTTCTTTGTCTCTTAGCACCACTCAACTTTTCTTGAGACTCCTTCGGTTTTCGTTTCATTAAAACTTTGTTCCATATGATATAATCTTGTCTACGTTTTAAAATGTTTCTGAATAGCAGATATGGCATGGCCATTGAAAATGAAAATGCTGTAGCTCGCTAGTGCTTCATCAAGGGGCTATAGTTCAGTGAAATGTTCCAGTTTGCTATTTTGGCAAATATTTCGCGAGCCGAAGAACTAGACTTATCTTTCTTCTTTTCTCAAACATACTTCGTTCCTAAACGCCTTTTGTTGCTGCTTCTGAAGTAGTTGCGTTTCTTCCTTCTTGAGCTCATAGTCATCTAGTAATTCTTTCAAGTTTTCAGTGTTAAATTCTAAGGCAGAACCTAAAAACACAGTATCGTGTACAACAAAAATGTTCTAATTCTCAAAGCCTCTATCTGCAATAAGATCTGGTCAAAATTCATGGTCCTGTAAGTCACTTGCTTCCAGGCTTTGTTGGCAAGAATTAAGTACAGAAAAATACTAAAATTATGTTGCAAGAAGTTCCTGAGTGGTAATTTTGTAGTATGGGTTACTTCAAAATACCTGTGAAATCACTTGTTGTCGAATTAAGTGTTCGCAGCTTGAGACACGGTTTGTCATCCGACGCATTTTTTATTCAAATAAATTGTTCGTGATCCGAGATTCCACTGTATTTGCTTGGCAAAATGTGTTAACAGTTCCATATCTAAAATAAACGCAACAAGCTACTATAAATTAACGGCAAGGTCTATTAGAAATTTAATTATTCATGACATTTGAAGATGTAAAAGCGTTCGAAATAGCCAGGGAATCCTTGAAAGTCTGGAACAAATTCCAAACTAACATCAAAGAATCAGAGATTTATCGTACGAAAAATCAAAAAACAACAAAAAATTAGTGCTAAGTGAAACTTGCAGGGAGCTTAGAAGAACGGTTTGAAGAAAAAGTAAGTCTGGACTTGTTAGAAGAGCCATTGGGCAATGAATACAATCCACAATCAGCTAGAAGGAAATGTTTCGTGAACAAGAAAACAAGGGAAACTGAAGTCTGGAAGCTTTCAGATTTTGCATTACGCCCAAAGGGGCGTTTTATTAACGTCTTGTGTTTTACCTTTATTTATTAAATATCATATTCTTTGCACTTAAACCATAAAATTCAGTTCCACAACAATATCGCAAAATAGTTTCAGAATGAGCATATCTTTAGAATTTCCGATACACAGTCTCGAGCACTGGAGATAAAAATGTTTTTTTCCGTACGATGTTGCCACTGCTCGCTTTCAAATCGTTGAGTTTGTTAATCAAAAATTCGTTAAACTGCTACAAAATATGAAATCGATAATAAAACAGATTTCAAATTCCAAATTAGGGCTTCCAGTTATTCATATTCAGTGGAAGCTTAGGTTATTCAAAATTTGATGGCTGTAAGTACCGTTGTTTTATGACAACGCGAGAAACATACATACATTTATGCAGATTCTTCATTATTTAATTTATTTCAATATAATGAAGGACTCTAACATTTGGTGGCAACAATTTGAAAAGTGAAACACCGTTTGTAGTGATTCAACGCAAAATGCCAAAACGAAATTAATAGCTCTTGTGGGTTAATAACACCTAGCATTCTTATAATCTGTGTTAAGGAAAGATTTTTTTATGTTGGAACAAACTTATATTTGCAGACGAGTAACAAATTTAACACAATTGGGTCTCAAAGAGAAATTACTGTGTGGCGAAAGCCAACTGAATAATTGAATCCGAAAACCTGTTTCCCTATGTTTAACCACAAGGGCATAGTGGCTTGGTGAAAATTAGCTTTCTCTGGGATGGAAATTTTAGATTTTATAGAAAATAATATGCATCAGTATAAATATATAAATACTTTTAATGAAGCCCTAAAGGTAGCAAAAAAATTTGAAATGCAAAATGTATTCCAGTTCTATCAGGATAACGATGCACAGCATACAGCCTTAAATGTTCGCTTGTGGTTATTATGCAAGTATTCTGAAGTTATCAAGATTCCTCCGTATTCTATCTACTTTAATCCTATCGAATACGTATGGAGCGAAATAAAGTTAGAGAATAGAATAAGGAAACACCGCATTTCTTCGAAATCTCTGCTAACACCAGTTCTCACGGAAGAAGGAAACATTCTTAGGCGGAACAATTGGTTGAATCCATCCCAAAGCCTACGAAAAGTGTAATTTTAGTTGAAGGATATCCAACGAAATATTGAAATTCTTGTTATATCAGCGTGTACGAATACTAATGTGAATTCATTTATAGATTTTTTTGAATAAATTATTTCTTTTACTAAAATCGTTTTGAATAACTTTCTTCAAAACAAGCAAATTTTAAAAGGTACGATAAATAGTATATGTGAAAGACAAATAAAGTTATTTCGGTAATGTTTAATAATTGATATTTGCAAATAAAAATAAAAACTGAAAACAAATATTAGTAAATATCTCAGTTCGTTAATGAAAAATAATCTCATTTAATTTAAAAGATAAATTAAAGAACTTATGTTTTGCCAAATGGTTACGCGCGAAAGCGCGTAGAAGAAACATTAAAAACATTTTGTTTTTGTAGCAACACATTGCTTTTAATTCCTTCCGTTTATTAATCAGTAATAAACTGTTTAAGTTAGAGCCTTTTTGCTTTCATGAATGGCAGCATTCAAAGAATCCGATAGGCACAGAGTCACATTAAAGATCTTAAGTTTCTCGTAGTGACAAAACTTGCCAAAGATTAGATTCTCTCGATTTCTTTATCCCCCCCATCATTTCCAATATATGATCGCATTTGCAGTTTTTATTTTGCCAAGACAGCATCTTGTATGTTTTGAGTTAAAATACTACACATCCTTGGAGGCATAAGAATAAGAGCAAAAGTGGATAAGAGATGTTCAATATTTTAATCAAAATTATTTTCAGCATTCTGAAATTACAATTGAATTACTTTCAGTGCTGAGGAATCAGTGAAGCTGTCACTTTCTTCTATTCTAAAAGTAAATAATGCATTTCGAGATATTTTTAAAGAACATCTAGTCGGGCAGTTCTTTTTGTTCAACACGAATTCAATAAATGAAAATTTAAAAGAAGATTGAATATGTTATCAATTATGCAAGACTTGTGGAGCTTGAGTTGCTCAACTTTCAAACTACTTTTCAAAATGAAATGAGAAATATTCGGAAGATCGAATCAGCCTTTCTTTAAGAATCTGGGAGACCATTTTTGCTCTATAAGAATGTCAAGACGAGTGAGCCATCTTCTAAGAACTGAGAGAACGGGATATAAAACAGTGGCCAAACTCTGTTCAGAATCGATCCGGGCAGAATGGCGGTCTTGTCAACCGCAATGAGTTCTTCATCAAACAAAAGATCGGTTTTCCCGCCACCTCTCATCTTTTGTTCCCTTTCCGGCGGCGAAAATCGTCTGCGACGTTTTCATTCACCGGAAACGCCCAGTCAGTGGCATGATGAAATTACACAGTTCTATTTTGTTGGAGAGGACTTTTTTTATTATTATTATTATTATTATTATTCCCCCTTCTTTCACCTTCGGGCAGAAGGGCTTGTTTTGTTTATGCATCAGATGGATATTCCTTAGCTTCAAAGTGACATGAAACTCAACGAAGAGTTTAAAACAATTTTTATTTTTATTGTTTTCGTTTTTTGTCCCGCGTTTGTGTCAAATTATGTTAAGTTTCGTGTTCCATAGTTTTAGAAGATTTGTTTCGGGGCTACCTATCAAGAAAAATTCCACTTTCTTTGGGTATTGGAAAATGGGATATCAAAGCAGTCTTGACTGATGAGAAAATCAGCAATGAAGCTAAAAAACAATACAATACTGTTTTTGATTTTTTTTTCTTTATCATTCAGCAATTGTAAACTCAAAATGTGATGAATTTAGTACCATTATATAATGCGATGTTTAATTAGAATCCTTAAATCGAAATTAAAACATATATTTTGCATAGCATGCCTAGTTTGTTAAGTATTATTGGCATTTTTAAGTATTATTAGCAATTATTAAGTACTATTGGTATTATTGGCATTTGTAAGTATTATTCGCATTGGGTTCGATTCTGGCCAAAAGCATAGGTTATTTTCAAGAGTTCTTCTTAAAATATTTCCTCTGTTCTCCACACTGTGACTACATCATCTTACACTATGACTATCATCCTACCTATATATTACCCACATGACACAAAGGAAAATAAGAAAATAAAAGTGTGAAAAACCGCTTTAATACTAAAACTTTTAAACTAACTATTTAAGGACTTATTAGTCCAAAGCGATTTGAATCCCGAAGGACTATTACTTTCGTTTTGGAATTTTGCGTCGTTTCACTTTTCAATTTACTGCTTATTTTATTATTTTTTTATGTAGCTTTCTCTTCAAAAATCGTCTGCGTTGCACGGGAAAATAAAAAGGAATTTTAATTACAATTCTAAATAAATAGCCAAATAAATGTGAAATTCGTAACAATATTCTCTAAAACTTTAACGAATTTTTCATTAACAAACTCAAAGATTTCAAAGCCAGCAATGCCAACGTTGTACAGAAAAACATTTTTATCTCTAGCGCGTGAGAGTGTGTACCGAAATTTCTAAAGATATGCTCATTTTAAAATTATTTTGCGATATTGCTGTTGAATTGAATTTTATGGTTTAAGTTCGAAGAACATGGCATTTAATAAATAAAGGTAACACACAAAATGTTAAATAAACGCTCTTTTGGACGTAATTAAAATCTGAAACCTTTCAGATTTTTTCTTTTTTTTTTCTTTTAATAAGTTTGAAATGATGAGATGAATAACTATACTCTCTATCCATTGACTCAGTACATTCAAGTTAACTGCACTTACAGAGCTACAACAAATTTTTTAATGTTAAAAAACTAGAAATTAAGAAAACGCAAAGAGCATGTAAAGCGGGAACGAGCCGTAAGACTGTGAAATATATCATAATATACTGCATTTCAAGCAGCAATAAACTTCCCAATGAATACAAACACGAGCGGGCTATTAGGGCTTATACTTCGCTGCTACTGAAATGTTTTGATAGATGAACATCACGTTTGCTTTCAAATATGTGTTAAAAACTGGATATTATACAAAACTATATAAGTGCAATACTTTTTTATTGTCCTATCTTCTCTTGAAAATTAAGTTCAAATTTTTAAAAAAAATTCTTTTCCCTTTCTTCGTTCTTTTTTTCTTTCCCTCTCTCTTTTTAGCCCAAACGGGCGTTAGCCCAGGAGGACTATCAATCTCGAAATGGCTTGAATCACTATAAACTGCTGTATCACTTTTCAAATTGTTGCTACCAATTATTATCGGTCTTTATTACATTTAAAAAAATTAAATAATAAAGAATCTACATAAATGTATGCATATTTCTCGCAATGTTAAAAAGCAATGGTGCCTAGAGTCATCAAATTTTGAATAACATTGTTATTCCATCGAACATGGTCACCTGGAAACCCGTATTTGAAATTTGTTTTATTGCTTATTTCAAATTTTGTAAAACTTAAAGAGTTTTTGATGAAAAAACTAAACAACTTCAAAGCAAGCAAGTGGGCTGTCAATCGAAAACTCTAAAGATATGCTGTTTTTAAATATTTTTAACCCAATGTAGCGTTAGCCCAAATAATCTCGAAACGTGTATGTGTCTGTAAATGAAAACCGCCCGTTTGGGAGTAATATAAAATCTGAAAGCTTCCAGATTTTATTTATTTATGTTAATGAGCGAAAAAAGAAGTTACATTGCGTACTGCAATGTACGCAGTACAATTTAGTATTAATTTACTTCATATTGACAATATCTTGATGATAGCATTTTACCAAACAAATTTATCGTCGCATTATATCGCGTAATATTGTATTTAAAAAAGACTGGCCAATTTAACATCTTTTAAAGATGTGTTGTAGACCCATAGTTTCAGTTTTAAATGTGGTTCAAATAAAGTAAGCTTTCAAGCTATTATGGCAATTTTACTCTCCGACAGTTTTTAGTAAAATATATAAAATATAAATTTTTATGACAATGAATGATGTTTTCATTTAGAAAGTTATTTCTAATCCTTCTGAATGATGAAAAAAACCTTACTTTTGAAAAATAAGAAACTGCATTTAAAAATAAAACTTAAAAAAAACCCCTCCACTTTTAAAACATAAATCATGCTTCATCGGGATTGAAAAACTATAAATATTATATTTTTAAAATTACTGTCACTAGAAGAACAGAATGTTGATTTAGGTTTCATTAAAAGATTATTTTCTTCAATGCAAAGTTTCGAATATTAATGCCAATAAAATGATATAAAAAGATATTGCAAAGCCTAGTTTGAAATTAGTACTTATGAAATTAGTTTGAAATTCTTCTAACCTAATGCAAGAAAATGTTTTTAGAAATTAGTATTTGAAATCTCAAAATGTATAGTTGTCTTTAGCAGTATTTCTACATGTTGTCCAAAAATTTGATTTAATAGCATCTCGGTCGATTCTGATGAATTTTTTAATTAGAAACAAATCATATACAGAAGGCTCATAACTCAAATTACCTATTCAGAGCTGTCTACAGCCGTAACCGTTCTATGCATGACGTAATAATTCAGCAAAAATTGTGAAATTGTGCATGATACATTTAAACAAAAACGTATCCCCCGAAAGGGCACTTTATTAGGAAATTATACATTTAGCTACATTTTTTACTTGTACAATATTGATTATAACAAAACAAGCTTTACAGAACGGACCAACATTGTTAGCTATCACCCGAAATCGCAAGCAAATTCACTATCGAATGAATTGTGGGTCTGGACATGTTATGCCTGTGCCTCAAAATACTTTCCTTAAAACCAAGTAACGTGCTCGGGTTGTTACAGATGACCAGATCTTTCAAATCTCCCAAAGCCAAAACTTACACGAATTCAGGTTCTGGATCTGGAAGGCGCCACATTGCGCAAATGCTCACCGTTCTCTGTAAAATATTTTTTGAGAATATCCTTGACAAATAGTGCAGCGTGTGGAGCAATCTCATTCTTGCTAAGATCTGGCGCAAGGTTTTGACTTGCTTGCAGAACTGGACTAATTTCATTTTCTAACAGCGCTGCATTTCGCCGGTGATCGTGCATTCATTGGATCTGTCAGAGTTAACACTTTGAAGAAGAACGGCCTCAGAATATATGATGCAGTAAATTCACAAACACACCGTCACTTTTAGCGAATGTAACGGAACATCTAGGATCAAGCACAGGCTTTATGAATTCCAAATTCGTCTTTTTATAAACAAAGCATATTTTTCTTTAAACGAAAAGTCCAAATGAAAATGAGCTTTGTCAATCCATAGCAGTTTTAAAGGCCATTTCGAATCGATCTCTCGACGAGAAAGAAACTGTGGTATGAAAGAATCGTGCGTAAAAATCGTATGAAAGTAAGTTGCGCACAAGCGAATGTTTTTACGATAATATCAGAGAACATTCTGCAGATTCTTATGGGCAGCTCAAAGCGGCTGATTCTTTGTCTGTGATACTCGGCGAACACTAACACTGGCGTCCAAATTTCAAGATCTGTTTTACTGTACTTGAACCCCCTCCCCAATCTCCTCTGCTGTCTCCGTAGAAATGGGTTTTTATTCTTCTCCTGGACGAATAGTCAGTGACACTATTGCTACAAATTTCGTTATCATTTTTCGGAATCGTTTAATGGCAAATAGACTTATTTTCAGCTACTTTAGAGTCTAAAATGTCCTTAAAAGAGCTGGTGTAAAATCGACGTTTTGATAAAAGAATTTAATTGATGAATCGTGATCTTGCAAATTCCTAAGACAACTGCATTGAAAACACGTTTTCCACGAATGTTTGTAGGTTTTATAACATAAGCTGCATGGAGTTGAAAAATCTGCATACGGACTACGAGTGTTTCACAGTAATACGCCGTCTAGTTACAATATTAGGAACTAATTTGTTTTTTCGCTAATTACATTTCCCATCTATTACGTCACACACAAAGTATCACACTTGTCTGATGACTGATTACGGTTATAGACAGATCTGAATAGGGAAATCTGAATTACGGACAGCCTACATAAGCGTATAGCTGTAAATCTACAACATTTTGCTTCCACAGTATTAAAGTGCGTTGCGCATCAGTAAAGCATTGCTAGCTGTTTAAATATATTTTTATCTGATTTTTTTTTTACATTTTCCAATAAGTATAGTTTTATACTATTAATATCATGAATAGAAACGTTTCTGACGCATAACACGTAGATTTCAAAATTTTTAACACTATGTTTTGAATACACTATTGCATACATCCAAAATAAAATCTGATAATCACAATGAATATTTATAATAACGCACAGATTGTAGTACTGTCACTATATATTTCTCAATTAAGTTTTTTCAGTCCTTCCTTAGAACAACGGCCCCCGAGATTGAATCTTTTAACCTAGCGAGATAACTCGCCACGTGCTCTTATTACAGATTACATCTCCATTAATTAGCAATTAAATTTTGGCGGACCCTATAATAAGAAAGTACCATTTTTTCCAAAATGTTTTAAAGACTAGTATCATTTTGCGTTTAAGGAAAAAGAAAGAAGCCCAGAAACAATTGCGGAGTCATTTAAAATTGAAATTATTTTTGAGTTGACTTTTAATGTTATTCAAAAGTAAAAATTTAGTTTTACCAGTCGGCAACGGAAAAGAGAATTTTATCTGAGAAGGAAATATACCGCCCAGCTGGTATAGCGGTCAGGGGAGCCGGCTACGATACCAAAGTCTTGGGTTCGAATCCCGAAGAAGGCATAGCTGTAACTGTCCGTCCCTTCATAGGAGGCAAAGGTGGCCCACCTATTGAGTACCTCCATAATAAAGAGACCACCAATCTACGTCTCTTAGTATAGATACGTGCCTTAGTATAGATTAATGGACTCTGTTACAAACTGTAACTATTCACAATCTGCCACTAGAAAAAAAAATCTGGTTTTTAATAGGAACTCAGAAAATTCATTTCGGGTTTCTTATAAGAGTTTAAACTTCGCGTGATTGTATTAAAATCTATTAAGTGACCAAAACTGTACCCAAATGAAGGATGAATTTATTTAATATAAAATGTTTTAAGCTGGGATGACAATGTATGACTAATCGTTCAAGATATTTCAAGTAGTGCAATCTTTTTAAAACACTTCGTACATCTCATATATCCTAATGCATATTTTAAGTTTTTAATGCTATCTTCTCTATGTTGATAGAAAAATCTCATTAAAATTTGATGTTACTTATTATAATTATCGTAATCATATAAATTGCATTCTACACATATCCTCTTTAAACACCAACTACTCTCAGACTAATAAGATTTTCTCAGTTTTATTCATTATATTTAAGGAATTGTATTAGCTTAATTATTATTCAAGTTATGAGGTATTTCTCCCGCCTTCTTAGCATGCCTTCGTGATGTAATGGTCAGCACATTCAGCGCGTATTCGAGAGGTTCGCGTCCCGGCAAAGGCATTGCTCATTTTTCCTGACTCTTGCTTCAAAACAAAATCCTAATGACTGTACAACGTGTCAAACAAAGGCCACTGAAACACGCAGTGTTTTAAATATTCTCCATTCTGACATCGAGGCCTCCATAACAACAACATATGCTTCTTTTATCATTAAGTTTTCATATACGATCACCTTTTTCTGGGTTACTCATTAAATGTTCGTTTAATACTTTTGATGGTGATTGTGCTCTTATAAAACGTTCAAATAGTTTCCAAAATTTCAAAAATAGGATTTTTAATTTCGTGTCCAAATTTTAAATTCCTATTTATGCTACATATATTTATCTGATCTATAATGAATACATATGTATTTGTATTAAGGTATATCAGAGTTCTGTATATAATTTAATCAAGTAAGTGTACTTTTTGCTCACTGCCATGGAAATAATTGTAAATTTGTAAAATAAAAAATACAATTAGCTCTTACTCAACTAAAATTCTACTTCCTTAAAACTTCGAACAATATTAGGCCGATGCTGCAGCAGTTTTAGAATAAATGATAAGCTAAAACTGCGAATGCGGATTGAAATGCATAAAAACTCAAAACATTTTCATTAAAAAATGTAAAATACAGAAAAGTTTTAAACACTAAACACAGTTAAGAACAGTTAAAAAAACAATTTTTACAATTAAAATCAAGATTTTTATTCAAAAGCAAAAAACAAGAAATTCGTCCAACGGATAAGAAGAAAAACTTTCGGTGCACAAAACTGAAAGTTAACGTTTAGTCCCACTGTGCGAAAAGACACTGAAATTTGTGCATTAACTCAATTCTATATTCTTCAGAAAGTATCAAATGTAAACAAATGGCAGTCTGGTTAGGCCTAGCAACATTTAAAATTTTAAATTGTTGATAATTCTACAACCACTGCATGCAGATTAACTAAAGGCATCGAAACCTTAACTGAAACATAAGAACAATATAATTCAATCACGTTTAAAGCAAAGAAATGCACAATTTACTAACATATAAGAATAAAAAAATAGAGTTCACTGGGCCGAATGAGTCTACGTACATACATACCTACATAAAAAGAAAAGCATAGTAGTATGCCAAAAACAAAATGAAAAATTAAACCAATCCTGCGTTATAGCGAATTGAAGTAAATTAAAAATTTAAATTGGAATCAAAACACGGCAATTCCCTAACAATATTAATAATTGCAACGGTGGAAAAAGATCTAATATTGTAGCTAAATCAAAATTAAATAAGAATTCATCATTAGAAAAAAATCGAAAAGTAAAAAAAGCAAATTGGTATATATGTATGTTCGATACGGCCAATTTTCTTGCAGCAAAAAAGTAGATACACAACTAAGTTTACATTTAAATATACAAAATTTCTGCGTTCTACGGCTAATCGTTTTTGAGTTATGCGAGATGCATACGTACATACTTCAGGGAAAAAATCCCTTCGAGAACAGTCAAAATGGATATTTTTGCTGAAATAGTAGACCAGAAATTTTTCGCGATTACATCACTTCATTTACTTCAGACAAGAATGTAATTTTAAGAGACTTATGTGTCAGGCATAGTTTAAAATGGGCTTAAATCAAGTCAAAATGTAATGTAAAATATAAAAAGAAGCTTCAAATTCAATTCATATCACTTTCTCCATAGGAATACGCAAAACTTTTCATATTTATTATTTTTAATTCAAATTGGCTAAGTTCTACATTTTTACTTGGATTTGAAATTAGCCGATGTGGCATCAGTCTACATTGCTTAGAAAATCGGTTTCCTTTTCATTTAAAATATGAGAATGCATTTTTATTCAGGAATATTTTTCTATTCATAGACGTATGAATATTTATGTACCAAAATATTGTATTTGTAACAGTAAATATCAAGAGACATGCTGTTTGTTGAAATATGTTTGTTACTAAGAAAACATTCAGTACCTTATACATTTTCAGTAGCATTTGCTTTCTGTAGATCGTTTGCCGTTGCTTAGCAACACAATATTTTGTTAATACTAATGCCTTAGAAAACTTTCTTTCGTTTTACAAAAATGTACCTAAACGAAGCTAATGGGGGACAAGACAAGAAATCCGTTCTTTTCGCTTGTTTATTTATGTTGCTCGTTTCTCTTTTAGAAGTTCTAAATTTTGCTTTCTTTTTTCCTTCTTAAAAGCGCAACATAAATGTATTTACTGTATATTCTCATAAATAAAGTCTCAATAATTTTTTTAATTCAAGAAAATAAAATCAAAGTAAATAAATATTTTTGCAAAAAACTCAGAGCCATGGAACATTAAGCATAAATGATAAAATAGATAACAACATGAAGTCCCACTAATATTACATAAATCAAAATGGTGAAGGGTAAAAAACTATGTAGCTGTTAAAGTATTTAAAAACTGCCACTGCAGCTATATAGATTGATTGAAATTTTCAAATTCAGTTTAAAATGTTGTTTAATATATTATCGTAGTTTTCCGTATGTGTGCAAATATGCATTTGGATATTATGTTAACTGAATTAGCCTTTCGTATTGAGGAAGGAAATACGTTTTATTCTATGCTAATTTCAACGAATAAAAACATCAAAACGTAAATATTGTTATAGTGCATAAAAAATGGCATTTTTGTTAATTAGCAATTCTCCTTAGTTATCCTATTAATGCTGCACTTAAATGGAAATATAATTTTATAGAATGTTTTGAAAATCCAGCTTTAAATCAGAAACATTTGTTAAAGTTTGTAACATAACATTGAATAACATTTTAATACATATTAAGATTTAAAAAATAATAATAACACTTTAAAAATGTATTTCGCTACTAAAAATATTACTCGCTTAAATAGTCGCTGAAAGTACTAAGTATTACATCTTAACATTTTATCTTTGCTCCACAATGATTGTCACATTTGAGAAGAAAGTGTCAAAGGAAATCAATTAAATCCAAATCAATAAGATTTATTCTTCTTTCATGATTAAATATTATACATTAGTTCAATGTCTGATGTCCAAACTATACTTTAATATTCACTTAAAAAGCAATTTTTATACCTAATTTTTTTTCATTTTTAATGTAATAAAAACTGAAAAACGGTGTTTCCAAGTATTATTTGTTATTTCATGTTTACAGTTATTTGATGTACACAGAGTTTCTCAAATATTTCTCAAGCGGGGATCACCTTTATAAATTGAAATATTCTACAAACTACTTTACTCTTTCTAGCGTATTTTACCGCCAGTATACTTAGTTTTAAAATACAATTAATTAAAATTCATTCAGTTTCACATTAAGTAAATAATTTAATACAATACAATGTATATTTCTTTTTAATAATTGGAGGCTTTTAGAGTTCGGATAATGTTTATCTTATTAACTAAAAATTAAATAAATGTTGGTCTTCAAATTAATAAGATGGGTGAGCATGCCGGTTCTTGAGTAATTGTTCTATGTTTGGATGTATATTGGTAAGCAGCACCATAGTTATTGTGCTTTAAATTCGTCTTTTGTTGGTTAGATTAGAATAAGAAGTCTTTAGGTAATAAATTTCGTAAAATAAATCGGTCTTGGAAGAAAAGGTGATAGACAATTCCCATTTGCAATTTCCGTCCTCTAAGATTATCAGCTATAATGGGGTATAATTTTAAAATCTTAGTAGAGTCACTTTTGAGAGTTCTTTTATTTCTCGATTTTTTTCACGCCGTTGTTAGTAATAAAAAAAAGAAAATCTGAAAAGATTTAAAGACTGAGATTTTTGAGACTGAGACTGAGATGACGCTCTAGAGGGCTTGCTACAATGTTAAGGATTTTTATGCTCTCGTTGAGTCCGCAGTTAACATATCTGCTCTTGAACTGATTCCTACTAGAACAACTTTTTTTGTCTTTTCAACTTTCTTATTAAATTTCTTCTCATTTGTGTCCCATAAAAGTCAAGAGCAAAATAAAAAAAAAATATTTAAAAACAGAAAATCTTTAGAATTCCCAATACAGTGTTAAGTGTTACCATACATTTCTTATGTTTGCTATATTATTTCTTAAAAAATAATAACATTTGGTGGCAACATCCTTTCATATGTGATGACTCTTTTTTTTACATTTTATTATAGATACATATTTTTTGTCAGCCGTATTCTGTAGATTAACAGAGAATTGTTGTTGACGAGAAGTCGAAATAATGGTTTTCTACTATCTTTAAAATGAAAATTTTATGTTAGTTTTACCTTGGGACTTGTACCTTGTCTCCACAGTAAGCGTTAAGAGAAGAGATAGAATTTCCAGCCAGTAAGCCTTTACTGGGTAATTAGGAAACGCCTTTAGACGCTGTGAAGTAGCACTGTGTGATTCAACTCAATGAATGCAGCAGAGTGAAATTTTGGAAAAGCTCTATTACAGATGCTTTTAACATCAAAAGACACGAAACAATGGCAACTATGGCTTTGTACCAGGGAGATAGCTAGATCGAGTGGCACTTTCAGTGTTCATTTAACCCTGTACCAGAGAGGGCAAAGTTTGTTGTCATATAAAGGAATGTATTTCACTTTTTGATTACACCGTTAACAAAATGTTTTTGTTATTGTTATAAACGTACTTCGAAACTGAAAAAAAGGTAAACGTCGTACTTAAAATAATTTAGTTAATTCCATTACTGGCAAAGCAACTAATTATTTCTTTATCTCAAAAAGCATTTTGTAAATTGTAAAAGAAAAACTATTGAAAAAGAATTCTGAATAATGGCACTACGTGCTACAAATTATCCACTGACAGAAAAAAAAACATTAAAAAATTAGAAGCTGATCTTTTCATAAAAATGCAAAATTGATTATTAAATTTAATTAAGTAAAATTCTTCTCATTTGTGCTTTAGATAAATTTCATGAAAGCCCTTTTACATCCAGGCTGACTAATGTAATTAATAATCGCCTTAAAAGCAGTAGGTTTTGCTTTACGGCCTCTTCCGAAACAAGACTTTTTTTTTATTTTACCTTCTAGCACAAACAAAATGTTTATTTCTGGGATATAAAAAGCAAAATTCTTCATGAAATCTATTTTACAATACACTGGGATCCATCCCTAACCTTTTCTCGCATTACAACAATGACGCTTGACTCGTCTTAACTTCTCCTAAACATGACAACCCTAAACGCAACGGACAAAGTACAGCTTAGCCGTTTGGTTTGTTTCTACTTCTCAAACATGTTAAGTTTTCTTTAATTCATTTCTGGCCTTTTTAATGTATATTTTTGGGTATATTTTGGCTTATCAAGCGATTATGTCGGGAAATGACTTATTTGCAAGATTTATTTGAATTTTGATTTCAGTCTAATCACAATGTGCTTGATAGTTGTTTTTCTTCAGTTGCAATTTGACTCAGTTTTAACACAAACTCTTACTGATTAAATTTTACAATTTGTCCTTGCAAATATAGATGATGAAACATAATCGCTTCTTTTTGTTATTGATAATTGAATGCGGATTGATTTATTCCGTTCAATGACAATAGGTTTTTCTTGGTATTGGTTTTTTCTTTAAAATATTTAATCTTTTGCAATTTTTTTTATTTTTCTTTAAAACATTTAATCTTTCGCAATTATTTTTGTTTTTTCTTTAAAACCTTTAGTTTTGTATGTTTTCACCAAATACCTCATAATGTAGAGAGACATTAGGTCTTTTTTTTTTTTTTTTTTTTTTTTTTTAAAGGTTTTTTTTTGAAAGCAGGAGATGTGAGAATTGAGCAGTGTCCTCTCCGGGACTCGAACCACGGACCTCTCGACACGCGCTGAGCGTGCTCACCGCTACACCACGAAGGCATGTCCAGAAGGCAGGAGAAATACCTTATAATAATACCTGTTAATATGTTCTGGAACATAATTTAATTTTTTTCTAAATAGCATTAAAGGTTACCGTTTTTCTTGCTTGTCCTAGGAGATAATTAAATTTGTTTTTATAAATAATTATTATTTCTTATTTACAGATTCGGCGCATGTATTTGGCTTTTTAGTGCTATAAAATTGAATACATGCAAATCAAATACTTCGTATCTCAATTTACTTTTCTGCTATTCAGAGTTTCGTAAAATGTAATTCTAACTTAATCTCGAGTCCTCACTATATAGCAGACAAAGCAATTTTGAATTCTGTTGCCGAAGAAAAGAAGAATTGAAGAAAAATGAGATTATTAAATGATTGCAATATTTCATCTGAAAACTTAAATAATATTTATACGTATTTCAGTAACTGACAAAGTACAAAGATCCGTAATTACACAGTCTTTATAATACTTAATGCAAAAGTTTCTCCGCTTACAAGGAAATATTCCTTTCAATTGTAATGAAAGACTTGAATAAGTCAAAAGACCATAATAAATTAATAGATTTATCTCTCAAAGGAAACTCCCATTGAAATAATTGGTTAAATCTAATTAATCTAACTAATTTAACTATCGTTTGTTTAGTCAGTTAAAACTAGTTACTTACAAGATGAATATAACTTCACTTATGTTCTAAAGAATCTTAGCATATAATAAAATGCATATCAAGGGGATTTTTATATTCGCATATTCCAGCGTAAACATTATTAGATTTAAGAATGGGATGTAGCATTTTGTTTAACGAAATAAATGTATCGAAAACTTTTATTAATGTGAAAAGCTGAAAGAGATTATACTTAGAATGGTGAATGTAATAACGTGTAAATACTTTGCATTCGCTTGGGTTGAGAAGATTTCACAATAAACTGCTTTATTTCAAAGGGAAAATCTTGTTAAATGTTTTAAATAAATTTCGGTTTTGATCATTTAAGCTTTAAGAAAAAAATAAAACTGAAATGAGTTTGACAGATATATTATGATTTTATAATACGATATCATATATTACTTTACGCTTCTTTAATTAGCATATATGCTGTTTAGGCTTCGGTGTAGCTGCATTCTTTTCAGAGAGGCTCTTTATCAAGGGATATGCGTTCCATAACGGTACAATATATTTAACCAAATGTTTATATTTCTCCTTTAAGTGGCTCTAAAGAAATTCTATGTTTGTTGTTAGAGGCGAAATGTAAAATGTTACTCAAAAATATAACCGTTACAACAAATATTTTGTCAAAATAGTTTTAAACCATAATAATAAAAAGTATAATATGAAATTTCTCTGTAATTTTGGAACTGTTGAGAGCTGTTACGTAATAGAGTACGTGTCCCTACCAACGGATCAAATTTGATATAAGTGAGTAAAATAGGTTTTGAATTGGTGTTTTTCTTGAACATTGTAAAATAGATGAGCAAGGTGTATGTCAATCTTTGACATATGATAGAGCATAAGATGGTGTAATGAAATACCATTTTGGTCAAATATCAAAACTTTTATATTTGAGACCTATTATATAAATTTCTAAAATAAATGTTTTCTGAGAAATAACTTTTATTTATAAGATAAGATTACGTTATTTCTCTTATAAAGATAATTTCTCAAAAATAAGTTGTTTCTTAGATTTTTTATAAGGTACTTTTTTTCTCCTTCCAGCATGACTTCGTGGTGTAAAGGTAGCACATTCGGCGCTCAACTGAGAGGCCTACGTCCGAGACCCAGCGAGGCTGTTGTACATTTTTCACTTCTCGTGCTTCAAAATATCCTAAGATTCTACAAAGATGTCCGAAGGTGGTGGACAATAATTCGTCAACATCAAGACTTGGCGATTGGGTCCCTGAATTCCCAGTCGCCCTTTAGAAAAGGAAGTATGTAGGGTAATTTCTCTCTCCTTCCAGCATGCCTTCGTGATGTAGCGGTAGCATACTCGGCTCGTATTCGAGAAGTCCAGGTTCGAGTCTCGGAGACGACACTGCACACTTTTCATGTGTCCTGCTTAAAAATAACCTAATGACTCTACAAGTTATTTCAGTTATAATCTATTTCTCCCGCCTTCCTGACTTGCCTTCGTAGTCTAATGGTCAGCACACTCGGCGCGTATTTCGAGAGGTCCGAGGTTCGTGTCCCGGCGACGGCATTGCTCATTTTTCATGTCTCCTCTTCAAAATAACCTAATGTTTCTAAAGCAGCGCTCGAACTAAAAAAGGTGGTTGATGATGATTCTCCACCACCAGGATTTGGCGATTAGGTCCCCTAATCCCCAGCAGCCTTTTAAAAGGGGTAGTATATAAGGTATTTCTCCCGCCTTCTTAGCATGCCTTCGTGGTATAATGGTCAGCACACTCAACGAGTATTTTGAGAGGTCCAAGGTTCGAGTCCCGGCAAAGGCATTGCTCATTTTTCATGTCTCCTGCTTCGAAATTACTTAATGCCTCTACACAGGTTTCTGAGAAATAACTTTTAGATATATTTTCAGGTAATGGAATAAAAGTTTCAGATAAAGATAATTACTCAGATAAAGATTTCGTAGATATAAGTTACTTCTCAGATTTTTATAAGTTATTTCAGCTTTCTAGAAAAAAACTTTTATTCTGAGAAAACTCCTTCCCTCACAGGAAACTTTTTGAAAAAAAGTTTTTTTCCTCCTCTTAGAATAAAAGAATTTATTAATGAATCATTTTTGGGGAATCTATTATTTTGCTCTTAAACTTGTTTGGATTAACACCACATGTAGCCAGCCTTTCATCAGATAAAGCAAATCTTTTGTCTTGTACAGGCAGATTAAATTGTCCCCTTTATTTAGAAGAATGATTTCTTTGAAAAATGTTCTATTTAAATGATGCGTCAACAGACAGGTGATAAAACTTTTTCTTTCTTTTGCGTTTTCATTCTCATGATTTTACGCTATTCTGATTTTTCTCATCACTTAAGTTCCATTTGCAAATGAATCTTTCGTTTATTTTCCATTTAATAATTCAGGAACAGATTCAGATCTTTTTAGAATTATTTTGATTGTACTCTGCTTTGATTTACCTTTTCTTTCTGCTACTACTCTCAGATTCGGAACTTACCATCAGCTTAGAAAGTTACTATTATTTTGCATTACCCACTTGCTTATAATTAAGTCTTTACTATAACTTCTTCTTTCCGTTTCCACAAGAGAAATATAAATAAGTTAGAGACTACTGAAAATTTAAACTAAGTTTTTGGATTTTAAGATTTAGCATGTTTCTGCCTCTCGAAGCTACGTTATTTCAGTTCTGCCAACTCACTTAAGTTTGTAATTATTCGGCTTTGCATTATTTGCTGCCGATGTTTAAATTGTTACGCCGGTTAGAGTTTAGAGCCAACTGCGATTGAAATATAATTATGTAGTCTTTGACTACTAGCTTAAGTTTTAAATTTTAATTTATCTGTTACTTTAGCCTCATTGCCACAAATGATGGTTGATTTTGTTAAGCATAAGACGTGCACAATTTTCAAGTTCTATTTCAGTAAAAGCTGTTTTAAACCTGTCTAAGTCTTTGTAGCTAAATATCAGATATAGCGATAATTCGTTTAACGTCTGTTAGGGTTTGGAACTAATTTATCCTCATCAAGTCAAACTCTATAAACTGTCAATCGAAAGACTGGAAATACCTTCATATATTTGAATCTGACCAACATATCACCGATCAGATCTTCATAATCTAATCTATAATACTCATCCAAATAGTCATCAAACGTTTTCTGGTTTAGGTTTGGAAATTACTTTAATAATAATAAAGATTTTTTCTAATCCTTTTCTTTCATAATTCTTCCTTTCTAATGATGCAGGATTGACTCAATCCTGAGTTGACTCAATCATTTATGTCTCAAACTATGATTTCGAATCATTTTTAGAATTCATAATCTGAACGTCTGATTCTTCTGAAGCGCTTTCTTCAAGCTGTTTATTACCGTACTGATCACTTTTACTTTGCTGAGTCCAGCGACTCCAGTCTTCCTTATCGAGTTTCTCACCATACGGAAATTTTGGGCTTTCTTCTTCTTGAATGGCACAATCATCACTGAAAAAGTCATTTATTTTCTTGTCAGGTTCTTTAGGGTCAAAATCACTTTCATCAAGGTTCAGTTAATTTTGTCCAAACACCTTTGATAAGGACTGTTTTACAGAATTTTGTGTATTGTGATCTGAAAATATGACTTTTTATAAGTCTCTAGTTCCAGCAAAAAACACTTCCATTTTCAGACAAAAGTCTAGTTTTAAGAGAATAATTTTCTTGGGAAAGAAATTTATCTGCAGATCTTTTTGATGGGTTCATAGGTTGCATTTCATCATGAAATAGTGTATCTTTATTTATGCCTAAGTTATAGATGGAAGAGAGACAGAAGTTTGAACATTGATATTTTTTTCGGTTGGAAATATATTAGTAACAGTAGGTATGACTAGTAGGTATAAATTCAGTCAGTTCTGTATCTTCAGAGAACAAAACTAATTATTTAAAACAGTAGGTTCACATGTTGTTATACGAAATGATTAGATTCTATGGGTTTATCAATAGCCTTGGTAATCTGTTCATCAAATGTAAATAAAATGTAAGTGCCTGTTCTGTCTTTTATATTATGTTCTGATATTTCTTGTTGAGGTATTATGTAAGTATTTAATAGTGTGCGCTAAATGGATTGAATTATGCTTTTAAATTTTGTACATCGTCTTGTCGCAAATATTTTAACATTAAAAAGCAGGTTTCAAGTTCATTCATTTGGAAATTCTAGTCTAGTTTGTCATTAGATCAATTTATCAATCAGCAAGTATTTATAAGAACGTTTGTTATTGGTCAATTGAATACTGTAAGGAAATAATGGATATCATGCTTTATTTTTGGTATTTGAATACCATAATATAAATGATATACATCATATTTTAATCAAATAATGCGCATGCTTTCGTTAGCATTAAATTCTACCTTAGTGAATATGATAACGAAACAAACTAGAAATATTAAATACCTTTGTCAGATAAAACTAAGCAATGAAATTGTTTTATACTTGTTTAGAAACGCAACACATTTCAACTAAATTCAAATAAGGAAATTAATACTTGCACTTGTACAGAGGCTAGCAATGTTAACCATTATATTTTAAACTAGGGGCTCATGATAGAGTACATTAGAGTTTATAGTTAGAGATATATTTTATTAACAACACTAATGATATAAATATTGTTTGTTGTACTATATTTTAAAGAATTCAGGTAAGGTAATATTCTCATCCTTTCTCTAACAACATTTATAATATCAAAAGTAAATAAAAAGTTTCATGCATCGTGTATCAGTCACAATAACTTCTCTTTTTATATCCTTATATAGACAGCTTCGAGACTTTATTAACAAATAAGCTGGAAGAAAGTATATTTATCAGAATGGAACGAAGAAAATGAAAGCTTAATGTAACAGCACAAAGCACAAAATCGGCGAGTATTAAACAAAAAAGTGGAATCCTTACTGTATGAAGTTTATAAGGTATTTCTCCCGCTTTCTTAGCATGCCTTGGTGATGTAATGGTCAGCACACTCGGGTATATTCGAGGGGTCCGAGGTTCCAATCCCGACGAGGGCATTGCTCATTTTTCCCGTCCCTCAGCATCAAAAATCCTAATGTCTCTACAGTGGCGCCTGAATTAAAAAAGGTGGTGGATGATGATTCTACACCACCAGGATTTGGCAATTGGATCCCCTAATCCCCAGTCGCCCTTCAAAAGGAGGAGTATATAAGATATTTCTCCCACCTTTTTAGCTTGCCTTCCTGGTGTAAGGGCCAGCACACTCGGCGCGTATTCGAGAGGTCAGAGGTTCGAGTCCCGGCGATGGCATTGCTCATTTTTCATGTCTCCTGCTTTGAAATAACCTAACGTCTCTACAAGTTTAATGTATATATGATGTAGATTAATAAAAGTTATTTTTACTCTGACTATTAACAAGCAAGTAGGATGATCGAAAGCTATGTATACCATATGCCAGATCTTTCTTCGCCTCAGTGACTGATCATTATTTGAAGCACATGCTATTTGCACTCTTAAAGGGCATTTAACAATTATGAATTCGTCTTTAAAAGGATTAACAGCCTCAGTGGCTTTATCAGCATACTTTCGATTGAACTTTCTGAAGCATATTCGCCATTTCCTAGTAGCTTCAAGTATCACGATCAGTTAGATACGTTTCAGTAAATTTCTTGAACCCTTAGGTTTGCAGATGAATTCTTTCATATTCTATAAGCGATAAATTTAAACTTAATTCTCTGTCAGTAATAAATATTCCTAAATCGTCCAAACTAAATCTTTGTAAATATTGCAATACTTTCTGGGAAATAAACTTAAAAAAAAACTGAAATAACAAAAAATAAAATAATAAGTTCTGCAATTAGAAGTTGTATTCTCCCAGGTATAAATATTTCTGCACTTAAATGATAAAATAAAAGATCATCTTAGACTTTCATTGCCTTTCAGTTACGAGATTTATAATCATATTTGTTTTGTGAGCTACCACATTTTGGATAAGAACGGGGTAATTGCAATACGTATTTAATTCAAATACTTCTTTACTATACTTCTGTACTTACTATAAATAAAACCTACTTACAATTGTAGATACCTATCTGCATTAAATTATTATATTTGTTTTGTTTTTATCTAAGATATCAGGTTAAATAATTATTTAATAATTTATTTGTTTTTCTATTTGGATTTATTTAGTAATTAGTTACCAGTAATTTATTTATTTACTTATTTATATTAAAAAGTAATCAGAATTAAATTAGCGAAGTTACGTGTATTTTATGTTAATTGCTTTTAATCTCAACTGACAAAATATAATTTTTTTTTGTTTTTCATCTATTTAACTTTTTTAAATTAATCGTTAAATTAAAAGTTAACTGCGTAGCGTGAGGAATAAATAAGGTTGTACTCTCGCTGTTTCAAGGCAATCTAAAAAGATTAAACAAACTAAATAAGGTTAAGCAAACTGAAGAAGAAACGCTGCCCATAAAACGTTTTAACCTATCCCAATTCATTTATTTTACTTAGAAGAGTTTATTTTTCTTGGTATCCTGATGGAAACCCTAGTATTTTATCATTCTTGCATGCAAAGGTCTATTGAAGATAGAAGCAGCTCAATCTTAGTCAAGATTGTATGTTAACACAATAAGAGCATAAACAATGGTTCAGATAAGAGTGTTTTCAATAGATTATTCTTGATTCATAGGCTCGAACGGACATAACAACTTCCCTACTTTCGGCATTGTCTCCAACGAAAACCAGATGACATTTGTATAAACGAAAGTCGGTGTCCAAATATTAGCAGAAAAGAAAGCTTGTGAAAGAAATGGTGGGCGACGGATATTATTTCGCTTCAGTCATCGCATATAGATAGAAAAATACTTACTCAGAATCATGTGGAGCTAGAGTTGTTGAAACAGCTCATGAGAATACAGAGGAAAAGACTTTATTATTATTTTTTTTTATTTGATAAAAGTCAAGGAAGTAACTTAAGTGTGAATACTGGAATGTGGTTTGGATGAAACATTAAAGCTGCCAATTTCTTGAAAATAATTGACTCGAATACAGTATACGTTTTTTAATCAGCTTAGTCGTAGCATGAACTTAATTAAATAAAATTAGAATACATATTACTCATTAACGTGGTGTATAAAATAAAATGAACATTATTTCAAAATGAACATTTTGTAAATTTTAGAGAGCACAATATTAATTATAGAGGAATATAGTGAAAGAGAAATTTTATACTGTATCCAACATATTAGAATCTGGATATTCTGAAGATTACTTGACTGATATCTAGACCATATTCACTTATTAACAGCTAAGTTCTCAAATTTATTTGTGTTCCACCTCACGAATAACCGACTGAAAAAGAGCTTTATCCGCCTTTTGTCTCAGAAACATCTGGGTGATTACTTGTGGGGAAAGAGAATCAGCTCATGTGATTCGCTGGCATTCATTTTCTTGCAAAGCAGGCAGGCTATGCGAGTTGCCTTACTTATCTTAGCATGTAATATAAATGTTACCGCAAAGTATGAAACTATTACCTTATAGAATACCTGGCGTTTTTAGGCAAAGTGTGAAATACGAAAATTATTATACATTTTATCTAGGCATTGTATATAATACCTGGATATTCTATAGGATGACAAATGCTCTTTAAAGCAAAGCATAGAATACTAAAGAAAGACGTTCATTCCTTAAAAATACAAATGTTATTTTGAAAAAGTGCCATTAAAACTTTTCAATTCAATTACATAAAGAAAAATGACAGCTGTAAGAAACAAAATTTATGCCTTTCTTATTAATGAAAACAAAACTTTCATATAAAAATGAGAAATTGAAATTAACCTATTTGCAGCAGCATGGTAGGCTTGAACGACATTTTGATTTCACTTCACTACTTTTTCCATTCAAAGACATTTAGTATCTCGGCACGTTGTTTTACACATATACTTGACGAATTCTTGATTGGTCAGAGCAGCTGCAACTGACCGCAGAGGAATTTCGTAGTGGGGAATATCTTCGGCTCTAAGTAGGTTCTTAAAACACAAAATGAACTGCGATCTTATTCCAAATTCTTTTGAGAAGTTCCAAGTCGGTAGAAACTTCCCTCTGTCATAATCATTAACTACTATAGTTCGACCGTTTCAAACGCAACCCTGGCTGGCATTCTGCCAAACATGTAGACTAGTCCAAAAGGGAAGTTATTACTTGCTGCAACGTGAAAGGTCACGTGAAAGTCTTCTCTTCTCCGGAAAGAGATATGCTGGAAGGAAAAAAGTCCTCATCCTTCCATCCTATTTTGAGAATAATTCGGTCCGAATGATGCATGCGTGTTTGCGCTCATGGTGGCGGATAAAGCGGTCGAACTATACCAATATATTGCACGAATATTTACGTACTTTACCGAGGCTTTGTATATAATATGCACATGTATTTCCTACTTTATACTGGTTTGACATTTGACATCTATTGAATGCCTAGGCAATGTGGGAATGTTATAAACCTTTCATACACTACCAGCCACTTTTCGGCGTTCCGTAAAATGCTGAAGTATTCTATAGAATACTGAATTTCCTACTTTGCCGATAATATAAATACAGAAAAGCGTTTCTTAGAACATCTTCCGAAAGAGCAACATTTTTTAGCAATTAGTTACCGAGTATTTTAGTATTATTATTACTTAACCTAGATGAAATTCTCATCTCTTTTCTGATTAAATACTTTAAAATATATATTTGACTGATAGAGATTTGCAATGAAGCGCTTTTGATGGAATGTTCACGTTTTTTAAAGTAACAACAGAATTCAAGATTTTAATTGTATGATATTGTAGATATGTTAGGAATTTTAGAAAATTCTCTATGTCTTCCTCTGGAATGTAACAAGAATCTTCAGATTACTGTCGGTCAGATTACTTCGATTACAGTCAACATATTCTTTCCGAGTTGAAAAGAATTTTCCTAGTTATTGCTGAAATTTTTTATTATTGATGTTAACTTCTCTTTCAATATATTCCAGCAATTATTTTAGATACATATAAGACTCCGAAATTAAAACTAGTTAAGGTAATTTATATTGTCAATTATATAGTTGATGTACTAGATAAAATAAAAAAATTTTTTAGATCTTCATTTTATTCTCATGAAAGAAGGTCCTCGAAATAAAATAACCGTTCAATTGTTTTTATGCTTAAAAAATACTGTAACGTGTGCATGCGTTCATAACGAATTGAAAGCACAGAGAACCAATGATAGCTTGATAAATTTATTTTCCCAAAAGAAACAGTTTACAGTCCTGAAACTTTTCACAAAGTACTCTTATAACTCTTCCTAGTATGACCCGGCGCAATCAGCAGTTACCATTTCAAACTACTAAGAACGTTTAACACAACTCAGTGTAAAATGCATCTAAACAGCGAAGCTCGCACGGAGATCTCTCAATACTCCGAGCTCATCTGTCAACTAAAATTAAAAACTTGGCGCTGTCTCCTGTCTTATACAGTTATCGCAAAGCCGCAGCGAATTTTCCAGCATCTTTGATTTGCTGAAATTCATGGAATGCATATACAGTTACAGTTACATTTAGGGCTGGATACAGTTATAGTTACCTGCAGAGATCGCACCAATTACAGTTATATACAGATTGGATCAAAATGTCTCCAAATGGTAGCCAGATTTGGCGAGTTTCGGCGATTTTGCGAGAAAACTCGCAAAATTTGACGACAAAAATTAGTCGCGAAAGTCATCGCCAGCTTTGACAAGATAACTATTTACCTCAATGTGAAATGAATTTGCCCTTGTAATCGGAAGCTTCGCATTCTCGAGGCATTTCATGTTACATTATACAAGAGATTACCTTAATTTTACATTTTGTAACAATGTAGTGAATAGCTTATTTTAATTATGGAATTCTTTCTTTTATTAATGTTAGAAACACATAGCTGAGTTTTTCTGATGTTTTTAGGATGTTACATTACGTTAAGATCACGCATTGACAACGTTGGCTCTGCAACAATATTTCATTGTCCTGCAGTGGTTATAGAGAACCCGTAAGTTAACAATGATCAGTTAACTTGATGATCAGTGAGTGGTGACCCAGCTTTGGAAGTCACCGATGTTCTTCAGTTATAATCAACAATATCCTCTGATTAAATTATATAATATGGAGATGTATTTCATTCTTTACCTGTTCGGTACATGACATTCTATTAAATGCCTAAGCAGTAAATCTCGAAATCACAATCTATCTAATTTTATTGGCTTTTGGTATAATTTTCATGTCTACAATTTGTCCAAATTTACTGCTGTTTGATTTCGTTTAATCTCAACTATCCATTCAAATTTACTGTGTTTCGTTTAATTTAATCTCTATTATCTATGAAAATGTACTTGTTTAATTTAATCTCAAAAATCTACCTAAATCCACTGCTAAGGAGTGATAGATGCCTGGTCAATGGTGCTTACCGTAACCATTGTGCTTTGATTTATTTTTAATTTTAAAATCTACACTCACGTTTGTGAAAATTGCAACACCATGAAGGACTTACGCGAGTGAGCTGAAATTTTCAGGAAATGCAAAGTAGCGCATGATATGCAAATAATTAGAATTGCAAATCCGTAGCGCATGCGTATGCTGAGCAGCGCCCTCTGAACGGCTGATGGATTCGAATAAATAGACGGCTGTAGCGAGGCGTGTATGGTTATCGGTGGTTATCTGCTAGTGGTAAACGTTAACTCAATCTGTACTTATGCCTCGTCGACGAAAGAGAGCGAGATTTGAACAACTTACAGAGTTTGAACGAGGGAGAATCATCGGCCTTCGTGAAGCTGGATTGTCGTATCGTGCAGTAGCCTCTCGTGTGCAGCGTAACAGCAGCACAGTGATGCGCGTTTGGAAGCAGTGGACGGACGAGTGTCGGACAACTCGGAAATCCGGGAGTGGACCCCGAAATGTGACGTCAGCTCGCGATGATAGACACCTGGTCCGCATGGCGCGGACGGACCGTACAGCTTCCTCTAGACAATTGGCAGCACTGTGGTCAATAGCTACAGGTGTTTCATTGTGTGCTTCATCAATTCGTAGACGTCTGCTGCAGTGTGGACTGCGCGCACGGACTCCTTTATACAGGATCCCCCTAACGCACGACCATCGCCGCCTGCGGCTACAATGGGCCAATCAGCATAGAGACTGGCGTGCTGATTGGCAGCATGTCGTGTTTTCTGACGAATCCCGCTTTAATTTGTGGTACCATGATGGCCGCATTCGTGTCAGACGCTATGCCGGTGAACGCCACCTTCCGGAGTGCATTATCGAACGCCACAGTGGACGAACACCCGGAGTTATGGTCTGGGGCGCCATAGCATATCATAGACGATCTCAATTGCTACGAATTGTGGGCAATCTGAACAGCAACCGGTATATCCGTGAAGTTCTACAGCCCGAAGCTGTTCCCTTCCTTCAAAGCTTGCCAGGCGCTGTATTTCAACAGGACAATGCCCGCCCTCATACTGCTCGGATTGTTAAATCCTTCTTTGCAGCGCAGCAGGTACAGCTTCTTCCTTGGCCTGCGTGTTCCCCGGATATGTCGCCAATTGAACATGTGTGGGATGTCATTGGTCGGCGTCTTGCTCGTGATCCTCGTCCTGTTGCGTCTGCAGACGAACTTTGGGTACGCGTACAAACGATATGGAATGCTCTTCCTCAGTCAGACATTCAAACTTTGTTTGACTCCATGCCAAGTCGTGTAGCAGCACTTATCGCGGCGCGTGGTGGCCAAACAAAATACTGATTCTGATCTCTTGTTCTTGTTTGTTTGCTTTGAACATTTAATCATTTATTTGTACCACTACCACTCAACTGTGTATTAAATTGCATTCAATTATGACGATTCCTTCTTGGTGTTGCAATTTTCACAAACGTGAGTGTATTTAAAGTTATTCCATCACCATCCCAGACTGGTTATCACCATCCCAGACTGGTGATCAATGATTTAATCTCAGAGATCAACTGTGAGCAACCACTGTAATGACAACTGGTTTGTTTCCTTTTATTAGTTTTAACTTCATACTGCCTAAATTAAACCGCTCCATTCCAATAACTCAAAGGTTCGCCCTCGGTGACCATTAATATATAAGTCATCAGTGACTAGCAATTTTGATGGGTATCAGTGTCTTCGATTTTATTTGAAAAAAAATTATACAGATGTAAAATATTAAGAAAATTAATTATGGGATTTGAAGCAATTAACGCTGCCTTGAAAATATCCTGAATACCTTAAAAACCCTCGAAAATAAAATGAGAGCGAAATGCTTGACTTTTCGGTTCATCAAATTAACTTCATAAGCTACTGCAGTTTTATTTAACGAAATATTATATTTCTCTTGACCATATAGTGAAATATCATAATTATCTTGATTAAGGTAAAAGAGATACTGAACGTTAAACTAAATAATAATACATAATTCGGTTGGCTAACTCAGCAAAAAATTACTTGACTTGAAACTCGAAGAACATAGGTTTTGTTACATTCAGGTGATAAAACACATACAGTTTTGATGAAATAAATAAGAAAATGGAATATCTTAACTGTCCGTAGACACAGTCTTAACCGGATTTATAATAATTTTAATCCTAGAACAAATCTTAATCTTAAGTCTTAGAAAAAATATCCAAAATTATTTTTAAAAGGACTGTAAAATGAATTTCTTATAAGCATGAGGTACTTACGCGTTTCTAATTGATATACTGATATTAAAATATTTAAAAGTATTTCTATGATATTTATGCACATGTTTGCATTTAAGATGCAACTTTATGTCCCTACATTAAAACATACTACATTAAAAATACTACATATTGCATTAAAAAATACATATGCGCAAAAAATGCTTCGGGTTTAAGCGAAACTGTCTGTTTTACAAAGGAAAACATCGGAAATCATTTATACCTTCTTTGTTTACGAATTTATTTCAATCATATCAAGATAAATAAGCGAATTGTTGATTGAAGATAATTAACAGAGACGAAATATTTTACTCTAAGTATTACTATAGCATCGAAGAATATAATAACGTTAAAAAAGTATACTTGATTAGAGAGTTTTTCAAAATGTTTCCGTGTTACTTCAATTATCCCCCCCAAAAAAAAGAAATATTATATGATGGCTCTTCGGCGTGGTATTCAAGAAAGGCTACTTCCACATCAAAGCCCAGCAGTGTGAATTATGGAAGTAAGAAATAAACTTCCTAACTCCACGGTTTTAATCTTATGCAAAATTTGAACATCTGCAATGTAAAGTTAGGAGTACTTAAACATTGGCGGTTTTAAGTACTTTCTCCCTGGGTGCTCTCAGTTAAAAGATTGATAGCCCTTAGTAAAGCAATGCTATCAGCCACTGCTTCCCAAAAGCTTATGAAAAATGCTATATGCTTTTATTGATAATACAAAGGCCTACAATTATACAAAGGTCTGTCAGTATTTAAGAATCACAGATGAGCAACAGTAATAATAACAGTTACGTATAATAAAAATAATAGAGACAAAATATAGATTTTATTGTCACCAACATGTTTCAAACTCTTAGACATTCATGACTCACAAATTCCTATCTTAACCCCACTGTTTAAACTTTAAACTAACTTATATGTGAAAAGTTACTCTTCAGTGATAGCGCCTGAAACTTATTACTTTTATTTACAGTCAGCTGAAATGAAAGTATTAATAATAAGCTATATGCAAAATAATTATAATAGTAATAACTTCTAATTTTGATTTTTCCTATAGGTAAACAGTAAAAAAATTCATTTCAAGATATTAGGAATTAAAATGCAAATAGAATCAAAAGAAAATAATAAAAGTGTTTTAGAACTTTTTTGAAGTAGTTTTGTAGTAGTAATACATTTGACGATTTCTGACAAATCGAAGAGGAACAATGAAGATATCTGTAATTATATAAAATATATGACATCTGATATTACCATGCTTTCTCCTTCATTCAACAAAATATTTTCTCGAAATGCTGAGATTCTAAAATCGCATAAATTCCTCGGAAATTTAACCTGAAAGAAGCATTACTCATTTCTAATTAACTCAAAAGTTAATTACGAGACTTTCCTTCCCAATGCTTGCATTTTACATTTAATTGAAAAACTCAGATGGTAAGTGTTAATTAAATTAAGGCTGAATTTTTCAGTAATCACGCTGCCAGAAGCTCTTTGATAATGATTCGCAAAACCGCAAGAAAAGAATTCACCTTTGAATGTCTTCTTACGGATCAAAAATGTTTTGAAGTTTATATAACTATTAAATGAGCCTCTATTTCGCTCTTTTCCATATTTAATATGTTCGGCTTCCGAAGTCATTTTAACGGATATCTAATTAATGACGGGAGGCACTGCCTACCAACCAAGATTTAGGAACAAGTGTTGTTTGGAAAACGTTAAAATTCCTGACCTCTCGCTTAGGAAAACAACTCTCAGGAATCACGCCCGCGGGCATAAACATTGCCATGAAATTTAATATCGGAAAATTATGCTTTACGATTAAAGGAAGGACGAGAGAAATGCAAGATTAGATAAACTAATAAAAGTGAGCCAAATAATCTAACATACGTAGCCCTAAGGGGGAAGAGAGACACTGACAGGAAAAGTAGTAAATTTCCAGAAATTATGGAGTTTTCCTTTTAGTAATCAATATCTAGATGAAAAGCTTGCAGTTGGTTTAAAAGGAAGAAGCGCTGCAAAATTTATCATCTGGTGAGGTTTTAACATGCATTAAGCACTGACGTTGATGAATTTTAAACTTCCTGAAGAGATGGAGTATGCGATTTAAGCATTTAGGAAATTATTTTAAAATGTTCTGACTCGAAACCTAGTGCTCTCAGTAGGAAGAAGCTTTCAATGTTTAGATTTCAAAGTTATACATATGACGTTAATTTCAAAACTTCAACGCTTACTATCTGTAAGCAATAAAGCATTATTTGTTCCACAGGCAATAAAATGCGCAGGATAAGGTGGAGTCATTAGGTTTATTTCGGAACCGAAACCATGCCGTGATTCGAACTATAAACATCCCGACTGCCAGCAAGGTTTGCTTCCAATTATACCGCAAAAGAGTTTAAGATGCTCTAAGGAGGAAGTTAATACGTTACATTCTTTCCCACCTAAACTGCTACTGGAGAGGCGAAGACCCAGTCGCCAAATCCAGGTAATATCGAATTGCATTACGCTACAATTTAGTTTAGGAGCAACTAATAGAATGGAAGCATAATAATGAGAAATAAGCAAATGTTGTAGGATTTCCTTTAGTTCAATTAACCAATTTTCAAACTTTGTTATCTTTTCTGAACTCCTCAAACTTCCCCTCGCATTTCCTAACCAGGATGCAAATTTAAAGCTAAGTGAAGTGAGTATTTAAACCGGTGAATCTTGGAGTTCATTCAGAGCGTGTTTTCGCTGGCTAGCGCACGTTTCGAGTCTGTTCTTGCTGTCACGCGTAGCTGTTGATACACCTTTTTGGGCTTTTAAATAATTATTACGACGGGTAGGTTGTCTAGTCAACCTAGTTAGCCTTAAATTAAAGTGCTAGTCTAGTACAACCCCTTAGCTTTGAATTTATTGTCTAACGATTCTTAAAGCTCCACCGCAAGTTGTCGGTGTTATTGTAAGCACGAAGTGCGTACCTTTCTATTCATAGCTGATAAAGTGTTGTTTTACCCATCTTTAGTGTTGGTATCATTTTAGGCCTGTGCGAGAAGTCGCCAGGTTTCTTAGTAGGATCTAGGATAGTTTATGTAACCAAAGAGAGTATGATCCTACAATGCCTCACCAGGAATCGAATTCCGGAGTTCCCACTACTAGTCGGACACATTTTCAACTATGCCACGAAGGCACAGAGTAATGAATGAGGAAACACTCTTACGATACAAACTTCAAAGTGACTGTTGTTTTTGATTTTATTATTCTATAATTTTGAAGTTTGACTTCAGGAATACTGATGTGAGAGCTGGACGGCAGGTAGCGCATCCGACTTCGTATAATGATCAGTACATTTGTGAAGCTGCGTAGTACTTCCTGCATTTTTCAACTCAAAGCATATTAATTACAGTTATGAGAAGCTCTTTATAAATATATAATTCATAGATAGCATAGAACAGTTATTGAAGTGAATTATAGTCCTCGTGACGTGAGGAGCCTGCTAACGAGGGTCTCTCTAGTCAAGAGCTCAACAGCATTTTGACGTGTTGTTCCGATGGAAAAAATTTTCAGACTGAATTAGCCACGTTTCCTTAATTTTTCAATAGTATTTTACATCCTATGATTCGTTATATCTGAAACGATATCAGAGGAAAAACAAGATCATTGGTTCGTCAGCCCTCCAGAAGGCGAGAACCTTTGATGACCGACACAGTGCAGAACGCTAAAATCTTTGACACTAGTCGTGACGTTATGTCTCTTGTACTATCAAATGGAAAGAATTATTGCGTCTGCGATGTCAGAACCATGTCGTGAAACACGCCGTAAAAGCTTGGAAACAGCGACTTCCGGGGACCGCATACACAATTTTCTCCTCTCTGTGTGGTCAGCCGCACTAAAATTAGACTGCTTTAAGACTTTCAGAACAAAAGACCCTTTAAATACTTTTTAAAAGTAAGCAAATATTGATGCTAAGAATATAGGAAATGCCAGCTAAAAAGAAAATAAGTTCTTTGTAGTTTCTTCTTTACGTAAATAAAAAACAAAAGAAAGTAAGACGTATCGAGGAAATAAGTAGTAAAACTTAAGAAGATATTGAATATAAACACAAAATAGGTAAACAATCAGCTTTAAAAGTTAAAACTTTACAATAGAATTTTTATATTACACATGTCTTTCTCGCGGTTATTGAGAATTTATACGTTCATACATATGGTGTATATATGTATATATATAAACTTAAAACATCTAAAGTTAAAAGCAAACTGGAGTCAAAGGAAGGCGATTCCTCAACGATATTGATAACTGCACACTTGGAAAAGGGTTAAACATAAAATCAAAACATTTCAAAATAAAAATTATCATAGTAGTACAAACTCGAAAACTAAAAATGCAAAAAGGGAAAATATATGCAAGATAATAAAAATGTAAAAACTAATCTTCCTTTATTGAAACCTTAAGTCCGAACTCATCAGGGGAAAATGAATTAAAGCTTCATAAAAATTGATGAATATGCTTCTAAAACGTGTTTCGTTCTCCAGGTAAATTTGAGATTAAAAACCGAAAAAGGAAACAAATTTATATTGCATAAAAACTCATATAAAAACGTGAATCTCAAATGTACCAGGATTTTACCTACACGTCTTCGAAAACAATGGCATTATTTTAAATTGACGACAAAAACACAAAAGCATTACATATTGTAAAATGACCTTTCGAAAAAAAAATTTCCTGATAAGTTTTGAATTAAAGTTTCAATAACAGGACATTAATTTTTATATTTCTATTATTTTGTATATATTTTAGCTTTTTGCACTACTGTAAAAAGCATTAGGCTTTTTATTTTGAAACAGCAGAAGGGGAAAATATAAAATACCCTCACCGGGACTCGAATTCTGGTACGCTTGCTGACCCTACATGTTTTCTAGTTATACTACAAAAGGCACACGGTAAGGAGGGAGGAAAATAATCTTACATTCTTTCTTATTTAAAGGAAATTTAGAGAGGTTGGGATGTAAAGACATTACGATTTTTTGAAGCAGGAGGCATTAAAAATAAGCAATGCCTTCGCTGGGAGTCGAACCTGGACCTCTCGAATACGCGCCGGATGCACGTATTCACAACGAGGCATGCAGAAGGTAGAAAGAAAATACCTTATATACTCCCCTTTTTAAAGTTAGACTGGAGATTAGGGGACCAAATTGCCAAATCCTGGTGGTGAAGAATCATCGTCCACCACTTTTTAATCATTAGGTTATTTTGATACTGGAGACGTAAAAAATGAGCAATGCTCTCGCCGGACAAGAACCTGGACCTCTCCAGGACGCGCCGAGTATGCTACCGTTACACCATGAAGGCATGCAGAAAGGACGGGGAAAATACCTTATAGTGACACAGTTGCCAACCTTGATGGTGATGATTTATCGTTCATCACCTTTTAATTTGAGTCATACTTGTAGAGTCATTTTAGAATGTTGGAGCAGGAGACATGAAAAGTTTGCAGTGACTTCATCGGGACTCACACTTCGGATCTTCCAGTTGCTAGCCAAATGTGCTTACTGGTTACACTGCAAAGGTACGCGATGGGGAGGGAGTCGCACAAGTCGTATATTTTTAATGGAGATTATTTTCGGATGTTTTCTCCATATTCTTTTATTGCTTCTTTGCTCTGGACTTTCATTCTCTAGCAGCTTAAAATGTTGATAGCAAATTAATATGGAAAACATATGTAATACACAGTTAGTACTTAAAAATTATCAGGAATACTTCATTATAATAATATCAAGATTATTTTGATCAGAACTGAAAGAAAACTGTTGTTTTCGTAGGCAGTAGCTACTTCAGAACAACTGCTGAAACCTTCAAGTAAAAGATTAAATAGATACCCAAATATGCAAATATGTTTTATTATACCTTGTAAGAGGGAGAAATAAATGTACCATTCTATGAGAATACGAAATTTTAGTAATTGTTTTTTAAACATTGTTAGGATGAATTTCACAGAATTTAAATTTTTTTTCTTAAACTTCTTAGCAAATTCAAGTCTAGAATTAGCGAAATAAGGTTTTGGTATTTTAAATAAAATAAATTAATCCGAACCAATATGAAATTATAAATTTATTTTAGAAAACCTGTGAGCAACTTAGAAAACAAATGTGACAAAAATTACATTTTGAAATTTTGTATCACGTAACGAACAGTTGATTATTTTTTAAGTATTTAAAAGAAAAGCAATAAAAGTAACTAATACAATCAATTAATTTTTATGGTATATTTTTAAATTATTCTGGTATAACGCTGGATGTTATTACAGTGTATATATGCTACTTTCTTTTATCTCTTAAGTCGTTTAGTTTTCATTTCTAGTTTAGAAAATACTTTTAGGTTTACAACATCAGTAGGAAATGAAAAGACAGGGTTACCTCATAAATTCGTTATTGTGTTTGGCGTCAGTTTTTATTGAAGGTTTGAAGGCGATATTAACTGAATTCGAATCAGGAAAGCCTTGCAACTCCCTGTGCATACTTGTTATAAATTCTCCCCTTCTTTCAAAAGCTTTTTACATTTTATACTTCGAGAACACACAAAAAAGTTATAATGCACTTAAAAAGCCTCTCACCTTTTTACTGAGTTATTTTACGTATCCCATTTCGTTTTAGAAAACTCATTCATTACTTTTTCTCTAAAACATATCTTAAAACTGGGTTTCGAGTATTATACAGTTTCACAGATTCTGAGTTAATTTCTCTTATTAAAATTTCTTTGAGTCTGAACTACTTTATTTTCTAAAATAATTATTATAGGCATACTAAAGGATTAGCTATGGGTCAATCATCTCAATTACAGTACTTGTTGGCATTTACATGCAAAGTTTTGAGGTCAAATTATTTAAGAAATCTATCTTTCAAGCTCTGTTTTCGCTACGCTGATGGCATATTCGCACTTTTTGATGGTAATAAAAAAGATTCTGGTTAAATTATTTAATTATTGCTGCGAATTCCATTGATACGGCCATACAGTTACCTTTTGAAATTAAATCTGATAATTATTTTCTTTTCCTTGATAATTTAATTATCCGCAATGAATTTCATTTCAGCACTACTGTTTACCTTCAAACATTTTGGGTCTGTTTGCCACATCGCGCTAAATCGTGTCATCGCATTAAACAAAAAAAAAAAAAATGGTTTGGTCATTCGTCTCTACAACTTCTCTCATCATCCCACATCTGGCAACGGAAGCAGCAGTCAGATGATTCTTCAAGCTGCGTGAAAAAATTAAGAGTATTCAGCGAGATGAGGTTTGGCCGATACGTAGAAAGCGTCGATCATGGTGTTCGAGAAATACATCGTTTTCTTTGATGAGGAATGCTGCTCTATCTGAACTGAAACTTCCACCTTATTTTTCATCTTACTTCCGTTCATTCTATTCACTGTACATATCATCCTCATGCTTATTATTTCATTATTAAAAAAGCTACTTAACGCTACTATCTTTCTTCGTTATTAAGCCTAACCTCATCCTACATGTATATCGTGTTTTCAAAGTTTTTCTTCAGAATTTTTACTCTCTCATGAACTCCAATATTTTAAATCGATTGTCATTGATAGAGCATTTTTTCCCCATAGTCATTGGCAAAGCCTTTAAAAAATTTCATCTTGCCATCAGAAAAGACATTTCACTTTTGTAAATAACCATAACTTAAAGTTTTCCATTTCATTCTGTTATTTAACAAATCGCTCAGATTCCCCAGAAGTTCAAGTTTCAGGTCATTTTCTTGCTCTATTCGTAAAATTCATAGTTCGATTCTTAAAGATCCTGTCTCTGATTTTAATTTTTGGAGAATTTATACTTTATCATTTTAGTGTGGTTTGTCATGCAATTGGTTGGCATTAAAGGAGCATTAAAACTTCATGTTAACATTTAAACAAAGGACATGAAACACATATTCGAAAAGGAGAAATAAACAAACCTTCGATCTAGCTGGATATTTCATCACAACTTTGGATCTGTAAAAAATTATCCATAAAGCTTTTTCAATTGGTGAATTGGATTTTCTTGAAGTGTTACACATTCACTAAAATTTATCTTCTTTAATTAATGATTTTAATTCCAATCTAGTCCATTCTGACACATACAGAATTCTAACATCTTACTTTTTCCCGTTTCGTTACTATTTTCCTTAGCAGATGGCAGTACGTCCATGCTCGCTTTCCTCTGGCCTTTGCTAAGAAGATGACATTACGAAACGCTAATCGCAGAAAATTCTAAGACCTCAGAGACACAAAAACATGACCAGAAACTTTGACAAACTACCTGTGACTGTAATTTACTTCAAGGTAAAAGAAAGGCTTAAAGAACATCGCCACTATGACATCGATTTTTGGATACCCTTACGACTGGAAATAATACTCTTTTTGACATCAACAGGAAGTTAGCAAAAAATGCTGTCTCATTCTTCTCTGTTCATGGTCTTAAAGGCATCTTCTACTCCTGCTAAGAAAAAGGCAAATTGACTTTTTCACACTGTCGAAGACACTTTGCAAAATAATGCGGAACCTTACGACAAGACCATCATTCGAAAGTCTATCAGACAGCCAAGTCAACGCAATTTTTTTCCGGTCATTATGCCACTGCAAGTTCAACTTACCATCACACATCTCAAAACTAGGAAAGCTGCTGATCTGAAAATATCAGTAATAGAACCATCAATAACTTCACCCTTAAAGCCATTATTTACACCGCAAGATCTTCAGCTCATATCATAAACTCCAGTTTTTTCCAACAAACAGGAAAATTATCACCTTTCTAAAGCTAAGAAACTCTTTAAAGTTTATTAAACCAGAATAAAACCTTCCTCAAGAGCTATCACCCTTTCAGTCTTCTCGGTGCTTTCTCCAAAATCTTCGAATTCATTATTCTTCGTCTACGACACTAACAATACCACCGACATTCTCTCTTCGGATTTCGTGCCAGTCATTCTATAATTCATCGATTTCTTCGAGTACTTAATACCATAGTCGAAGACTTTTACACTAAAATCCATACTATTGGCGACTTTCTAGATATCTCAAAGCTGTTTGACAGAATTTGGAACAGAGTTCAGCAGAGTTGGATGAAGAAGATTATTATTAGATACGCAATAATGGTTAAAGTCAACGGGTTCAAACTTCCAGAGTTTCGAGATTCTGAAACATCTACTATCTGCAATAAATGCATTACTTCTTCGATGCTGGCATGAGAGATTACTTGGATAAAACCACCAACTATGAAGCATTGATGAACCATTGGATGAATGTGTTTACCCTTAGCGCATATGGAAAGTGAAGAAGAATTCGGACAAATAATAACGGAGGCAGTGATTATTCGAAACGAGCTTCACCAAGGAAATCATCTGCTAGGGAAAAAAAACGACTGTTAATTAGAAACAAAATCTTTTCTTCAAGTGAACGCGGTGGAAACTCGAGCTCAGAGTCCGCAACTAAGAACTCAGAACAATGCCAGGAAAGGGTGGAAAATGACAGGCTTATGGCCGCAGAGGGAAATTTCCTCCTCGCTAAAGAGGAAAGCAACCCTTCGTCCTGAGTAAAGAACTGAGGTATTTTTTGGCTCAAATGTTATCAACAAATGGAAATTTGTATTCAAACTTGTGATCCTCGTCAAAGAGCGGGGAAACCTAATGACAGGAAAAAGTACCTGTCATGTTAGCCCCGTGATATCAGAAATATTTTCGAAAGTAAGCACAGATACAGACCTTTGCCAACCAAGCCTTGGGGAAAGATATATATACCAGCAGCACTTTGCTTATCCTCCAGGTATCCGGAAGCTATTCCAGCAGACGATATCACTTCCGTTGCGACAGTGGATACGTTATTAAATCTTTTCAGCGAAATAATATTTCCTGAAGAATTCAATGGGATCGAGGAACTTTACTTATGAGAACTTGATAACCGAATTTTTTTAACGTTTCGTTAGTCGTAGTTCGGTACGCCACTCCAATCTAATCCAGTGGAGAGGTTCCATCTTACCATAAAAATAATACTACGAGTTTTATGTTTGGAGGCTCGTTCTGACTAAAACAGTCCATTACCATCGACTTTTCTAGCCTTAAGAACAGTAACACATGAACGCACTGGTTTCAACCTGCGGAATTTGTCAACGGAACAATTTTACGTACTTCAGAGACGTTGTTATACGAAAACTGGACGGATACACCAGAGTAGTAGTAACCGGCAGCCGAGCACGTTTTTAAACTCCTTGCCCAAAGAAATGCTTAGACTTGGCAGTTGAGAAAATGCATGGCCAACAACTGAAAAGAAAAAAATGATATGATAAAAAGTGCTATAATACGACAGTTTAAAGAAGATTATCTGGTGTTACTTTTGGCCACTCTCATAGCAAACAAACTTTCGGTTGATTGGACAAGACGGGAAAAACTGAAAATGAAGTATCCGAAACAAATTACGTTGCAATCTTACCAGGAAAAAAGAAAAATCCCAAATTCACCATATCAATATGTTAAAGACATAGGAAAACTAAGGCAATCAGTTATTTGCCTTGCAGCGAAAATGGCTCTGACCAGATTGATATTGAAATAGATTTTCCTTATATTGATACCAATCGAAATGTTTACAATTATTCTGAGCTTATTAAAAGTAGTAATTTGGAAGAACTATTAGAACCTCCACAAAAAGGTCAATTACAAAAGTTATTAAATAAGTAATCGCAAAGTTTTTCTAATAAGCCAGGAATGACAGACTTCGTAGAACATGATATTGAGGTTATCAGCGATCAGCCGGTAAGATCCAAGCCGTATCCAATGTCACATCGACAAAATTAGATTTTAAAAATAGGAATTCAATAATTGCTTGAAAATTATTGAGGTATAGGAATCTGAGTACACTTCTCCGATTATACTCGTGGACTTCAAGATACCTGACCTTGTGTGGATTACTGTCGTTCAAACGAAGTTACGCGTACCCAGCTCTGTCCCCTACCCAATATCGAGGAACGGGTACAAGAAGCTGTTTCAGCAAAATATATTACAGTTATATATTTAGTTAAGGTATATTGGCAGGAAACTCTAAACAATAATGCTTGAAAGATATGCTGCATTTGTGACAAGTTTTGTCACTTACGGGCCATTACGGTTTTGTCTTAAAAAATGCTCCTTATTTTTTTCCAAGATGATGCGAGAAATTTGAAGTTCCGTATCTGGATGATGTGGCTATTTTCTCAAAAACCTGGGAGACTTCTCAATCATATGGAAATTGTACTGAAACATATAACTAGAGCAAAACTATCATTAAGCCCTCAAAATGTCGTTTTGTTCAAAAACAGGTTCTTTACTTGGGCCATGTTCTTTACTTGGGTTCTTTACTTGGGCGTACGGGAAACCGTCGGATGTTAAGATGTCGGATGTTTCATCCCGGAAGTTCGGCAACGTTACAGGTTACAGGTTATTTGCGGTAACGTACTCATAGCACATATTTGTTAGCAGTTCATTTTAAATGAAAAAAGATTCTATGACCTCCCAGTGCGCTAAGCGTCTTAGTTGGCCTTTCCCCTTCCATCTCGTTGTGCAAAGGGAAAATGCCCTAGTCCGCACACTTAGACTGCACACTAATATATTTCTGCGGGACAGAGAATTTATCAACACTGACTATGAGCGCAATAGTCCAACAGTGCCTCACCACCCAGCAGAATTCTATCTTGATCCGAAATTACAAGCTTCATCAACTTTAGAATCACGTGCGGTATATACTGATGGAACAGGGAACTGAATGCAGTTATTCTACCACTTCCACTGAATGCAGTTATTCTACCACTTCCACTGAACATAGCTGCATTCAGCTCCCTGTTCAAGATCAGGACTTTAACACTTCACGAATATGTTCGCCAAAAGTATGCACAGAACACTCAGTCCTGACACAGTAAATCGCAATCCGAAAATTATATTAATTTATGTAGATAAATGTTTAAATTCTCTTTATCCCTTGCGAAACAAAAGCATAATAGAAAGTGCAAGAAATAAGAAATAAACAATTAATTTTCTCTATAAAGACTTTTAAATGAGTAATACAAAGTGATACAAAATGTAATACAAAGAAATCTAAATGCAGTCAACATTTATTTTCATCAGATATATTACTTTCTTCAAATTTGGCTGCCTTCTTCATTCTTTATTCAGGATGCTGAACTATCAGAATGCAATTTGTATCGCACAGGTAATTTTGCATGTAATTCTCCACCCTCCTCCAATAAACAACTCTCCCCCGAAATTCAATTCCATAAAGCGAAATATCTTAACGAAGTAACATTTTTTACGGTGACCCCGTTAAATTATTTACGTCGGAAACGCTTAGATAAAATGTCGCCGGCTCTACGTTGTCCAATAAATAACAGCGACGAAATCTAAGCTCTTTTTTATACTGTTGCCATTCGCTAAGAACATAATCCAATTTTATTTTCTTGACAGTAAAAGTACGAGCTACGCGGAGTAATTTAATCAAATTTGATGTAAGAAAGGCCAAGAGAAAGGTGCTGGAACTAGCTTGGCATGCTTTATCGCCATCTTTTGGCGATTCCCTTAATTTGTTTTCTTTTCACGCCTTACTTTTTTTATCTGCACATATTTTCTAAACCCTTATAATGAAATTTGGTCCTTCGATTTGTATAGTAAAATATTATAACAACAGATTTATTGCTGACAGTTGAATTTCAAACGTTTTGCTAAAAATTCGCTATTATTTGATAATTAATTTTTCAATCTAAGTGATAACTAAATACTTTCAGATCTATTTTTTGTTTCCTTATTTATGTAACCAGAATCTTGAAAATTTTCTTTTCGCAACTAAAAGTTATTTGAAACAGTTCAGCTATATCAAAATTTTAGGTAATTATTACTTTTTTTCCGAGCTGGTTAATGAAAATGAAAGTTTTTAAGAAGGTCATTAACAAAAAAGGTAAGTATCAGTGCAAAGCATCATTATTTCGTTGTAGGGTCTCTCCTAGCAACGGAAAAATCTGGAGTGTTGATTATTTCTTTTTATAAATTCGTTGTTAATAATTTGCTGGTTTTGTAGACTAGAAAGAAGCCTTCGGCTATTGATATCCACTGATTACGTTAGTCATACTTTAACTGTTATGTTCATGATGTTTGACCTCTCAGTGTGAAAATAAAATATAATACATATTTTTATCACATACTGATATCTGAATCAAAACTAATGAGTTTAATTTCTATTTAGAGAATTTTTGCTGAATATATATATACTGTAAAATTCTCTGGAAATTACGCGGGCACACGTTACGAGAAAAATGCTATAAATTTCTACATATTACATTCATGATTTTAGTTAGATTAATTATTAGAGAGCATAGAACAGGAAACTAACTAATGGGTATATTAAATATTCAGGAAATAAAACCAATAAAACGTGTTTGTAGTTTATTATTTCAATAGCACGTTGTAATAAAGTTACAGCCTAAAAATTCTGAAATCAAATCTGAAATGAAAACAAATGCGGCCTAAAATTGAGGAAAACGTTTCCATAGTTTCTGTATTTTATTTCCTCAAAAACTAGAAATGGTTTTTCGGTTACTCAAATGTCAGTTATGGAATATTCTGTCAAAAGGTTTCTCCATTGCATCAAAATACAAAACTAACAATATCTTATGTCACAAATGCAGATCAACCTAAATATATATGTAAGCAACTAACTTCACATAGATTTCAAAGATATTGTTCCTCTTATTCCCCCGTACAAAGTCTCAGACTATTTTGTCACGTAGTGTCAATTCATTGCACCCAAAGCACGCACTTCAAGTAAAATGAAAGAAAGAAAAAAATGCTTGAAAATAAGAGTAGTACTTTAGACCAAAAATAAAAAAAGACAGAAATTCTTAAAAAAGCAGTTTCTTCTTATTGCAACTACTGTTTCATAAAAGCTGGAAAGATTATATTGAGAGATCGGGACTTTTCGTTTCGGAGTAGCTTTCGCGATAACACCGAACTGTGACATTAAGCTAAGATCTGTTATAAACGATATTGCCGCAAAATTTTTGGAATTCTTGCCATCTCACTTTTCGTTGAACCAGAACGGAAGGGAGGAAAAAGTAAACAGTATAAATGAAGACGTTTATATCGTAAATTTTATTTTATTGAGCCTGAAATGTGTCTGCTGTATTACATCCTCCAACTCGTTTTCCTTTTTCTTCTTTCTGTTTGAAATTTTCTTTTCCTTTTTCCATCCTTACGGATGAAACCGATTTTTGTTTGATCAAATCTTAGCTGCTGGGATTACGAGCTAGTTTTCTTTTATATTTATAAAAATATCCTTTTAGATGTTATATTTTTTGAGTATATAACTTATTTAGGATTGAGAATCAAGTCGTTCTCCAGCAGGCCTCTCGCGAAATCTTTTATTTTTTTCAAATCCACCTTTGAATATGATTTGCTTGCTGATCTGATGCCTAAGCGGCTATGTGTGTTCACTGCTTCTTGAAACATTATTATCTCTACAGTGTTTACGACTGTTTCTGTTTCAGGCTCAAGGGAATTAAGTTTTAGAATGTTGTTTCAAACTGTCATACAGACTATGAAATAAGGGAAAGTTTAAACTGTCACCTGAATTTTTGGGCTGAATAGTGAAGTGGTTGTATTTAAAGATAACTAAATTATTACATTAAAATATGCTATATACAGGTATAAGGTATTTTTTCCCGCCTTCGGGGTGTAGGGTTCGGCGCGTATTCAAGAAGTCCGTGGTTCGAGTCCCGGCGAGGGCACTGCTCATTTTTCATGACTCCTGCTTTCCAAAAATACCAAATGTCTCTGCAGTGGCCCCCGAACTGAAAAAAAGAGGTGGTGGATAATGATTCTCCACCACTAGGATTTGGTGATTGGGTTCCCTAAACCCCACTCGTCCTTTAAAAGAGAGAGTATACAAGGTATTTCTCATGCCTTCTTCTCCCGTCTTCGTAGTGTAGAAGTCAGCACTCTCGGGGCGTTTTGGTCCACAGTTTGAGTCCCGGCGACGGCTTTGCTCATTTTTCCTGATTCATGCTTTCAAAAAATACCAAATGTTTCTACACAGGTAGTGAATTAAAAGGAGTACTCTGAAAATATTAATTTTGCATTCTGCACAATGATTGTTTAGATGGAAATTCTAATAAAATTTTTGTTTTCCTTTGTTTTTACCTCTTCACTAGGGCAGACGAAGTGAACTTCATATTTTTTCTGAATTCAGCAAAAGCAGGTATACTTGAAATGAAATGTTGATACACGTAACATCGCTTATTCTACGTAAGAGCTGGAAGATATTTAAACCAATCTGGACGTAAATTTCAGGGGTGGATGGGAGGTAGGTTTCAAATGCAAAGGCTGAGTTGAGAACATTTTGAAAGATAAACGAACAGCTTTCTGCTTCAGAACTTCCATGAGATGGTTTCCTGCCTTCCGGAAGCCTAATCTATGTCATTTAACACCTGAGACATATTGAGCTTTTTAATTTAAGATAAATACGAAATGAAAGCAGAGTGTTTTCATACCTTCTTATAAATGCGTTGCCTGTTTTGACCATAATACCAACTTCTTTGGTTAGGTGGATCGGGTTGCGTCCACTTTTGGACCTTCTTATCAATTAAAAATGCAAATAGTTGAAGTATTTTTATTTTCTTATATGAATTAAATCATGTTCCTGAGTTCAAATCATGTTCCTAAATTGATCAGAGCTTAGGAACACTCTAAACCATGTTTCTGAGCTCTCACTCGGACAGTTTCATGATTTAAAAACGTTTTCGAACAAATGTTTCTAAATGAATGTTAAATCATTAACTGCTGTTATATTATATATTACTAACTTTACGTTTAAGTTAGGAATATTATACATTATTAACCTTATATTCTGATATGCGTATAAATAATTTAAATTCTGAAAACCCACGATTAGCAACACCAAGCAAAATACTTTCCATGTTACGCATACTACGACAATAGAGAAAATGAAGACCCTGAAAGAAAAATTCAGCTAAAAATTTGGAATAAGAAAGAAATTCAAGAATTTTCCGCAAGATTGTTTGATGTATATGTTTTTATACGTTTTGATTTCCCAATATACAACAGTTTTCGCTAAGAATCTATATGCGTGTTTATAGAATCATTAGGATGTTTTGAAGAGTGAAACATGAGAAATGCTCTCGTCGAGAGTCGAACCTCGAAGCTCTCGAATACGCTCCGAGTGTGCTGACCGTTACAGTACAAAAGCATGTTAAGAAGGTGGGAGAAATACCTTATATACTTTCCTTTTTAAAGGGCAACTGGGGATTAGAGGACCCAATCACCAAACCCTGGTGGCGAAGAATCATCATTTACCACCTTTTTAGTTCGGGCGTCACTGTAGAGACATTAGGTTATTTCGAAGCAGAAGGCGTGCAAAAGGAGTAATGTCCTCGCCGGAACTCGAACCTCGGACCTCTCGAAAACGCGACGAGTGTGCTGACCATTACACCATGAAGGCATGCTAAGAAGGCGGGAGAAATACCTTATATGTTTAAGCTTAAAATAAAAGCCAGAAATCAGCTAATTAGAGTTATAGGTTAGGTTATTCAATTATGGCAAAGCACACGAGGGCTATCTGCCTAAAGGGAGGGATGCCTTCATGGAGGACTTTCTAAGGGAAACTGGCTCGTATACACATTACACATGGGGAAAACCACGAAAACTCCCATGCAGCCCAGCCCGTTCGCGGGATTCGAACCTCGGACCGAACTACCAATGTTCAGCGTCTTTACCGCTCGGCCGCTGGTGGTCCAGCTAATTAGGGATTAATCGTCAAGGAAAGCTTTCTGGGCTAGCTTATCAGGAAATACTTAGCTCATGTTATTATTCACATTGATTAATTCTTGATTAGTAATTCTTATTTAGTGTACACAGTAAGCAATGTTCATGGTGAAATGCAAGCATCGGATGAAACTAGTTTTCATGTAAAGTATGTTGTTATACAAGATACCCGTAATAGGATTTTGTGATAGTATGAAAATAGTAGATAGTTGAAGTTCATTCTTATTTCCAATTCATAGGAGTAGAAGAAGAATATCGCATATGCTTCAAAGACTGCTTTTGCTAAGCGTTTTTAAAGCTTATCAATAACACTGTCAAATATATAGTTTAGCATTTGTTACCGCATAAAACAGAAACAAAGATGGCTTTCCTACAGACGCAGTATATCCGAATCTCTTTAAACATTAATCTAAGAATTTCTGAAATAATCTATCCTGTAAAATCATTTTTAGCAGCGTGAGATTCTAATCTATCAAATGCAAGCACTGAATGCAAAACTTTTAGCTAGATTTTATTGACATTTAATTCTTATGAAATACACAAAGTGACCCCAAATAGTAAATATTTAAAAAAAACGTGTATGTCGATGAATTTACAGTACAGCGTTTGCATTGTACAACAGCATAATCAATATAAAAGTATATAACACTGCTGTGTACTGAACATTTTGATTATGCATTTTTTTCTAGTTGCAGTAACGTTTACCAGAAAACGTTTGATCAGTATATTTGATAACTGCATTAGTAAAGGCCATTTAAAACGAAGAAATCGAAAGCAAACAATGTATACAGTTATGAGGATTCTGAATTGTATAGTGATATCTACGAAGAACTACACATAGTGTTTTCCAAACAGACCCATCTGTACTTACTATTATTATTGTTATTATTATTAACATTTTGGTAGACGGTAATTCCTTTCACAGCATTCGGTTCAGTGTCTGCCAGCGATAAAAATCTGTAATGCGTTCATCATCGCCTAATCCTGGGTTCACAAAACACTGCATTTAAAATATGAAAGACATAAAAAAGAAAAACTTAGAAAATGTATATCTGCAACAATCGTTCAGTAATAACAGTAACAGCGCAAAACTATATGTAACAATATGGTCCAATACATTTTGAGAACAAGAGTGAAATTATGTATGTAGACAGCCGTTATAAGATGGAGTATACCTACTTTTCTGCTTTTCCCAAAATGTGTTAGTAGTAGTTATTAATTAATGATATATTATGTCATTTGTGTCTCCGCAACAAATTTCGCGAGAATTTGCATTTTAAGTGGCAGAAAGCAATTTTTAAAATAGCAGCGCAACAATCGATGAAAAAAAGTAAAATGATCCAAACTCCAACATCTCGGCAAATACATTTGTCACTGTATCTCACTCCAGACCTGATCAAGAAACACAAATCGGATCATTCCGTATCAAAAAGCAGTTCAAATACTCAGTACCACTGATGAGAGAGTTAAAGACTTTAATTCTTAAAACCTTTAACTCTCTCATCAGTGAAACAAATCCTCCGTCTCAGTGACTGAGAATTTCCACTCTTCCTACCAACGGTTCATGTCTGCTTCTTTAAGGGAAATTTTGAGGTGAGACTGATATATAGGAATGCTTAGATCTATTTTTATGAGAAACATTTGGACCTTGCTTTGCGGCATGGAGGTCATTAAACATTCCCAAGAGTGCGCAAATTCGGCATAGAGTGGATTATAGTAGCCTTATGTCGTGACAATCTGAAGTGTAACTTAACGAGATTTGTTTTCCCATGAGTTGATGACGCTATTTAAAGTACATTGCATCACCGCTTTGAAGGAATTGACTGTCTCAAATTTTTTATTGACTTTACGGTCTTGCAAAATCATTCCTTCTGCTATTTCTAGCATCTAAACTGACGGAAAGATTGCAACTCTTCAGCTGTTGTTCCGATGCAGTGGAACTTCAGTAACTGTACTTTACAGGACAATGACAACACATCGGTTATAATATTAACTATAATCCTTATAACACTTTTCTATAGCCAGTAGTTTTATGACATCTTTCTCAGTTCATCGATACCTGTTGGATATAATTCTAACTAAAATATTTATGTCCGCATGTAAATATGTCCAGCAGAGAGCTGTGTACCAGGAAAAAGTGTCATAAAATATTAGCTGTAGGATTTAAAGCGTTGTTATACAATGCGAAGTTAAGAAGATATAAAATATTACAACATATTATTAACATTTATATTATCCTGGGCTCGGCGAAAGGAAAAATACTGCCTTTAAAAATCTTGGTTTTCTTATCTTTTGGATGGTTAAAAACAAACCTTCAAATCTATGCACTAATCTATTGAACAAAAGGGAAAATGTTCAGATTTCCTTAAAGGAATGATGTCTTTAATGAATCATATAATTATTAACATAGTGAAACATTTTAACTAATGTAGAAAATATAAGAAAACTTATCCCTTCCTCGCCTCTCCTTTAAACTTATTCCTTGTCCCTCCTTTAAAAGAAGAGAAAAAAATAAGATCCAGGCCAGGTTATTAAGAACTCTGTGGTTCATTTCTAATATTAATTACTTGAATACCTTTCTAAAAAATTACCTCAATCCATTAACTACTAATGACCGACTGTCGTTTCATTTCCATCCGCAACAATAAGATTTGAAAATTCCCAAACGTAAAGACCTTCGAAACTTTTCCAATGAAGAAATTTCTTTTTCTTCTCCAATCACCACGCAATGAAGAAATGCTTTATATTTTTAAAAAATATATATAAAAGAAACAAACCATGCCCGAGAGAATTTACCTGATAGATGTTTCTCAACGCCAAAACCCTTCACGTCATTTAGAATCACTTAGTACCCCTAATTCCGTAATCTAACCCCCTTGCTCTCTAAGAACTCTAACGACGTACAAGACCCCTCCTTCTCTCGTGCCCTTATTGCATCATTACCCTCGTCGACGGTGGAAGGGTGGTTGAGACGGGGTTCTTAAATGGAAGGTTAATGAGCTGGGTAATATGGGGCGATGTACCCTCGGCGGCCCTTAGGAGAAAACTTTGGATGAGAAGATTAGACCGAGGAAAACTGATAACACTTGTTACATGGATTGTTGGTTAAAAATACTTTTTCTGCTGCATCGGTAAAGAGTGTTGCACTGGTTAATTTGTGCAGAGGTGTAATTTGGGATGGACTACGAACATGGCAACGCTTTCAAAAGGGTTGTCTATTGGGACGACGTGAGAATTGTGGAGGATGCTTAAAAATAGGACAGGATTACTTTTGTAAACGGCTGTTATTTGCGATGTTGTCTGCTTTGTTTGTAGGATCGTTGAGGACAAATGAGTTTCGTGCTGAAGAGATAAAGTGACATGTATTATGCTGCAATGGGTTATAACTCTGTTTTCTTTTCCACTTAAAGTAAATGCATTTGCTTACAGTTTGCTTAGAGGTATAATGGACACTGTTTTATTTTGTATATTAAAAGAGTGCTTTCTCCAGCCATTTATCTACAAAGATTAAAAGCAAATATATTTGAGAGCTAATACAATGCGTTTATAAGAAACACGAAGGTAGAAGACTAAGATATTAATTTTCCATGAAACTATTTGATATCGCATTTGCAATCTACGAGTAATTAAAACCTACATTACATTTAAGGCGATTATTTGTTTATCTTAACATGTACACAGTCGCAGGTGAGACGCATAAAGTTGGAGCACCTTTTTCTGATTTCCGAGATTCGATATTTGACCAAGACCCTGCGATCAAAATATCGACCAGAATATCAATCACCGATCCAAGGAATTCGAGGTAGTTTGTGGAGAACAAAGACAACTTGATCGCATTATTCGCCTTAATGCATTTTCCTTATCCTGGTCTCGCCTCTTACCCCGTTACACTAGCCAATCTATTATTGAGTCCTAACCGTATATCTTTGTTGGCCCATCGTGACTATTGGAGAATTGCTTTGCTACGTTTTCAGTTTGCAAAGACGCAAAAGTGAGAACAGTTTGCTTTTACATCTGTGCATAAGACGTTCAGCAATCCAAATCAAATCCAGTAATACTCTCTGAATTGTCGTAGAAGTTTCACCTAAGGTGTTGGCAAAAGACAATACATATCGTAATTTTAAAGCTTTTATAATACAGAAGATAGTACATGATAAAAGTATTTGCAGATAGCGAATATAATTAATACGGTGTCTGATGTAATTATCTCTTAATAGACTTGATTATTTATAACATATGCGTAAAAGCGCAAAAAAAATTCTAACGCTTATTATCCTCGCATGCCTTGCACTGATGTTCAGAAACTTAAGAGCTGTATTTCGAAAGGTTTTGTTAATTATACTAACCTCTGCCTTGGTGTTTTCACAGACTTAACAGAAAACCTTCTTTTAATTCAATTCCAGACAACACTAACAAATGAGAAATTATCTGTATATCGAAGTAAGAAATGTATATCCGTTCACGCAAGTATACTCACACTGACAAATACTCACCCACCTGCGTATATGCTTATCCAAAGGCATTTTTATAATGAGTATAATATAATATTCTGTTGTTGTTCTTGCTAATCTATTTGTTAGGTTGTTTAGACTCATCCGCATGGCCGCTTGAATATGTGGGAAAACGGGAAGTACAAATAATTGTTTATCAGCTTTGAGCATCATCGGCGACAGAAAGGTTTTATATAAATTTCCATTTCAAGTTAATCAATAGACAGAATTTGAGGAATAGAATCCTCAAAGAATAGAAATCTAAGGGTTCCATAATCGTCTTCTCTTACCAAGAAGCTCACGAAAGATTCTTTTCACAGATTCTTTTATACCGACGTTTTTAAATGAATTCAATTTTAAAAATTACTGCACGAAAGGTTTTTCAGCCTGAAATGCCTACATACTAGGAGATGTAAGATGGAATTTCAGAATGGAAACCTTCACACCCCAGAACGTACAAGGAAATTTCAGGTATACCAATATAAATATGTTAAAGAGTATTAGCGTTAATAAGGAGTTTATGCACTTAAATGACGTATGACGCGTTATCATTCAGCCAGCTGCCAACATATGAACTATATGGAGAGTACCAAACATTGGCTAAGAATTGTATTGGAGGAATTACGTTATTTTACATAGATGCGAAATTTTACTTCAGCAAGAACGCCAACGAATTTAATCATCTTTAGCGTTTAGCACATTGCAAAAAAATATTTGAAACTTTAAATTTTAGCCCATTTTTTAAACTTTTAAATTTTAGGCCAAATCTTTCTATTTGTTTTAGTTGATTATGGCAAAGCACACTAGCGTTATCTGCCTAAGGGAAGGGATGTCTTCGTAGAGGACTTTCTAAGAGAAACTACCTCTTATACACGTTATACATGGAGAAAACCGAGAAAACGCCAATGCAGTTATGTTTGATGTTTTATGTTAAAATTTTATGTTTGATGTTTACCTCCGTTAGCTTAGGAAGTGATTCCTACTTCGTTTAGTATTTGGTTCAATTCCAGCCCTTTCGCCTGGAATCGGGCCTTGGTCTGAACTACTATATTTCAAGCGGTTTTACAAATCGGTTGCTGGTGGGCCGATTTTTTTTTTCTTCCGAATCCTTATTTAATAAAAACGACAACTAAAAAAAGTTAAACGTTTGACTCAGAACTATTAGAAATATTAGTTTCATTGATGCCCAGTATAATAAAAAATTAACACTCAAGTGCAGTTTCAGTAAAATTTGGATTATCAATATCATCTCATATTTTAGAGGTTTTCAATGTTTAGTTATCTTAAAGAATCCTAAAAATAAATAATTATCTTATTTTTCTTACTTTTCTGCAGGAAAATTAAAGTTTTATGTTTCATGTTTACCTCCATTAGCTTAGGAAGTGATTCCTACTTCGTCTACTATTTGGTTCAGTTCAGAAGCATCTGAAAAGTTACAAGGAATTTTAAACTTTCCCTCGAATATTTTTTCCCAAACTAAGATGAAAAAAAATTTTAAAAATTGAACTATATACGACATTTATTAAATTTCATTAACATTTGCTTAATAATTATAGCCATGCTCTTAAAATTGCATTATTAAATTTGTTTCTTGTTCAATGCAGGCTTAAAATTTTGCTTTAATTAAAAACTTTTAATATAACAGTGTTATTTTTATTACTAATATCATTATTACATAACGAACGCAAAAGATTAAGAATTCGAAATATTCAAGAGATTCGAGAATATTTTAAGACTCGGATTGTAAACAATTCAGGATTCTTCCCATCTCTAGTGAAAACTCACTAAGCCTTTTCTACCGAATGTAATATCAAACAAATGTTTACCAATAGTTTATTTGTTAGAAACCGACTGTAATTTTAACTAACAAGACAGCAATTTTTTCAGTGTTTTCCTACAGATTATGTTCACATACGCACATGTCTAAAACTGTTTGCTTAGGAATCGACACATTAAAACGGATAGCAACAATTGATTCCAAATAAAACAAAACAACAAATGAAACTAATTGTAAATAAAACAAATCACAAATAAAACATGCTGAAATGGAAGAGAAATGACGTAATGCTGTAAACGTTTTTCGAATAAAAGAATTTGTTTCATTCCAGGAACAGAATGAAATTCAAAAGTTCTAACTCTCAGTTTATTCTTAATCCATTTCATGTAAATTTCTTGGCTTTCATTTCAGACCTTTAATTCAAATTTTCATTTCAGTTAATGTGATGATTTCTCCAGCGCTATTGTTCTCCTACTTGAGGTAAAATGCGTAAGACGATACAAGAATGGGCCAGAATCGTATGTTTTCTTCATTTCATATATTATTTATGACTGTCAGGAAGATAATGACATAAAAATTACCCATGGGTAAACCTTTTGAGTTCTGTTACATTAAATATAGTCTGGAAGAATAACCTATGACAGCTCTCATAAAATCACTCTTTTTCAGCACTACAACATGCCAGGAAGAAAAAGGAAGAAGAAATCAGAACAATAATAACATCACCCCCACCCCGTAACGAATTATGACACCCAAATTACACAGCGCCGGTATTCTTTAGAGGTGGGAACCTTTCGAACTACCCATCGCTTCATCTTACGATGTGCGACACATTACGCGTAGGAGTAATGAAGACTTTATAATTCCTTAAATTTCCCCACGCGACAACTCAACTCCACCCTGAAAAGCACAGCCGTCATAATCAACCTTTCACGATCGCATCGGATTTGCACGAACACGTGGGTGAAAATTTGGGGGTCATAAATCTTGAATATTTCCTTCCTGGCATCTGATGCCTTTTACGGCGAGGAATATATCTAGGAATTGGAAGGAATTCTCAAGAAACAAGGTTGTAGAGTATTAAAGGTAATCTTAACTAATCATTGAATGAGCCTCATCATCGAAATTTCGATTAAGCGTCGCGAATTAAGACTGTCATAAGTAATGAGAATGTATCGGCGCTAGAACATTAGTTTACATTACGTTTGCTCTTTCTTGAACTGCTCTTTTGCTCTTTCTTGAAAGAATGCTTGAACATTGTTTGCACATTACACTTGTAAATGCCATCAACCGCAAAATTAACAATTTATTTAGTTTCATACTTGTTTTATTATTACTTCATTAAATTAAAAATAAGATGATTTCAGTTATTACAGAAATACAAAAATCTAAGATAGTCATTTTGGAATTTAATTTTCTTCTAAGATGTGAGACATATGTGCAGACTAGTGAATCACAAATATCTCAAAGTAGTTATTTATCAATATTATATTTCTGTAGCTTTATGACGGACGTGGCTGCGAATACGAAAAGAAGAAAGAACTTGATTTATCCTTACATCCGAGTACTAAATATCACTTACTCCTAGAAACATTTTCAAGCTTTTATTGATTTTTAGCCGAAAAGGCGTTAGTCCAAAAGAGCTATTAATTTCGTTTTGGCATTTTGAGTTGATTCACTTTTCAAACTGTTGCCACTAAATATTACAGGCCTGTGTTATATTTAAAGAAATTAAATAATGAAGAATCTGCATAAATGTATGAATATTTCTCGCATTGTGATAAAACAAAGGGTACCTAGAGCCATCCAATTTTGAATAACGTAATCCTCTACCGAATATGGGCATCTGGAAGTCCTAATTTGGAATTTGTTTTATTATCTATTTTCTATTTTGTCAGACATTAAATAATTTTTTATTAACAAACTCAACGATTTCAAAGCGAGGAATGGCAACACTGTACGGGGAAAAACTTTTTTATCTCAAGCACACGAGACTGTGATCGAAAGTTATAAAGATATGCTCATTTTAAAATTATTTTGCGATATTTCTGTTGAATTGAGTTTTATGTTTTAATTGCGAAGAGCATCATATTTAATAAATAAAGGTAACACACAAGATGTTAAAAAAACGCCCCTTTGGCCGTAATGTAAAATCTGAAAGCTTTCAGATTTTTTTTCTTGTTTTATAATCTGAATTATCCATAAGATGAAGATAATAACTTTAAATAAAGGAAATTTAAAATCTTTGTTTATGCTCAGGTCAAGCCTTCCTTGATCTAAATAGAAGAAAGTTAATTTTTAAAGCATTTTCATGTTTTTAAAAAGTAAATACTTTTATATTCAATCGCCTTTCCTCTTTGAAAGATAGAATCAGATTCTCCTTGAAAGCATACAATATTTTTTTAAACATCAGAGATTAACCATGTTGGAATTTTGTCTCAATTTCAGAGCGACGTGCTCTTCGTCAATAGGATAAATAAATTTACATTATTAATAATTAAAAATATTTCTAATACTTTTAGGTTCTCAGTAGCTGTAACTGTAAATCCTAGACAAATTTCGGCCAATAAAACCATCAGAGTATAATGCATCTACCAAATACCAAAGTTTAATACCAGATTTTATTAATTGATAAATTGGTAAATTAAACTAAATAAGTAGTATCTGTTACTAAAGCATGGTTAATTGGGTAGCATTGCCTCAATACTTTATTTGGGAATTAGTGCTGAAGTGGAAATTAGTGTTGCCACAAACTATTTAAAAAACAAAGAAGTGTTTTATTTTTATTCACTGATTTTGTCAGGATCTATACTTCGCTAATTTGACTTAGTGTAGCAATTAAAAAAATAATAAGCAGTTTTATGCTATTTCTTACTATTTACCGAACTTACAATTTATAAATAATGCAGTATTCAGAAAAGAACTGAAATACTTGTCGAACGCTATAGCCTTGTCAAATAAAAATTAATTTGCTTTGCAATTTAAATATCTTCTGTAATTTGCAGAGGTTAGAATATTTGCAACTTTCAGAACTGGGTCAAAAGGACGTTAAGTAACTTAAAAGCTTTGACCAAAAATTTTGAACTGTTATAATCTAATAAGCTCAAATAAATCGCGGCTAGTAGTGAGGCATCTAATTTTTTGTTTCTAATTACACCGACAATTTCAACATGCAGAGATAGTAACTAGCACTTATGATAAATATATTGCCCTATTTAGTTGTGTGGTTATATTTTCTTAAATTCTAACTATATTCGCACGCTTTTGAAACAGGATTGTAGAGTTGACACTCGAATCTGTATAGTTCTGAAGTTCGAAGGACAATAAAAGTAGAACTTAAAGTGGTGGATTATTTAGACTTAAAATCTTATAATTATTTCCTTCTTCTCTTCTGACAAGCATTGAAAAAATGGCTGATAATAAAACATAAAACCTTTTTATTGGATTCTGATAAAATTCCTAGTGGAAGTTAAAATAAATTAACGCATATTTAAGGTTATAATAAAATTATTATCCTTCTCACACCCGTAATTTGTATGTGTAAATCTCTCTTTCTCTTTGTAATAGTAATAAATACTCCTTTGAACCTCTGTGCCTATCTGTACACTCTCAGAAAAGCTGCATTATTGCTGTTAATGCACATGTTAATGCTTTCTCGAAGTTTGTTTGCATATTAGAGTATAATTAACTCTTGGCTATTTCTATATAGTAAACTAGACCTCGTTTCACAGTAGTAGTAATGGTATGCAGCGTTTCTAGATATTATAATGCACATCTCTTGTATACATTCCAGAATAGCAATATGCAGAACATAAATTATGCTGGAAGGACATTTAGTAGTCAGTTTAATTCAGAGTTTGTGCAAGCTGCTCTTCCTTGTTTATAGAAAGCGAAGTTCATTTGAAATTGGAATGTGAATTAAGTGCGGTGAATATATATTTAATTATTAAAAGTTATGAAGCTTATTTTACAGTCAAATATAATTTATGTTCTAATAAATTATGATTCATCTAAATATCTCTTCTTATTAGACTTGAACGAACAAATCTATACACATTTTCAGAAATCACTAATCACACAAATATGCAATTTGTTAAAAATTATGTAATTTGAAAAACAGTATAACTACTGTAAATATTAAATACTGCTAATAATGTTTGTTATGTTTTTATATTACAAATGTTCACCTAAAGACCGATACTTGAAGATCGAACTTGTATTTAAGCTATAGATGTTTCTAGTTTTAGAATAACGACTATAATTTAAATATATATATTAGAGTAACAATAAAAAAATTCAAAAATAATAATTCTTTGTCTTCGAATTTTAGTTGAGTGCAGTATTTATCTCGACTCTTAGAAATCGAAAACAAAAATAAATAAAAAACAATGAACCTTATCGACGATATTAACAATAATGATTCTAAGCAGAAGGATATTTTTTAACTCCGAAATAAGCTAAAGATAGTCGGCTTGCAACTGGGTAAATACCGTAAGGGGAATTAAGAGAAAGAATTTAGTGAGCGAAAAAAAGTCAATGAACGACAAAAATATACAAATAATGTGAGTGGAAATAACAGCTAAAAGCACTGCAAAGCAGCAGTTGTTTTATCTAATCACAAAAACGAGAAAGGTTTAAATTAAGTGATTACGAGTTATACTGAAGTGAAAATGTGCTTCAGCGAAAGTCTTTCTAGAAAACGTGTCAGGCATGAATTTGTGTTAAATATGTTTGAGCTAAGAAAACATTATGCAACTAACTTGTTTAGCCAGAGAAATCATTCTTCTAAAGTAAGGAAGACTATGATACAAGATAAACAAATAATTTTTTAGTGATCAACCATTGAAAAGCCAAATATGTTAGGATAATATAGTAAGAAAGCCAGACAATACATAATCCTTTGTTTAGATCGTCAGTAATGTATGATATACTTGTAAAATCTGTTATACGGTATTTTCTTCCTCCTTTCAGCATGCTTTCGTGGTGTAAGGGTAGCACACTCGGCGTGTATTCGAGAGGTACAGGTTCGAGACCTGGCCATGTCATCGCTCATTTTTTGGGTCTCCTGCATCAAAATAAATTAATGACTCACAGTGGCTACTAAACTCAACTAAAAAATGGTGGACAGTAATTCATCACCACCAGGGTTTGGCATTGGATCCCCTAATCCCCAGTCGCCTTTTAAAAGGAGGCATTTTCTCCCTCCTTCCGGCATGCTTTTGTGGTGTAATAGTAAGCACTTTTGGCCCGTATTCGAGATATCCAGGTTCGATTCCCGGCGAGCTCATTGCTCATTTTTCATGTCTCCTACTTCAAAATAGCGTAATGACTCTACAAGCTTATTAATTATTTGCTCCTGAGTTGCTTTAACTTGTGTACTTTGCAATTTCAAATACATATACAAAGAGAAGTTCAAGAAACCATGCAAAATAGATGCCCAAAAAGACAAGCTTGGCTAGATGACAGGTACAAAGAGAACTAACTCCTCAACTGTAACTTGGAATGAGAGTATTTGAGTAGCATCGAAGGCAAATGATTGCAAATGTCTTACTCGTCAGTAGCTGATCTGGCTGTTGCATTGTTAATGGAATTGGGTGCCTGCTGCAGGGCTTAGCAGCATTTCATCCCAAAAACTTTGGCAGAAAAAAAATCAAATCCTGTTTCAAATTAAACCAAACAAATACCTAGATAAGTTGTTGTAACTACACTCACGTTTGTGAAAATTGCAACACCATGAAGGACTTACGCGAGTGAGCTGAAATTTTCAGGAAATGCAAAGTAGCACATGATATGCAAATGATTAGAATTGCAAATCCGTAGCGCATGCGTATGCTGAGCAACGCCCTCTGAACGGCTGATGGATCCGAATAAATAGACGGCTGTTACGAGGCGTGTATGGTTATCGGTGGTTATCTGCTAGTGGTAAACGTTAACTCAATCTGTACTTATGCCTCGTCGACGAAAGAGAGCGAGATTTGAAAAACTTACAGAGTTTGAACGAGGGAGAATCATCGGCCTTCGTGAAGCTGGATTGTCGTATCGTGCAGTAGCCTCTCGTGTGCAGCGTAACAGCAGCACAGTGATGCGCGTTTGGAAGCAGTGGACGGACGAGTGTCGGACAACTCGGAAATCCGGGAGTGGACCCCGAAATGTGACGTCAGCTCGCGATGATAGACACCTGGTCCGCATGGCGCGGACGGACCGTACAGCTTCCTCTAGACAATTGGCAGCACTGTGGTCAATAGCTACAGGTGTTTCATTGTGTGCTTCATCAATTCGTAGACGTCTGCTGCAGTGTGGACTGCGCGCACGGACTCCTTTATACAGGATCCCCCTAACGCACGACCATCGCCGCCTGCGGCTACAATGGGCCAATCAGCATAGAGACTGGCGTGCTGATTGGCAGCATGTCGTGTTTTCTGACGAATCCCGCTTTAATTTGTGGTACCATGATGGCCGCATTCGTGTCAGACGCTATGCCGGTGAACGCCACCTTCCGGAGTGCATTATCGAACGCCACAGTGGACGAACACCCGGAGTTATGGTCTGGGGCGCCATAGCATATCATAGACGATCTCAATTGCTACGAATTGTGGGCAATCTGAACAGCAACCGGTATATCCGTGAAGTTCTACAGCCCGAAGCTGTTCCCTTCCTTCAAAGCTTGCCAGGCGCTGTATTTCAACAGGACAATGCCCGCCCTCATACTGCTCGGATTGTTAAATCCTTCTTTGCAGCGCAGCAGGTACAGCTTCTTCCTTGGCCTGCGTGTTCCCCGGATATGTCGCCAATTGAACATGTGTGGGATGTCATTGGTCGGCGTCTTGCTCGTGATCCTCGTCCTGTTGCGTCTGCAGACGAACTTTGGGTACGCGTACAAACGATATGGAATGCTCTTCCTCAGTCAGACATTCAAACTTTGTTTGACTCCATGCCACGTCGTGTAGCAGCACTTATTGCGGCGCGTGGTGGCCACACAAAATACTGATTCTGATCTCTTGTTCTTGTTTGTTTGCTTTGAACATTTAATTATTTATTTGTACCACTACCACTCAACTGTGTATTAAATTGCATTCAATTATGACGATTCCTTCTTGGTGTTGCAATTTTCACAAACGTGAGTGTATTTAACCGGGTTTAAACGAAAAGAAAATATTCTTGAAAGAAGCGATGATAAGAATTGAAATGATAAGAAACTGAAAGAATTCTGTTTCACAGATTGCAATATGGTGTAAACATGAGTTTTAAATGCTTTGAAAAATCAGAAAATCCGTGATTTCTATAATAGCGATATTCATGTTGCCGCGTGTTGGAAGTAGGCTCTTATTATCTGGAAGAAATAAACTGGAGTAATTAATTAGTAAAAAGAGAGACAGGCAATTAATAAGCAGACGATACTTAGAAAAGTACAGATATTTAGACTGGAAAATGAAATTATCTGAAATTAACCACAAGCGCAGACGATATTTACAAAAGTAAAGATATTCAAACCTGAAAAAAATATATATATAAGTTATTCCATCCATAAATGCCATAAGTTTGTTTATATCTTCATTATTTTATGAGTTATTAAACATCAAAATGGGTCCGGGACTTTATAAACACCCTCTCTCTATATATATATATTAATGACTCGAGTTTCATAAAAATGCGCAGATCTTAATTACAAGTTGTCGTGAGGACTGATTAGATTAGAATATGGATATGTGGTGGTCATGTAAGTGCTCAGTGAGAAGTAAATATTCATTTTCCAATATCGTGTCGTTTCAGAATTCTCCAGTTTTGAAACTCTGAGCTTAGAAACGAAGTTTATTATCATTTTTTTATTTGTCAGCTAAGTTGAGCCATTTGACAAACGGAAATTACATTATTTTCTTTTATTCCTGTGCTTATATGTTATTTGGTTTACAATTACACATCATAAATGCTGCTCGGATTCTTTTCTAAAATGCCATAAAAAATACCAGCAACGACCGCTGTACGCTGGAAATCTATTAGTATTCTGCAGTAAGAAAGAAAGAGCTTAATTCTTTCAAGAGTCTCAATTCAGCAAAGAGGTCTTTCACTGCACATGACTCGATTTCTTTGTTCGCAGAGGCTGCGGGAAAGAGGGAGAGAGAGAAAGAATATGGATGGGCCAAGTGAATTAGGCTATAAAAGGAGAAAGGAAGAGGACAGAGGACGATGTCGGGACAAGATTGAATGGGCCGTATTTGGAGGCTATGGCTAGTTTATGCCATTAAGCCATGTATTTCATGCTGAGAGACTTGGAAAATCGACGTGCAAAATTTATTTCCAGCGATCCGTAGAAGGAACGATCTGGCATGAAGAAGACTGGAATATAAAGAAGGTTTCATGTAGATTACTGAATGAGATTTGAATAAAATGGTGGAAATTAATGACGGTGTATTGATACGCAAACCGGAAAGTACTTTAGAGTTGTTGACTAATACCTAATCAAGAGAGAACATCAATTTAAGCCATGGAATTCTGTTGTTTCTAAATGTGAAACAGAAATTTGCCTCTTTGCGTTAAGTGCACGTAGCTTTCCGTTAAATAAATTTTTTCATACATTGTGAAATCTTGTAAATATATTTAAAATTAATTACTCGAAAGAAATGTTGGCTAAGCGAAAACATGAAATTACTGAATATTGACGTGTAAAGCCGATCGCGTAACAAACATTTCCAAATTTTCCATTAAAAAATTAAAACTTTAAAGTTTTACTCAGGACAAATTAACATAATTTCAAGAAATAATTTAAATGCTATGTGAGACAAAATAATAATAACACGTTTCATTTTAAGTAACTGTTAGAAAAAAAATTAAATATACTTTAAGTCTGCTGCCTAAAATAAAAGGAGAAAACTAAATAAGCTGCTTATATATTAATAAAAGAAGAATTAAATTTTAGAATAAAATAATAATTATGGCTTTTTAATAAAGAACATTTTTATTACGTATGAGAACTAAATAGAGAAAGCTAACAAAGTAAATTATATTTAACTATATTTATGTTCTCCTTTTTCTGGAACCAAAATAAAATGTCCTCTCGTAAGTTAAATAAGCTTTGACGGTTGTGGTTCAATATAGTTAATTCCATTTTTTCTGACAGTTCAGAAAATTAACGAATGCTTAATAATACATTTATAAATATCTGAAATGTTCATGCTAACCATTTTATTTGAATAGATCAGAAGAATTATTAACATTCCATTTATTTTTAATTTCTTTATTTAAGGAAGGAGTTCTTAAAATTCATTTTTAAGCATATTAAGTAAATTAATAAAATCAGTAATAATACAAATTTAAACTGTATGTTACTCTAATTAATAACTAATTTCTTTTCTTTTCTTTTGACTCAATGTTAAAAATCATAGCTAGCAGACACTTTTCAAACAAAATAAAATGATCGAAATTTTTTATGTAATTAATATAATTAAATGAGAAGACATTTAAGGCATTTTTATCTTGACTTAGATTAAAAGGCTTAATTCTTATGAAGAGGAGAAATTCCGAAAGAACTCAAAATCCTTTTAAATAAATTAACGTCACAAAGCATTTTGTGTAATTAATGATATAGTAAACAAAAGAACAAATTTTTTTTGAAGAAAAAGCGTTGCTATCCAAACATGTCTGCTTAAATGTCAAATGCTTAAATGTCACTTTTAAGTTCTCTGTTTATAAGTTCATTCCGAATTTAACTCTTACTAAGGATAATTATATGCCTTTCTTTGATACGATATCCCTAAAGTCTAAATTTTTCATGATAGTTTTTACTGACTAATTTGATTTAAAAACTTTGTCTGTAATTCACATGAAATAATGCTGGAACTGATTCCAAATATGTAATATACTTATGATGCTCATTTTAGCATTTAAATGTAAAGATATTAATAGTATCTTCTCTTTGAGAATTAGAAAAAACACTGCTTGAATTTACTAACTGCATACTATATTTAAGGGTTTGCTGAAATTAATTACTATTTGAAATTGAAAGTTGTCTGCAAATAAATACAACTCTTAGCTAAAAAACACTAAGTTCCTGAAACCATAAGCCAGGAAAATTTCTGTGATTCTAGTTTTACGAGCAAACCTTAAATTTGTGAAATATTATGGAGCAATAAAAGAAGAAATTAACAGCGTAGAAAGCAGACTACAAGTAAAATTATGAAAAGATACAGTTTTATTGTTCTGATATGTAGAATTTTAGATAGTGCCCATCTGTTGCCAAAGCTATGACTGAATGAAAAGATTTCTTAAAATAGCTCACTGAGAAGGTTTAGTTATAACTGTAAATGGAAATCTCTTTCAGTTGACAGCCGACGACAGTAATTTTCTGAATTATGTACACTGGTGTCTAAAATTATCTTTTATATACATCGAAATAATAATATTTGATGAAATTTCATGAGGCAACCAATTAATTTGACTATTTTTTTAGCCCAAAGAGCATTAGCCCTGAAGTGCTATTAATTTTGTTTTGGCATTTTGCGTTGGTTCACTATACAGGTTGGTATTTTGCGTTGGTTCACTGTAAATGTCGGTTCACTTTTCAAACTGTTGCCACCAAATATTATCACCCTGTATTATATTTAAAAAAATTAAATAATGAAGAATCTGCATAAATGCATGTATGTTTCTCGCATTGTAATAAAACAACGGTACACAGAGCCATCCAATTTTGAATAACGTACGTTTACACCCGATTATGGGCATCTGGAAGCCCAAATTTGGAATCTGTTTTATTATCTATTTCAAATTTTGTAACACTTTTACCACTTTTTGATTAATAAACTCAACGATTTCAAAGCGAGCAATGGCAACACTCTGCGGGGGAAAAATTATCTTCATCGCGCGAGATTATGTATCGGAAATTCTAAAGATTTGCTCATTTTAAAATTATTTTGAGATATTGTTCTTGAACTGAATTTTATGATTTAAGTGCGAAGAACGTGGTATTTAATAAATAAAGGTAACACACAAAAAAATCCCGTTTGGGCGTAATGTAAAATTTGAAAACTTTCAGATTTTTTTATTTAATTTTTGAATTAATTTATTCCACACACTAATGAATGATTTGTTTAAATGATTATGGTGAAGCACACCAGTGCTATTTATCTAAAAGAAAGGAATGTTCTTAAAAAGGATTTTTTTTAAAAACGGGCTTCTATTGGCAGAGAAAAACCATTAAAACGCATTAATTGAGGACACCACTGAATGCATTTAAGAAACTTATAGGAAGTTTCAATTAAATAAACTTAATTAACAAATTAGATAAAAAAGAAGCTTCTCTGTTTAAAAATATAAAGTAAATATTACACTTACAAAGCGATTCAAATATGCAAACTTCTTACTTTAAATCAGAATCCATATGTTATGTTTCAAAGGCTAATATTAATTTCATGGAATTTATTTTAAGTGTCGCTTAAGAATTAACTTTTTTTTTCCGCAGAACTATAATGAAACTCGAGCTACTTTCAGTATGGGTAAGCTTCTTAGTCACTTGCCCGTTCAAACCGAACATGGATATCTCTCTGCTTTACTATGTTATCTCTCCTGTGTTACAATATTTCTGATACGTATTCCAGGCAACTTGTCGTAAAACAAGTCGAGGTATGCAATGAGAACACTCCCACTTCCCATCGAATGTCCAAAGGATGGCTTCCAAAGAGCTTGGCTGCCATCCCTCAGACAGAAACTTTCCATTAGTGTGAGAGCGAGAGACATTTGCGTCGGTTCCTACGAGCAGGTGTTGCGGGAGCACAAAGTTCCTGTAATTACATTAGGACATTAAGGGCATATATATGAGGGAGGGAATGCTCCTTCGTCGGGCTATAACGGGCGCTCGTTTTTCCGGGTTTATAGACCCATGGTGGGGTACAGGAGAGACACGATGAGGAAATGGGTGGGGTGTATGTCAGGAGTGAGTTAGCCAAAAGGAGAAAGGGAGTAGAAAGTGGAATGACGTTAGTGTTCTGGTGGAAAATGTCCCCAGTGTTACAAAGTCGTTAATGCAACAAATGCAGAGTGTTTATCTTGTGGAAGAAATGCAATACTTTTCATACGTTAGAAGACTGTCTGCTGTTTCCAGACTTAATATGTTCTAATTTATTCATAACGACACGAAATCTTTCTTGAGGCGGAAATATTAAACTGCAAATAACTAGAATTTTATGTTTTGAACATTTCTAAGGCAAACTGAGAAAAAAAATCACAAATTTAAAATGAATTTCTTGTTGCACTGTTTACAGACATGTCTGTCACATGATACTTTCTTCTGTCAAATTACATAGTATGTGCATTTTTACTTCCTTATACGAAAAATTTTGGGGATCATATTTCAACCAAAATATCCATTTTGACAGCTATCGAATGTATGTATCTCGCATAAGTCATATACATCATGGGTAATATATATATACACCCACTCTGTTACTCGGCTTAATGAGCTCAGTTTTTTTTATACTTGTATGTTGGTAAATTGCGCATATTTTTTTCTTTAAAAGTGATTGAATTGATTATGTTGTTGTTATCTTCTGGTTAAGGTATTCATGCCTTTAGTTAACCTGCATGTCAGAGTTGTAGAATTATCAACAGTTTAAAAATTGTTTGAGGGAGGCTAAGCCTAATTTTTTGGCCATAGCGGCCATATTTGTTTACATTTGAAACTTAGCAAAATAGTGGATTTGTTGCCAATCTAGAGAAACTAAGCTTCGCAACAACAAAGAGAACGCCTTCTTTTATTATTGGGAATTACTTCGCAAATTTTAATATAAGTGTTTTGAGTTTTTAGGCATTTTTGTCTTGTCGCGAAGTATTTATTGAATGAAAAATACTGAATCATCTGTGAAAAACTGTTTTTTTTTATTTCTTTTATACAGCGTTTTAGATTTACTATAGTACTTGAGTAGAACATATGGCAACAATTAGATAATTCTTCAGATAATATGCATAATGTTTGTGCATTCTGAGTTATAAAATGAATAAGATGTAACACTGTTAAGTGAACTTAGCGCCAGAGTGTCGTTATGGTAAACAATATAGTGAATTTTAAAGACTGCATTTATTCCATTGTGGTTTATGCGCTATCACGAAGTAGATTTAATTCAATCCAGTAAGTTTAAATGAAATGCAAAATGCGTACAATTTAACATTTCATACAAGGAAGTCATGTGGTGTACACATCAGATTTTTAACAATACTTATATTAAGCAATATTATTTTCTCATTTTTTTAATGATAGTTTTATGTATTGTCTTGGCAAAAAGTTTCTGGAATAAATATGGATGTTCAAATTTTCAAAAAAAATATTAGTATTAGCATTGGTATTTTCGCTACTAATTATAGTATTAATTTTACCGTTTTTCATCTCTTAATGAAATTTCTTTTAATTTTCTCTGAGAAATATAACAATTTTTTTAATGAAATAAACTCTATGTTAGAATTTTATGTCTTGTAGGAGTAAGTCAGCGTATTGCCAATTTATGCTATTATAATATTAGTAAAGTAAAAAGTTGTGAGGAATTGTTTGGTAAAATACTGCCGTAAAAATACTGTACAGTATTCATTCCCAAATATACTCTCCCCTCTACCACAAAGAACATAGAAAGAACACATGGATTCCTTAGAAACAGTATGGCATTAGTTACTGAAATCTTCGCCACGTCTATAGTTGAGTGGACAAGATCGCTAAACGTTGAAACTGATTCTACTGTGTACTGGTAGCTAGAGTAAGGTCCAAATTCAGTCGAAAGTACTGGCTTCATGAAGGTTTTCCTTATTCTTCCCAACGTGAATAAGAAACAGTTTCCTTTAGAAGAGCTCAACGAAGGCATCCTTTCATCAGTTCATAGCTCTCATCCTTTCCTTGGGTGCTTCTTGCCTTAATAAACTAAGCAAAACCTGAAACCAAAGACTTTTAGCCAAAGCCAAATAGCCAGGCTTTTCAAGAAAAGCGTATAGTCATGCTGTTTCCTGCAGCACATACTTTTTCACTTTTTTTACTCAAACAAATTGTGCTTCTTTTACTTTAATAGTTAAATATTATTGTGAATTAAGTATTTGAGAAACCTAATTGGGACTGTTATGTTATTAGTTTCTCGTAGTTAAATTCCCGTGTACAAAAGAAATACTAGTAAACATACCTACATATGTCGAAACGCATACGAATAAATAGAAATGAATAGTTGCACTGGATTAAACAAACTGATCTAGAAAATCTTTTATCACATATCTTAAAATTATTTCAGAACTTTTATAGGCTTTTCTTACAATAGTTTGAGAGCCCTCAACGTTCAGAATGCAATCAATGCCATTGTTGCAAATAAAATTCATGTTAAGGGCTTCGCACAATCCTCGCCCACAACCATTTCTCGAAATCTAGAAAACCTTTTCTTCAACAACACTGAACAAAATTAATGACCGAAGGATGCATCACCTCACCTCTCATCCATTTAGAACTGGAAGACATCATCAAAACGTTTGTACTTTTGTGCACTGAGGAAGGCTGGGAGGAGGCGACCATCCTCTTTCAACCATTAATATCTTAAGCTGCTTCTTAGTTGTTTGGCCAGAGCTTTTCACCATTGCTTCATTTGTTATTACGTAGTGCTGTATTAGAGACGGTGAGATTTGAAATGAATTGTGGCAAGGCTTGAAGGAATGTATTTATTTTGAACTACATCTAAGTTGCTCAAGTCTAAGAATGCACCTCCATTTCTCCTAAGGAAATTGAAATTTCTACTTTTAAGACGAGAAAAAATTCTGCAAATCTTTCCTGTGTAAATACTTCTAAATTACTGTTTGTTCTTAATCGCAAGACTTACAAGTTCTATTTGAATTTTTATTTTCAGGCTTCCACAAATTACTAATTTATAGTTTTACTGTTTTCTATTAGGGATACAATCAGAGTAAAATGACCTTTTCACAAAGTGAAGACCTTACAGAAAATCAATGTGGCATTGCAAATTATAGCCAACAATACGCAAGGAGAACAAAATGCAATAAAGAATATAAACACATTAAATTACGTGACCTCTCATTTATATTCAAGCGGTTTTAGAAAATTCGAGCTTATCATAATTTCTGAAAGCTAGCATTCTGTTTCTAAAAAATGGTGATAATAAAGCATTATGTATCACATTTTTCGTCGGTATATCCATGCAATTTATTTTGAAGTACACGCTTAATTGTTGCATTCTAAGATCCGATTTTAAATTTATATGTCAAATTTGAAGCAAGTTTAATACTAATGTATGTATAGTATAAGAGCAAGTACAAACTACTTTTATAACTACGTTAAGTGCATTAACTCAAAAGAGACTTAATGGGTGAAATAATTCAACAACTATAATTCGTCCCCAGTTTTTAGTATCTAATTTTATTGGATTTTCGTGCATTACTCTATGAAATGAATGTAGCGGACCAGTTTCCCTTGATAAGAGGCACGTGACGTCATTACGTCATTTTTCTATGGCAAATAATCCTCCCGTACTCTTGCGTTGTAAATAACATAGTATAATATTAAGTGCTCCAATAACTACTCCACTTTAACTGGTTACTGGGTGTTAAAAGTACGATAAAAAGGAATGCTTGGGTATAGAAATTGAACGGGATATTTTGATCAATGTAAGAGTGAAACGTTCACATGTATTCCAAATCTGAGTTAAAAATAAAGGAGTTAGAAAATGAAAATTTGAATGTATAATCAAAATTATTTAATGAAAAAACTTTTTATCGATTATAACTTCTAAGTTTTTCATTTTAACAGTGTTCTAAGATGTTTTTATACAATACGAAGTTATTATAGAAAGAGAACGATGAAAAACAATAGCAACCTTAAGCTTGGTAGTAAATGTTACATTAAACGAATTGAAAACATAAAATGAAAAAAAAAAATAAAGAAAATAAGTTACTGAAAGATCATTAAATGATATAATATAGATACAAGGTGGTTCATAAGGTCGTAGATGAATTTGAAAGGTAGGTCGGGAACACAAAGCAAAGAATTTTCGGAAGAACATGTAGCCATAAACACGAACTGAGTGAGCTAGAGAGAGTTGTTTGCTAGAAACTGCATCAGGCATCTCGTGTCATTAGTATTCGAGTTTCACGCTTCGATGTTGCGAGGTATGCATTTGACAAATGATGGAATAAATGTTCTCAGAATAGTAAACTCAGATGCAAAGCTTAAATTGTACCGGAACCCACCGGAGTCCGCGGAGCTCCGGAGCTACCGGTACTTCTCTACATTTTATATAATTCATAATTTTAACCGCAGGCCTAAATAAGACGTCTTCGCCATTTCTTTTATGTAACTTAGCCGAACTGAACCAAAATCTCAGCAAGCAATTCTTTTGATCTCTAAACTTTTATTTTAATAATAAGTATGCCTTAGAAATCTATTATAACTAATGAATGCATGCCTGTGTTTCCCCGGGAAACATACCCCTTGACAGAGGTTGAGGGTTTTAGGATAACGTCCCACCCATATGACAAAGGCTTGTTTTCCAGAAAATGGAATTAATGAGAGTATATAATCGTTCCTGAAAGCACTAGAAGGGATTATCATGTTTGAGCCCGTCCAATGCTAGTTATTTCTCGCTGAAAAGAACAACTGTAGACGTTTTAGAGCGATGTAAACAAATACGGGATACGAAAATTGTCACTTGTACAGAACTTTTCGTTTGTTCTCAGCTTCCAGATCAACCCCCTTTGGATTTGGAGCAAATGTTTTTCTGTCATATTCCGCTTGACAGCAAGAATAATATTGGCAGGGGATCGTGGTCAGATAGGGCTGATCCTTTTCTCTTTGTTTTCATGCTTAAACATCTCCGTTTCCTTCCGTAAGTGTTATACTGTTTCTAGCGTTTTCTTTATTCTTGGTTACTAACGCTTGAACAATTTTATTTCTTTATTTCTTTCATATTTTTTCATTGATTCGCTAGAAAAAAATTTGTTGATATGAGCCTTAGAAATAACACATTACATATTCAGGATTTAAATTCAGTCGGAGACCAGGTGAACTATTTCTTGTTTTTGAGTGAAATTGTAATTCCAGTTATAGCTTTAAGTAAGACGAGGTCTGGTATTTTATTTTATTGAACTATTTATCATTAATTTAATAATTTATTAAACTTTCATTTATATCTGCATTTTATTCATTATTTTTATTATTAATTATATTATTATTTAGTTAGTTTTATTTTTGTTGCTCTTTTCTGCTGGCTTTCCTTAGGGCTCCGGCACTTCTAATTTGAGAAATTAAGTCCTGCAGACACATATCTAATAAACATGCCACATTACTTCACCTGTAGCCCTCTATCTTTTATTTCTAACGTAGGAATTTTCACCTGTAGTTGTCTATCTTTTATTTTCACCTGTAGTCATCTATCTTTCTTTTTTGTCCTCTAGCGGCCCACCAGCGGCCGAGCGGTAAAGACGCTGAACACTGGTAGTTCGGTCTGAGGTTCGAATCCCGCGAACGGGCTGGCTGCATGGGAGTTTTCGTGGTTTTCCCCATGTGTAACGTGTATACGAGCCAGTTTCCCTTGGAAAGTCCTCCACGAAGGCATCCCTCCCTTTAGGCAGATAGCCCTAGTGTGCTTTGCCATAATTGAATAACCTAACCTAACCTAACCCTTTTGTCCTCTAGCACATTCAATCTGCAATCGCAGTTACATGTTCTTAAATGGTCTGTTTTTTGCTCCCCGGCCTACCTTTAAACGCTTACCGAGTCTCTTTTGAATTAAAATATAATAAGAAGACTGGATATATATATTTATATTTATATCCAGACGATAATTCATCTACGACCTATTCATCTACAACTTCGAGTGTATATATATATATATATATATATATACACTCACGTTTGTGAAAATTGCAACACCATGAAGGACTTACGCGAGTGAGCTGAAATTTTCAGGAAATGCAAAGTAGCGCATGATATGCAAATGATTAGAATTGCAAATCCGTAGCGCATGCGTATGCTGAGCAGCGCCCTCTGAACGGCTGATGGATCCGAATAAATAGACGGCTGTAGCGAGGCGTGTATGGTTATCGGTGGTTATCTGCTAGTGGTAAACGTTAACTCAATCTGTACTTATGCCTCGTCGACGAAAGAGAGCGAGATTTGAACAACTTACAGAGTTTGAACGAGGGAGAATCATCGGCCTTCGTGAAGCTGGATTGTCGTATCGTGCAGTAGCCTCTCGTGTGCAGCGTAACAGCAGCACAGTGATGCGCGTTTGGAAGCAGTGGACGGACGAGTGTCGGACAACTCGGAAATCCGGGAGTGGACCCCGAAATGTGACGTCAGCTCGCGATGATAGACACCTGGTCCGCATGGCGCGGACGGACCGTACAGCTTCCTCTAGACAATTGGCAGCACTGTGGTCAATAGCTACAGGTGTTTCATTGTGTGCTTCATCAATTCGTAGACGTCTGCTGCAGTGTGGACTGCGCGCACGGACTCCTTTATACAGGATCCCCCTAACGCACGACCATCGCCGCCTGCGGCTACAATGGGCCAATCAGCATAGAGACTGGCGTGCTGATTGGCAGCATGTCGTGTTTTCTGACGAATCCCGCTTTAATTTGTGGTACCATGATGGCCGCATTCGTGTCAGACGCTATGCCGGTGAACGCCACCTTCCGGAGTGCATTATCGAACGCCACAGTGGACGAACACCCGGAGTTATGGTCTGGGGCGCCATAGCATATCATAGACGATCTCAATTGCTACGAATTGTGGGCAATCTGAACAGCAACCGGTATATCCGTGAAGTTCTACAGCCCGAAGCTGTTCCCTTCCTTCAAAGCTTGCCAGGCGCTGTATTTCAACAGGACAATGCCCGCCCTCATACTGCTCGGATTGTTAAATCCTTCTTTGCAGCGCAGCAGGTACAGCTTCTTCCTTGGCCTGCGTGTTCCCCGGATATGTCGCCAATTGAACATGTGTGGGATGTCATTGGTCGGCGTCTTGCTCGTGATCCTCGTCCTGTTGCGTCTGCAGACGAACTTTGGGTACGCGTACAAACGATATGGAATGCTCTTCCTCAGTCAGACATTCAAACTTTGTTTGACTCCATGCCACGTCGTGTAGCAGCACTTATTGCGGCGCGTGGTGGCCACACAAAATACTGATTCTGATCTCTTGTTCTTGTTTGCTTGCTTTGAACATTTAATCATTTATTTGTACCACTACCACTCAACTGTGTATTAAATTGCATTCAATTATGACGATTCCTTCTTGGTGTTGCAATTTTCACAAACGTGAGTGTATATATATATATATATATATATATATAAGTATCTAGAAGCATAATAGAACATTTTTTAAGAGAAAAATAAAATGGCAATGATGGGAAACATGGCTATGTAAACGTTCTGCGATAAGACTGCAAATACATTCGAAATAATAGACTACTAAAAATAATGTTCTACAAGACATTCAGTTTTTAAAATGCATTGTATAGAAAAAATCCATACAAACGATTTAAATAAAAAAAGAAATTTTAAAGGAGGAGAAAAATATGTCAGAGCTTACCTTAAAATTTTTCATGATACTAAGAAAAGTAGTAGTTTGGAATTTATGAATATGTGGGAGGGTGAAGTATCTGACTCCACTGCTGACTTGTGTTTGAACTCGGTTTAGCCTCAATCTATTTGAGATAAATTATATAAGATTTCATATACTTTTCGACTAATATGTGGTTAATTATTAGGTTACAGTTAAGGTACAGCTCCTCTTCTACTTTGGGTAATGCTGTGGAATCAGAGTTTGTGTAACATGGAACCAGAGGAAGCTACATAAAGTAAAATTTAAGAAAGACTTTTTAATTATTTAATAGAAAAACAAGAAGATATAATGAATAAAATTAAGCTTCGTGTTTTCTCTCATTCATTCAGAGATTATCTAATGTCAGTATTTTTCCCGGAATGGAAATAAATAGGGAGTAAATTTCGTTTCCTAGAAGAAAGTTTTGCAATACATTTAGGCAACACGAGATATAAATCTGTGGTAAAACAAAGCAAAAAAATTTTATCTTGCACGTATAACGCAAATGAAGAACGTTAGATAATTATGTAGCTTCCTAAAGCATAAGATAAGTATAAGTAAAGTAAGTAATAAGTAAGTATATAAGTAAGATAAGTATAAGTATTCCTAAGTATAAGTACTAAGTGTATAGAGATAATTTTAGGTTAATGAGATTAAACGAATAATATTTCGGAAACAAAGCGACTTCGTTATATTCTTCCTCTACATTCGTTTTGCATTTCTAACTTTTTATGTATACTACTCTACTTGTTAATATCAATTTTTCTACCAGTTGTGAACAAAGAAGCAGATAAAAAAACATGAAACTTATTTAAGGAAATTTAATTAAATTAGTTCTACTCCAAGATATCTTCTGGTGTAATATTATTTCACAACATCACAGATAAAATAGCATTACATTTATATTTTATTTGTGCATTTAATTTTGGATTAGTTACCTTCCATGAAAGATAGAAATAAAAGAGTTTTTTATATCATTTTGTTCCTATTTTAAGTTTTCTTGTAAAGGAAAAGGTTTTAGGCTGCATAATACTTAAGCATTCAATATAAAAATTTCAAGGTATTAAATATTTCATAAAAGAAGCTAAGCATTTTTTTATTAAGTACCGTTACATATGCTTATTAAGTACCGTAACATATTTAAAAAAAGAATCAATCTCAGAAACCTGTTCCTCAAAAATAGCAATTAGGAATTAAAGATACAGAATTAAACCTGTGAAAGAACTGAATTAGATTTAAAAAAAATATGCATAATTCTAAATGAATAAACATTGTCATGAAAAGAGTTTAAGGCCTCCTTTTCAGTTAAATCAACTAAATAAAATTTTATGTCTCTCTGTGTTTTACATTCTCATTGCTTTAGATTATTCCACAAGTGCGCAAATTAAATCTGCATAAACGAAGAGAATGGAGACTGAGTAAAACAATACACGGTAGTGAGAAAGTAGCTCCTAACTGCTACCTAATCTTAATCTTTCATCAAATCAGTTAGTTGTTGGATGTGAGTCTTAATACCAGTAAGTAATCTCTTTTTTTTTTCATGAAAGGGAGAGCTTTCCCCACGGTTCATAACAGTGTCATGATGGTGCCAGTACCTTTATGAACACATATGAACACTGCCCAATAAAGCAGTTGAACAATTATAGAGAACTTTAAGTCAATGCATATGTTCAAACTACTTTAATTATATATATGTCTGTGACAGAATTGTAAATATGGACTGCATAATGTTTCGCAATTTCGCTTGAATTCATTCTCATCATATGTATAATGTTAATCAGGATTATTGGGTACATATGGATGCCCATGGAAATCATTAAACGTCATGCAAATAGCAAGTAAATAATGTATAAAAACAAGCAATGAGTGCATTCGTTTATACAATGAATGTACTCACCAGAACCTTGCATATTTAACTAGTGAACCTTGTGTATATATGTTTTGAACCTTATGTGTCGTAGGGTTCCTCACTTTTATTCTGTCAAATTAGGTGACGAGGAACCTAGTGAACTGCTAAGCAAATAATCGCTTGAGTTCCAGCGACTAGAAACATAAACTCAGGAAATGTTAATTACCCTGTATTTGCTCGAAATAAGATTAACAGTTGACCCCTTTTTTTGGGCGTACAACAAAATTTCCACGTGGGCTTAAAATATAAGGAATAAGAATTGACTAAAGAGATTTAGCCGAAGCTAACACAGTTCTAACCTAGCTAGCCCGTAATATTAAATTAGCCAACGAACTATCAAAAGGCACATAATACGGCCGAGCGTAGTAACAGCTTAAAGAGACGTACCACAAAAGCAAACGCGCGCTTTTCAGGAATCCTAACTCTCTCTGTTGAGACTTGTTGAACTTGCCTTAAATACTATTCTTCTTCTCATTTGCATTTAACGTGATTCTAAGAACTCATTCTGTTAGGGAGTTGTAATCTAGAAGAGATGGAAAAGAAGCATTAAATTAACATAACTGTTATAAAATTAAAATATACCTTACAATCTTATGAACCTTATATATTTATGAAAGTCCCGTATTCCGTAAATCTTGATTAGTCACAATAATAAACGCCACCCATTTTCACGTTTAGATTTTCCATCTGCCACGATGACGGTACACTGGAAGACACTTACTTAAATGTCAGGTCAGTGGTCATCTGTGGTGGCGCACAGTGTAAGCAGAATATCCAGCGTAAAGGTGCAGGAACAAAAATATGCATCAGTGGATTCGAAAAATTAGATTAATTCTTTAATATTTTAGGCAGTAACACATTTAAATGATTTTCTACTTGATATTTAAAAAAACGAATATCATTCAATAAAAGGAAAACCTATTTTAAAAAGCATATACGTAATTTGAGTAAACTCAGTTTTTTACTCCAATTGGTTGGGCTTCGGTTGCGTTGACTCTACTAGATTTATCTAGTTTTTGCTTGCATTCTGCCATATCCGCTTTAGACATGCTATTAACTTCCGGCGGCAAGTCGTAAGAAATTTGAATTTTCAAATGAATTTTATAAGCGAAATTAATTTAAATTTAATTGCTATATTTTAGTTCGCGCTCATGAAAGAATTATTCTGATAAATAAAACAAATCCAAGTAAACTACAGTGACCCTCTAATTCCGAGTTTAAAACTACGGGAAGCGGTAAGAAGAACCAGTCCCGACACAAGGAGATCATTATAGAGAATACGCAAGCAAGTTCTAAAGCCGCTTTATGAAAAGCCGCTTATCAGTTCTCATAGTCTCCTGGTCCCAATCTACTGTCTACCGCATCTTTTGGAATATTATATTTTCAAAAGAACGAAGCAATAACCACAAAAGGTTGATCTACACCGGCCATGAGCAAACTCGCCATTCATTTCTGTTCTTCTGGATCGCCATTCATTTCTGTTCTTCTGGATCGCCATTCTTTTCTGTGCTGTCCTCGAACAAAACTTAAATTTCGTAAAATAGTGTTTGATGCCTCTTTAATGAAATAAATTTAAAATTATAATTATATTTTGAATTTCTCAGCTTGGGAATCATTTTATGATTTCTAGTTTTATCCAGATCAAAACAGAATTTGTTAGATCGTAGTCGATTTTTCATGAGTATGTATTCTGTCATGAAGAGATGATCACCTGTATGTCGCCCAATAGTCCCTTGCGACGTTCACGAATAAATTATTACAAATTAAAGCACAAATTAAGCGGGAAACACAAGTAAGCAGACTAAAAAAATCTCCACTGCAAAATTTCACGTCTAAAATTTTAAAAATATTGAAAGGTGTAAAACAGCTTTATTCGTCTCAATAAGCTGCTGGTTGTTAAAAATTTATGGATTTTATGCTGGAATTCACTTTTTTCCGATATCAACAATTAATATACAAAAAACATTATGCCTTTGCTTCCCACCATTTTGTTTCACCTTTTTGTCCAAACGTTTGGCCAAGCGTTATGTACACGAGGTGTTCTCACTGAAATTGAAACATTTTCGTCTTTGAAATTGGAAAAGAGGAGTTTTACTATACAGTTTCGAAATGGTTAATGGTCGCAAATAATCTGCTTTACTGAACTTCTGTCTTTTCTAAGACAGGACGTTTTCAATGATTGATGTAGTTTTATGATTTCCATCAGATTAAAATAACGTTTATTTATTGAGGCATGATCACTCTCATTTCCACTCCTTACCGATTTTCAAAAATTTATCAGGGTGTTTTCTGCTTTACTGTACATCTTGTACATTAGTTTTCATATTCAAAATATTTTCACGTTCCAAATTCAACCTTTCAGTCGTGATAGCCTCTTTCTAAGAGAAACTGCTTCTGAAAGTGACCAATATATTTGATAACAAAAATTAGCGATGTTGCTGAACTTCACATTCTCTAAGACGACCACATTCTTCGAGGACCAGCATGAGCTAGAGTAATGGGTCTTACAAAAGATTATAATTGTTCTTCCCACCTTTTCCCATTTGATCAAACCCAGAGAAGCCACTGGATGGCAACTTTATGAAAGTCAGTTTTTGAACTGAAAACAGCAATTTTCATGAAGTGTACTTTAAAACATTCTTCAGGCATTTTATTTTATTCAGAATAATGACACATTTTTAGAAAGAAAGTGGTGGCGTTTCTAATTGCGTTTTCTCCAGAGCTAAAATTAATATACATAAAGTATTTCTCATTGAAGGAATAAATGTATTCCTTAAATGTAAGATTTGGCTTGAAACAAACAATATTCTTACAAATACGTTTCCAGTTGTACAGCGAGAATAGCATGATCCTCCTTTTTCTAGTCCAATGTTTTCGAATATCTTTTTTCCTCCCTAATCACGTGTTTACTTTCTAAAGTTCCATCAATTACGCGGTAAAGGAAAAGGATTCTCATAAAAAGAAAAATCATCTTTCCGCATTGCAGAAAATATGTGGAAAAAATTTTCTTTCAGCGTAACTATTTACGGATTTTTTTTTCTAAAAAAATAGTTTATATTTACTCCTTCATTTATTTTTTTATCTTTTCCGATTTTCCGAAAGTTCGTGACAGTGTATACCTATCTGATGATCATATCACGTGACCCATGTAAAGGTAAAAGTTTTTTATGCTTCAATTTATATAACATCCATCTACATCCAAAAAAAAAGCAAAAAAAAAGGATATACATTGTTTGGTCTCTCCGTCTTTGTTCGAAACTCTGCTTAATGTCTCAGTTATAAATACAGATAAGAAGATATGTTCGAATGCATTTCTGAGGGAAAAATAGAATATTTTCCTTAGTACTTTAGTTAGAAAAAAATTATTAATGCTCATAAAACATCGTTACTTTATTTTGCTTACATATTATTAATATTTATTTGTAAGAATCGTCTGAGCCCCGAACGTTCCAAAAGCTTGTTTTTGCATGTTGAAACTTATTACGTACTTGAGTTTTGTATACTTGCTAGCTTTCAGGATATGAAATCAATTTTTGATTAAAAGTTTGAATTCAAACTCTAATCGAAAATACAGCATTTACTTCTTTAAACGGTATACTAAATTTTAAAACAGATACTAATTGCAAATGGGGAAGAACAATCTATTTCATAACATTTGCAATTAATTCAATCGTACTATAACAAATTAAGCAAAGCTTACTACAGTTTCTAAATGAAATACTAATTTATGATCTGTATATTTTTTTTTTCAAAATTCATCGAATATCTGATAATATAATACTTTCAAGACTTTTACAACGCCGAATTATCGGGTTAATTATCGGGTGCTAAAAAACGATTTTTTACTCCTTATTGAATGTAATAAGAAATTTATAAAAATTGCATTTACTAATTCTGCAAGCATATGAATGTGTAATAAATAAATTTATAAATAAAATTAATAACTAAATTTGATAAATAAATTTACTCATACTTTACTTGGAATAAATTTATGGATAGTATATCATAATAAATTTATTTGTCGTCGTAGCTTAAGTCGTAATAAATTTATTGATACTTATTTAATAAATAAATTTATTTATATTTTAATTATATTTAACCAGCTGTTACTTTAAAATCATCTTTACTATCAGTTTATAAGGTCTTTTCAAAGAAAGTTATTCATTTGCTCCATAGATTCCGCTCAATTTCCAATAAAATTATTAGTCCAGTGAGGATTAGCCTAGAACAGCTACTAGTCTCGAAATGGCATTTTGCGTCGAATCACTGTAAATGGCTATATTACTTTTCAAATTATTTTACGAAATATCTATTATTGCCCTGTATTATATTTAAAGAAAATATAATGAAGAACGCACATGAATGTATATATGTTTCTCACATTATGAAAAAATAACGGAACATAGTCAATAAATTTTGAATAACATAGTTCTTCACCCGAATGTGGGCACCTGGAAGCCGGAACTCGTTTACACATTATGTCGTTTATTTATTATTTGTTTTATCTATTCATGTCTATTTCATAGTTTTTAAAACTTTAATGAATCTTTGTATACAAAACTCAAAAATTTTAAAGCAGGCAATGACTGTAGGGAATAAAATATTTTCATGTCTAACGAGCGAGACTCTCTATCAAAAATTCTAAAGGTACGCTGTTTTTAAATGCTTTTAAACCAATGTGGAGTTAGTCAAAATGTTCTCAAAAGGTGTATATGCCTGTAAACGAAAAAATGTCAGTTTGGATATAACATAAAATCTGAAAACTTTCGGATTTCTTTATTATTATTTCCTTATACTGGATGCGATTTTTTTCCTAATTGCAGTATTCCACACGCGTTGAATTGTGGCATCGTTACTCAACTCTTCTATAGCTTGCTCTTTTTGTCATTATCAATCCATTCAACAATTTGATATTTTGAAACGTTTATGAGGTATTTCTCCCGCCTTCTTCGCATGCCGTCGTGGTGTAGTGGTCTGCACGCTCGACGCGTAACCAAGAGGTCCGTGGTTCAATTCCCGGCGAAGGCGTTGCTCATTTTTCATGTCTGATGCTTCCAAAAATACCTAATGTCTCTAAACTGGCGCCCGAACAAAAAAGGTGGTGGATGATGATCTCCACCACCGCGATTTGACGATTGGGTCTCCCACACCCCAGTAGCCCGTTAAAAGGGGGAGTATGTAAGGTATTTCTCCCGCCTTCTTCGCATGCCTTCATGGTGTAGTGGTCTGCATGCTCGATGCATAACCCAGAAGTCCGTGGTTTGATTCCCGGCGAAGGCGTTGCTGATGCTTCCAATAATACCTAATGTCTCTACACGTTATTAATTAAATTAATAACGAAGATATGAAAACGTTATTAATTGTCTTTCCAAAGAAAGACTTATTCTCAATTCACTTTCTTCAACAGAATTTCTCTTCATAGCAAATGGCGACATTTTCATAAACATTTCCTAACGTTCTGTTGTCTGCATGGTGCTAAGCAACAATAGCTGTGAAAAATTTCATCTTTTTAGCCCAAAAGGGCAGTTTGCCCAGCGCAGCTATTAATTTCGTTTCGGCATTTTGCGTTGATTCACTATAAATGGCGAATCCCTTTTTAAATTGTTGTCACTAAATATTAGAGCTCTGTATTATTTTTTAAGAAATTAAATAATGAAGAATCTCAAATGTATGTTTTGGCATCCTGAAAAACGACGGTACCCTAGACAAATTTTGAATTACTTAATCCTCCAACTGAACATGGGCACCTGAAAGCTTGAATTTGGAATTTGTTTTATTATCTATTTCATTTTTTGTAAAACTTTAACGAATTTTTTATTATTAATTAATTCAACGATTTCAAAGCGAGCAATGGCAACACTGTACGGAAATAAAAACAATTTTATCTCCAGCGCGCCAGACTGTATCGTAAATTCTAAAGATATGCTATTTTAAATATTTTGTGGTATTGTTGTCGAATTGAAAGTTTAAGTGCGAAGAACATGATATTTAATGAATAAAGGTAACACGCAAAATGTTAAAAAAAACGCCCCTTTGGGAGTAATATAAAAATAAAATCTGAAAGATTTCAGGTTTTTTTTTTTTTTTTTTTTTTTTTTT